>JAZGUH010000338.1:0-436947 GCA_037893225.1 Hippasteria phrygiana
GGCTGAACTTCCGCGGCCGAATCCACGTCTATAGCATTTGCCAGGTTCGTCAAAAAAGTAGCCCGGTAGAAATATGCAAACTATGCAAAAAAAATTGCAAAGAAATTTGCGGTAAACTGTGCGACATCGCAAATATATGCAAAGAAATCTGCAAAGAAATTTGCGATAAAATGTGCGACATCGGAAATATCTGCAAGAAATTTGCGATGTGTGATGTCCCTTCAGGGCCACAACATGAATGAAATACAATGACGTGCTTCATTTTGTGCATGCGCGCGCTTTTCCACCGTTGGAATAATAGTTGTAGCGCCGCGCTCAGGCTCCGACGGTGATGCACACTGGGATCGGGAAGGCCTAGGGGGAAGGGACGGGAGAATATGACTAGTACACACCTCTCCCCCCAGCGGATATTTCTCGCCCCCTCCCCCTTTTGTTTTGAAGAAAAAAGTGGGGGGCCGTGCATAAAATACTCGAACCCCTTGGACCAGGCGGGCACTATTTTTTTACGGTTCTATGGGTCCCCCTGCATCCCTCCATTACTATCCTTGCCCGGTCCAAGGGGTCCTTCATACTTTAAAGGGGATTGTTCACGGACGTATATTTTGTGTACAAACCTAATGGCGATCTGTGCATTAAGATAAACGCATCTTCACAAAATCTTAAAAAATACGCGAACCCCTTGGACCAGGCAGGCACTATTTTTTGACGGTTCTATGGGTCCCCCTGCATCCCTCCATTACTATCCTTGCCCGGTCCAAGGGGTCCTTCATACTTTAAAGGGGATTGTTCACGGACGTATATTTTGTGTACAAACCTAATGGCGATCTGTGCATTAAGATAAACGCATCTTCAAAAAATCTTTAAAAATACGCGAACCCCTTGGACCAGGCAGGCACTATTTTTTGACGGTTCTATGGGTCCCCCTGCATCCCTCCATTACTATCCTTGCCCGGTCCAAGGGGTCCTTCATACTTTAAAGGGGATTGTTCACGGACGTTTATTTTGTGTACAAACCTAATGGCGATCTGTGCATTAAGATAAACGCATCTTCACAAAATCTTAAAAAATACGCGAACCCCTTGGACCAGGCAGGCACTATTTTTTGACGGTTCTATGGGTCCCCCTGCATCCCTCCATTACTATCCTTGCCCGGTCCAAGGGGTCCTTCATACTTTAAAGGGGATTGTTCACGGACGTTTATTTTGTGTACAAACCTAATGGCGATCTGTGCATTAAGATAAACGCATCTTCACAAAATCTTAAAAAATACGCGAACCCCTTGGACCAGGCAGGCACTATTTTTTGACGGTTCTATGGGTCCCCCTGCATCCCTCCATTACTATCCTTGCCCGGTCCAAGGGGTCCTTCATACTTTAAAGGGGATTGTTCACGGACGTATATTTTGTGTACAAACCTAATGGCGATCTGTGCATTAAGATAAACGCATCTTCAAAAAATCTTTAAAAATACGCGAACCCCTTGGACCAGGCAGGCACTATTTTTTGACGGTTCTATGGGTCCCCCTGCATCCCTCCATTACTATCCTTGCCCGGTCCAAGGGGTCCTTCATACTTTAAAGGGGATTGTTCACGGACGTATATTTTGTGTACAAACCTAATGGCGATCTGTGCATTAAGATAAACGCATCTTCACAAAATCTTTAAAAATACTCGAACCCCTTGGACCAGGCAGGCACTATTTTTTGACGGTTCTCTGGATCCCCCTGCATCCCTCCATTACTATCCTTGCCCGGTCCAAGGGGTCCTTCATACTTTAAAGGGGATTGTTCACGGACGTTTATTTTGTGTACAAACCTAATGGCGATCTGTGCATTAAGATAAACGCATCTTCAAATCTTTAAAAAAAATACTCGAACCCCTTGGACCAGGCGGGCACTATTTTTTGACGGTTCTCTGGGTCCCCCTGCATCCCTCCATTACTATCCTTGCCCGGTCCAAGGGGCCCTTCATACTTTAAAGGGGATTGTTCACGGACGTATATTTTGTGTACAAACCTAATGGCGATCTGTGCATTAAGATAAACGCATCTTCACAAAATCTTTAAAAATACGCGAACCCCTTGGACCAGGCAGGCACTATTTTTTGACGGTTCTCTGGATCCCCCTGCATCCCTCCATTACTATCCTTGCCCGGTCCAAGGGGTCCTTCATACTTTAAAGGGGATTGTTCACGGACGTATATTTTGTGTACAAACCTAATGGCGATCTGTGCATTAAGATAAACGCATCTTCACAAAATCTTTAAAAATACTCGAACCCCTTGGACCAGGCAGGCACTATTTTTTGACGGTTCTATGGGTCCCCCTGCATCCCTCCATTACTATCCTTGCCCGGTCCAAGGGGTCCTTCATACTTTAAAGGGGATTGTTCACGGACGTTTATTTTGTGTACAAACCTAATGGCGATCTGTGCATTAAGATAAACGCATCTTCACAAAATCTTTAAAAATACGCGAACCCCTTGGACCAGGCAGGCACTATTTTTTGACGGTTCTATGGGTCCCCCTGCATCCCTCCATTACTATCCTTGCCCGGTCCAAGGGGTCCTTCATACTTTTAAAGAGATTGTTCACGGACGTTGATTTTGTGTACAAACCTAATGGCGAAATGTGACCTAAAATGTAAAATAAATTTGACAAACGCATCTTTAAAAAAGAAATAAGATAATAAAGCTCTCGATCATGTCAAAACAACTTTATCCGTGTTGAGATCCTCTATCCTGAACCCGTAGTTCCCACCCCCTCGTCTGACACACACTATTGCTGCTGCTTTGGCTACGGGTTTTAACAAAGTCCGTTATTCTTGGCGGGACAGTAAACCAGTCTAGTATTCATTTCCGAACGTGGATGCGACTTTGGGTTCGGCGAGTCATGGCGGGTTTGTACACCGTGTGTTGTGTATTGGAATATCGAATAAGGAACTGGTTACTGGTTCAATATTGAATGTCGAATATCGAATAAGGAACCAACTTCACACCGGTACAAATTTGGAAGAGTTCCATATCCGGCCATCACTGCACTTTGGACCTCGTGCACAAAGTCTATGGGCCATGACAGAAAAAGTCAGTATTTTCAAAGAAAAAGTTGAAAATTTTTCCCTCCTAAATTCGTGTTTCTTCATCAGATTTACACTTTTTGGTAGTTTTTAAGTCATATTAAGGGAAAATAAGTGATGGCCGGATATAGAACTCTTTCCCACAATTTTCATGTACTGTGTTTACAGTCACTGTGCACACACACAACCGCTGCAAAGTTTACCCCAAAAATCTGCCTGTTGCTTACTTTACATCCTCACCAAGGCTTGTGTGCACCATGGAGGAAGGATCCTTCCTCCATGTGTGCACCAAGCAACCAAAGGATCAGTCAAATCTGATCTGTCCCAATTTTAGCATGTTTAGGGAAAAAAAGTGAAAAATCCCTGTTCCAGCCCTGTGAAGTGATTGGCTCATGCCTGACCTTTGTACTGGGTCATGTTGCTTCTTGTCATCCAGGGGCAGATCTAGGTTTTAACTAAGGGGGGGGTTTACCTGAGGTGATTGGCCTACACACCCCAGCGTGCCGATTTTTCGACACCCGACACTGGTTTTTTTTTTTTTTTTTCAGCCCAGGGGGGGGTTTAAACCCCCCAAACCCCCCCCCCCCCCCCCCCCCCCCCCCGTAGATCCGCCACTGTCATCCGTATGTACGCAAGTGGTTAACCCCTTGCCACCGCACCGGGCATTAAATGGGAGAACCTGGAGTGCCAGGCCGGGTTGTGCAGCCAAGCGAAATGGAAACAATAGGCTTGTGCAGCCAAGCATAACGTACACAATACTTTACTAATGGATTGAAAATGCAGAGATTGGCGCACATAGACGTCAACTAACCGGCCAGGTGGCAATTTTCAATCCGCATGTATTTGGAGCAACCGGTGGCAAGGGGTTATTGCACTTTTTTTTCAAAATATGATAACATCTCAAAAATGGACAGTCTGTCTGGTGATCTCTAAACATGTCTAAAACAACTTCTGGGGCAAAATTATCCCTATGGGTGCTATCTTTGGTCCTAAACTAAAAAAAAGTCCAACGTCCCCATTTTACCCCAAAATGCCCCACTAGCACTGTGCATGCCCAGCATGATCGACCGATGCTTGCGCGATAATGCTATCATGTGATCACACAGATTCACCGATCGCGGCCATCATATTCACAAGCGATCATAAGAGTGCAACAAGGCTAGCAGTGAGCACTGTCAGGCAGTTCACACCCATTTATTGAATCAAGTTTCTTGTTGTGAATTGTTTTGTAGGCGTGGCCAGAATCTTGGCAAAGGAGGGCGGGATATATGACTTGGCTACATTACAGGTAATGCATGATAATTTGTCGTAGGCAGTGTTAAAAAAGGAGGCATTTGTTGCTCATAAGCATCAATACAGATTTATAATACTGAACACAAAAAAACACTGAAAACTTCAATCCACCCCTACCAAAAGCGGTTCACCCTTATAAAGTCTGGCTGTGTTTTTGGTTCCTCCTTTCAGCTTTATTTAAACCCATGCTACCACACCTACAGAAATGCTGACGTTCTCGTTTTTGTTTTGCCTTTAAGCCTAAAAAGTCTCTGAATAGGGCCCATTTTCATAGGGTTGCTTAACGGAAGCAGAAAAGTTGTGCTAACTTTAGCAGAAATTTTTTCGTTTGCTTAAGTGCTATTTCACGTTGTCAAGTTGTGCTAGTGCCTTTGCACACATAGAGATTTCTACCATTGCGTCACAGCCGTCAACCCTAACCCTGCCAGACGCAGCACAGTGCATCTGTGGTGACAGCTTCACTTTGCTGCACTCTGCACACAAGTCAATGTGACAAAGTATGCAATCTGATGCGTCTGGCAGGGTTTCTAGCCAAAATACCCTGGAGGGTTAGGGTTAAGCAAATTAAAGTAGCTTCCGTTAGCAGAAAATCGTGTGCTTTGGAACCCTATGAAATTGGGCCCAGAACTGAACTAAGGCTGTTAGGTGAAACAACACAATGTAATGTAATGTAATGTAATGTAACGCGACGCAACGCAGACGCGACGCAGAAAGAGTTCCATATCCGGACATCACTTATACCTCGTGCACAAAGTCTATGGGCCATGACAGAAAAAGTCAAAGTATTTTCAAAAATACATTTTTCCCTCCTAAATTCGTGTTTCTTTATCAGATTTACACTTTTTGGTAGTGTTTAGGTCATATTAATTGAGGGAAAATAAGTGATGTCCAGATTTGGAACTCTTTCCCGCAACACAATGCAATGCAACAAAATTAGAAAAAGGGAGAACGGGCCAGTTCTGAGACTTTTGGGCTTAAAAGTGCAAAAAAGGAATAAATTTGAGCAAAGATCTTACCCCTGACTTATAGGTTCTCTTTCCTTAGCCTTGATGTTTGCTAGTAATATAATTGATAATTGTTTCCTTTTTTTCATTGCCCCTGTTTAATTTCCACAGGCTGCCGTCTTGCACGACACGGTGGAAGACACTGACACCACCTTTGAGGAGATTGAGGAGCACTTTGGCAAAGAGGTGCGAGACATTGTCGCCGACGTCACGGATGACAAGACCCTGCACTGGCAGAAACGCAAGGACCTCCAAGTGACCCACTCCCCCTTCATCTGCCCCAAAGCCAAGCAGGTCAAGCTGGCTGACAAGCTGTATAACCTGAGGGACCTGGAGATGAACGACCCTGAGGGATGGACCAAGGACAGGGTGCAGACCTACTTTGAATGGTCGTCCAAGGTGGTCAATGGGATTAGAGGTACCAATGAGAAACTGGAGAAGGAACTGGACAAGCTCTTCAAGAAGCGGGATGTATTACCGGATGGTGTGTAGAGTTTTATGCTGTGTGTTTGTGACCAGGGGCAAATGTCATGGATCTGTGGAACCAAATGTTGCTAACTACAGAAGGGATTTCCTGAGCCAAAAATAGGTTACCAGCCAAAATGTTATGTGTACTTTACCTTTGCATGAAAATCTGTTAAGCAATCATTTCTGCCCAGCAGCTCCATGAAATCTGACTCCAATTTTTTGTTTTAAGTTAACCCAAACCCCCTTCAGTGTTTTACATATATATATATGGCCCTGCTAAATACAACAATTTCCAACAAAACTGACATGAGAAGCCTGCTAAATACAACAAAATCCAACAGCAAATTTACTGTTCTCCAAACAGAAATCTCATAACGCAGCAACTGACAAATTAGAACTGAAGAAATTTGTATTTACAAAAGCCAAACAGCAAACTGCACATGCGTAAAGGCGATTTCACTGCACAGTGTCCTTGCGAAAATCGCATCGATACATTCGCACGACCAATCTCAGTGATCGTCGTACGGATTTCGCATCGCTGCGAAATTTTGGAGGGGTCTCGACTCGCGATCCCTGTCACAAACCGCACGGAATCCGTGCGTTTTCATCGCACGGCACCTGTGTTTCCAACGGTCGTGTGAAATGGGCTTTTGTTAACGTTGGTATGAAGCTTTGGCAATGATAAAAAAAAAAACAGATTAGTTTCAGTTTGAAAGCTTACTGTTTATAAAGATGGTACCAGTACCAATCCTCCTGAGAAATAGTTCTGTCAGTGGCTTATTTTGATTCTAATGGAAATAAACACGTAATGAGCATGCACAAAACCACCGTTAAAACAATTTTTTTTTTTACTATTTTCTCGTGGTTCGGATGATAGATTGAGGTTAAACTTTCACAGTTTTTTTAATTTGTTTGTGTATGTTGAATCATACAAAGTATGAACACTGCCTGTAACTATTTGTCAGCTATATCAACCTTTAACCAGTTCGCGTCGGAGGACGTGTTCACACGATCTGGCTGTTTTTATACAGGGGCACGGCTGATGGGTAAAAACGTCAAGCTTGCCTCGACTCACCCCCGGCTGACGTCTCAACACGCTAATCCCTCATTTATTTTGTACACACACACACACAAAGTCCGAGAAGTCTGTGGAGGCGGACCGTGTGTTGAACTTTAACTTGGCCGCTGTGCACGGCCTGTTCTACAATTTACGCTCCGGTGGGTGCCCCGGAGTATTGAAATATGAGGTTTTGGCAAGAAATATTGTACAAATACTGTTGAAATGACTCTTGCAAATCAGTATTTGTGGCGTTTGGCTGTATATCAGAAGTTGGCTGCTATATTTTGCCTTTTTGGAAAATATACATTTTCGGCAAAAATAATCCCGGCGCGAACTGGTTAAGCAGGATGTAGAAAAAAAAAGAAAAAAAAAGGCTTAAAAATAATCACTCTGCTGGATTGGTCACAACTATATCATGTTAAATGCACAATGCATTAATGGAACCTGAAAGAAATATTGGAAGATAAATATTTTTGTATGGGTATTTTTGTTGTCTTTCATAGTTTGAAATATAGTCGCATTTCCCATTTTAACTGTTGTTTTTTATAGAAAGCCAGTCTCTAGTATGTAGTATTTGATTAATTGGGTTCATTTCTTATCTTGGGAGAACTTTACAAAAATGTAGCTGTTCTCTCCTCATATCCAATACAAGCAAATAACTGTATTTTTAACAAATTTTTGGAAATATTATAGTTTGTGTTAGACATTGTGGACAGTTTGTTACTGGTGGAATCACTTCGGGATATTGGTGCATTTATCACATTTATGTTACTTTGTTATTTTACCAGAATAGTAGACCAGCAATAAAAAAATGGACATTATTAGTTGTCCCATGAGTAGAACTCAGAAAAATGAAGTGCCTCTGTGTCCTGTATGTCAGAAGGTATTTTCCGTGCCCAGAAAATGTGTTGTGCTTAGTAGCTCAATGAAATTGGCCCTAGTTGGGGCATGCTTAATTTTGGTTTCCAGTATAGAGTGTGTGTTGATAGGAAATTGGTTATTTCTATTTAATTGAAATCACCCAAGGCTAAAAGCCATTCTTGGTAAAGGGTTAGAGGTGGTAGGGTTGGCAACAGTTTGAATTGCCAACCCTACCACCCTTACAGTTTTCTTGGGCCCAGGTCCAAATAGAGGATAATTCTTCAACAGATTTCAGAGAAATTATCCAAATTTTCAGACTTTTAGACCCGGGCGGGGTAGTTTCCACCATCCGTGAAACCAACTCACCTCCCACTATAAATGTGGATTAATACAAAATGTACAATGATGTGGACAAAAATGCTGATCTATTTGGAAACTAGTGCATGACAATATGAAATGAAATGGAAAAGAAAATGGGGTACTTGGGGATTTAGGCAAAGCTGCGAGAGACTCTGGGATATTGTTGAAATAAAGGTCTGGTCTTGGGAGATATGTTCCCATTGTGTGAGTACCACACAAGGCTCTTCCCTACAGAAACACTAAGTTGTGTTTTTCTGTACTTCTGAGGACTCTGGCTGGGGCTGTACTCCCCACGGAGCTGAGGTTTCAGGAATGATTAATGGGCCCGATGACCAGGGGTAATAATATAGCACCGTGAGGGATGTCAGACAACTCGACCGTTGGCCGACTCGACTCGAGACAACTCGACCGTTCAGACAACTCGACCGTGCGATGCGTTGTACATGATGTAGCTAGCGGAGGGCGTGGTTTTTTCAACACAGGTTGCCCGTCAATGTTTGGGTATTTGCGTGTGCGCGTGGCCCAAAATGGTTCAGAATGTGTGGTATTACCGTGCGCGGGGACCCGGTCAGGTGTACGGTGACACGGCATGCACGGCGAGCGCGACGCCGGGACCCAGCGCATGCAAGGCCCGCGAGAGCGACGCGGCATGCACGGTGCACGGCCGCGGGCGGGCAGCCGCACCGGTATTTATCGCCGCACTGATGCGGTGATAGGCCGGTATTCTTAAACATCTTAGTTGATGATGGCCAGTGTAGAGGCTAGTGCAGTAGTGGATTACAAAATGTAGTTTGTTATCAAAGTGTTATTCTAATCCCTCATCCCGGGTCCCCTGTGTACCCCGGCCAGCCCCTTCCAAAACGACAGCGCTGTCCGGCCCATCAACCATGTCACTCCGCAAAAAAAACCTTCCCGGCCCCGCATATATATCCAATCCTAGCCCCGTGCCACAAAATATAGACCGTCCGGCACGACAATTCACGTTACCCGGCCCCCTGTCATGCCTGTGTCCATCCCGGCCCTCTGGTATCCAAGCCCCGTCCAAAACGACAGCGCTGTCCTGCCTATCAAAAGTCACCCCGTGCCGTTCCTTCCACAACCAATTCCCCTATCTACGAGTCGACTTGTCTTAACGGACGAGTTGTCTCAACGGACGACTTGTCTTCCCATTTGACAAAAAAACGGTCGAGTTGTCTGAACGGTCGAGTTGTCTCAACGGTCGAGTTGTCTCGAGTCGAGTCGGCCAACGGTCGAGTTGTCCGAGCCCCACCGTGAGCACCGTGGTCTTGGTGGATACGTGCGCTTTACAAATGTCCACTATTTTCCTTAATTGTTTGTTAGGGCGACACATAATGCTACAAAAGAGTGGGTTAGGGCGACAGTGTTGATTAGAGCAACATATAACTGTCGCCTCAATGTGAAAGTCGCCCCTTTGGAGTATTTTTTTAGTATTAAAAGCACGTGGGAAAAATGCTATAAAAGGCCCTATTGAGGTTATTAGAGAGGTTTCGTTAGCGCAATTGATAGATTGTGTAATTATGATCAGCTTTTATAACATGGGGGTTCTGTGCTTCAACTTTTGTGAAGACTTGATAAATTTAGGCTTTAAAATTGGTCCTATTTGGCTTGGCAAGTGCAGGGATGCTTGATGAAAAATGGCAGCTAGCCGGTTTGGGAAAAACCACATTTTCAGGGGTGTTACTTTCTGGGGACAACTAGCAAAAATTCTAAGCGGCTAACCTGCCAAAAATTGAAAAGAATTTGACAGATTAAGATTCAAACTATAATTTTCAGTAGTGTCGCAAAAACTGAGATACTCCTGGATAAGGATTTTTTCACTATGAAGTTAGTGGATTTTACACTAAGGTCAATGGGAGTTTACGGGGTAAACCATGGAGGAAGGAATATTCCTTCCTCTATGGGTGGGTAAAGGGTGCACCCGGCCCGCGCCGCGCCCGACGCTCGCTCGGGTGAAAAATTGTGATAGCGCCCTCACTTGAAATGCATAACTCGATGGGTGGGTACGGTACGGGTACGCGCGCACCGTCGTCGGAGTATCAACGTACGCGCACATGAGTGACTTTCCTTGGCCTTGGACCGGTCGGAATCAGTCACAAAACCCGATTTTATTTCGCCAGTAATCTCTTTTAACGCAAGGGATCAAAGTGCATTGGTATTCCAACAGCCAAGTACCGGATGCTTGGGCTGCCTGAAAGTCAACGAACGTTGGTTAGGCGGGGTTCAAATCGTACAGGTGGTTTTGTTTTCTTTGCACAGATTGCCAGTACACGGGGACGGTGTTCGCCGACAGCACAGCACAGCACAGCACAGCACAGCACACATTTTCGGCTTGAATTTTGGTTTTATTAACTTTGCACGTCGGCCGGCGGAACGTACTAGAGGAGAAATTCAAGATTTTCATCTGAAATTGTATCGACATTCAATTCTGCGGTGAGTATATTGCTCATTTTGCCTATTTATTTGGTTAATTAATTAACACATTTCACGCAGTGTTTCAATGTTTGTTGTTTTGACTTGATAAGTTGATTATATTTATAGGCCTAGGCCTAATTTTGAATATCAGTAGCCTATGATGCCAAATTATTATTCAGTTTGTATAAAATATATTGCAGTGTGTATGTGATAATACTGTCACTTTGCTCTCTCCCACTTTGCCCAATGTAGCAACCTTGTTGTGTACAATGTAACTTTTGAACATCGTTTTAACATAACTTATTGTAAATTTGCAGTGTTTATACCCTGTTTTAACTTTGCCCCTACTACAGCACAGTCATTGAAAGGTTATTTTTGCAAAAAGGTGTTTTGAAACAATTATGTACATGATATCTGTCCGTTAGGTTCAGGAATTCCATATGCTACGCTGGCCGACGTTTTTCTCGGAAAATAAACTCAAAAGCAACGTTAAACTTGTAGAATCTTTTCATCATTTTCATACCGAGTTACACGATGTACACGGGGCACACGTATGTGCGTGCGTGCGTGCACGCGCGCGACCTCCGAAATTGCGCGATGCTGCATGCAGGCACAATGCGCACGCGCGATTTGCCTGGCAACCACTCGCATGCGCACTAACGTTTGGGCTGGCTGCGCGGTAGTCTTGAAAAGTGTTTTCTGTGTAGTCTACAGATACTTTTAAAGTTCCAAATCTGTTTTGGGCTATAGGCGATAATATGAATGAATTTGGGAGGTTATTATGGACGACGTATTAAATCGATGTTGTTTTGAAGGAATATGATGTATAGTCAATTCAAAGCAGGATCCTCAGTACGAACACGAACGTCACGCAAGTTGCAACGCCCACAAGTTATTGCGCCTGCGTGTAAGGGGGACAGTTACTAGGCAAATCGCGCATGCGCATTGTGTACGTGCACTGTATATATCTCCGAGGACAAGAGAAGAAAGGAAACACAAAGAAACCTTTCAGTCCTCGAACGTAGAGTCTTTTGTTGAAATCGGTCCTCGAACGTAAGGATACGTGCTTAGTCTATGGGGGTTGGTTATATTGAGGGAACAATAGGAAACACAAAGCATTGTCCTCGGACGTATTGGGGAAGTACGACTGTGTGCGTGCACGGAGAGGCTAGTGCTTGCGTGCATGCATAATTAAACGCACACATGTACATTATGTGGTTAAGAAATCACTACCCGCATCAGTTTAATCTCATGTTTTTCCAGTTTGACAATTTCATCTTTTTTGAAGGTTGCTTTGTTACAAACGTGTCTCGGCAATAAGCTGATTCAGTGCCATGTTACAAAATATCCATTAAATTAAAGAAGTCACACACTGCTGGCAGCACGGCATGCAAAATACCACCGAGCACTGACAAAGTCTTGCTGACAAACTAAACAATTCCCACCCGTGTCAACATTGTCAGAATGCCATGCTGTGTGTTTTTTTGCTTATATTTCTAGTGTACGTGCATGCACGGGTTGCTAGGGATTGAACCTCCCTCACACCCCTACCTACCCCTCCCCCTCCATCCCTTCCCCCTCTTCCTTCATCCCCTCCCCTCCTCCTTCATCCCCTCCCCTCCTCCTTCATCCCCTCCATCCCCTCCCCCTCCTCCTTCATCCCCTCCCCCTCCTCCTTCATCCCCTCCCCCTCCACCCCCCCCATGCTTTAATTTCACCCTGGCTAGAACACTGGTTATAGGCCTAAGCAAACAAACTAGCCAAGCATCACAAGATAAATATTTACACTAATAGAAAGCATGTACATGTGTAGCTGAGGAAAGAAAACTTTGTGTGATTATTTCATGCTTTTAGGGAATTAAATCAATACCGTAGAAAACTGCATAGGGTGTGCATTTGACAGTGTGTATGCATTTATGTGCAGTAATTGCCTTCTTCCCCTGCAGCTGCACTTGACCAATCATTACAGTATCCTTTTACATTGTTGAAATTGTTGGCTTTAGCCTGAAGTTGTACACAAACTGTGCAGTTGCACACAAAATGTGTCTTTCCTGTTGGTAACAAATGTGCCGATTATTACAACAGTCAATGGTGGTTTTGCTTGTTAGTGTAGGATCAATGCCATTCTTTCAAGTTCAACCATCCTCTTTTTTGAAGAATCTGCCTCCTTAAGTTTTTTTCTGCCGTATTGCTGACTTTATTATTGACCGTCTTGGCTGGTGTCTTAGGCCAAGTAAAACAACATGTTTAGCATCTGGGTTTTGTTGTTGTATTTTTAAGGAAGGAGGGCTTTTTATTTTCTATTTTCAAGCTGGCAATAAGCTGATTTAGTGCCATGTTACAAAATATCCATTAAATTAAAGAAGTCACACATTGCTGGCAGCACGGCATGCAAAATACCACCGAGCACTGACAAGATTTGGTTCACTTTCAGTTAATGAACTTAGTAATTTTATTTGTAGTCAAAATTGTAGATTTTATTACTGAAAAACATTATTTATATTAAAAAAATATGAGAGAAATCACCCATGAATCGTACGACTTCATGACATTTTTGTTTTTAACATAGTCTGGCTACATGCATAGGCAAATCATGTTAAATGAATTATAAAAATGTAAAATGCTCCCATGATGTACATGTATGTGTTGGCATACATGTACACACTTCTGCTCAGTAATTAAATATACAGTGGAAAATCAGACCAAATTTTATTACACTACTCTCACAACCTGCAGACGTAGTACTCCATTGTAGCAATGTGATATAGCTGTGTGAATCCATGCAAAGCAGTAATGCTTTCTCATTATAGGAGCTCGTCAGTATATTCACCAAAAGGTGTTGGGCCAGCGACTGTCCATGTGTGCGGGACTCTCATGTGTCGAACCACTTGCGATGTTAGATCCATTAACATCGGGGTGAACGCTGATGAACAATGACCTGTACTCAACCCCTATGCAGCTAGTGCAATTAATTAATGGTGCCGTCAGAATAGAAACAATAATTGGCCAGCCATGAATGCAGTTTGTAATCGGATCATATAATGTTCACAATAAAACTTTTTAATTAAACACTGGTTCCTATTGTTTTCTGCATGGTAGGCAGCTAGTGACATTTTTCAATACACGTATTACATGTACGGTACATGTACGTGTATGCATGTACAGTACACATGTAACTTATCTTTGATCAGGGCCCAATTTCATAGCGCTGCTTAACACACAATTTTCTGCTAACGGAACCCTCGCCCATTTCATAGAGACTGTAAGCAGTAAGCAGTGAGCACAGCAAAGAGCCCGCTAACTTCGGAAGCAGGATTTGCCTTAAAAATGACGCAACAATATAAATCTCCATGCATGCGCAACCGTTAGCACAACTTGGCCATGAAATACGCTAATGCTTAAGCAAATTTTCCTGCTATATAGTTAGCACAACTTTTCCGCTTACTGTTTGGTTAAGCAGCGCTATGAAATTTGGCCCTGATGTTTCTAAAGTTAATGAGAATAAATAATCTGACATAAAAAATGTATTAAATACCAAATCTTGGAATTTTTCATAGCAAAAAATTAATCAAAAGAATTAAGTGGTTTTTATACAGGACTGCATCTGAAGACATCAAATGATTTGCTGGTACACATGAGCTGATGAGTGGTACATGTACAATACGTGTACATCAATTCGGTTGATTCACAACTCAGTGCACCGCCAGCGGCAACCCGGGAAAGGCCAATTTCCCACTTTCGGGGTCGACATCGCGTCTATCGCGTTGTATTAGATGTGGACAGTACAGCAGTATGGATTTCGCGCGAATGCGAGTTGATGAGTTAAAGCAATTTTTGACTAATCGCGGAATACTTTGTGCGGAAAAGAAGAGAGAGAAGTTGATAGATTAAGTGGAGAAAGGGTGTAAGAAGTACAGTCGATGTATTGAAGATATAGCCACTTCCGGTTTTGCGATGTCGACTTTTTCCCAAGATGCACTGCGTAATTTGGCCTATCCCCGGTTGCCGCTGGCGGCGCACCGAGTTGTGAATCGACCGAATTGTACATCATGCAAACTGTACGTGTTACAGTATTATACAAATAATGAATGTTTATTAGTGCAATGGTAAGAACAATTTCATGAGGTGACAGATTGAATGTTCCATTCCACGAGGCGAACCCGTGGAATGGGACATTTCATCTGTCACTTGTTTGGGCTACCTTTTTTTCGTATTATTTTTCTCACAAAATTGTGATGTCACACACTCGGTCGATAAAATTGTGATGACACCCCCGCCCCCCATTCAAAATGGTCTACTGACTTGATTGATTTTTTTTCGAATCGACTTGAAATAACCAGCAGTCAGACACAGCAACCTTGTTTCCATGCTTACATCTCATTGTACTCGACAACTGTTATGGCTTGGTAAAACAGAATCATACCTGAAGGTGAGGTGTATAAATAGGGGATTTTTTTCTTCTTTTGTATAAAATCTTCATTCATTGTGTAGCACGTGGCAGGCTGGTGGTATACATGTAGACCTTTTGTAATGCTCGAGTTGCTTCAACAACAAAACTATTAAATATCCTTGTAAAGATTTGTCTATGCCGCTGCACCCGATTGAATTAGAACTGGGAAGTTGTGTGCAGTAGCTCAGGGGAGTGCCGGTTTGCGTTTTTTTCTTGTCGGCGTGATTCATTGCACATAATGTTCATGTAACGACTGTGCTGCTCCGACAAAAATTGGTCATACCATTGGAATTACCGCACACGTTAAGATTTTCTCATTTTTGGGCAAGGGATGTTTGCATTCCATCATGAAAAGGTAAAATAGATAGTACATGTACATGTTACTGTATATTTTGAAACTTTTGCTTGTGATGAGTCATGGTCGGGTTAGTGTTTTATTGTTGGTTGATTAGTCCCTCTGTGATATTAAAATGTTAGTGTATACAGGCAGTCATTGTAGCATGCACCGAAATGTGTACCAGTACAGGTACTACATGTGTGCAGAACCATTTCTGCAAATTTGTATGTTTTATGATCTTTGTCATGTACATGTATGCTTGAACAGAAAGTACTGTTTGCTGTCGGGTAGATTTTTGTTGCCTGGAGTCCACAGTCCAACAGAGAAGCCACAATAAAAAAGGCATTGTCAGATAAACTGTGCTTATTTGTCAATTGGTCATCCAGTAGTGGGTGATATAATGTCTATCCAACTTGAACTGGTTTTTTTTAATAACCATCATATTGTACTCATTCCTTTATTTTGTCGTACAGGTTTTATCAAGGTGATAGCTAACGGGAAAAAACTTAGTTTTTTAAAGTGGAGGAGGTCATTGTTTTATTTTTATTATTAGGCCTGTGTGTTCACAGGTAATTTTTGATCCGGCTACCCGAACGCCGCACTGGTTCGGTTCTTGGGTACCCGAAAGTGGACCGTTCAGAAAAAGAAAAAAAACACTGTGTATACTGTCTAATGTAATGTCCTATGGGCTCGTTAAAGAAAAAAGGTAAATGTAGTGTGTGCCGTGAGGCCGCTAAGGCCCCACGCATTAATAGTTCTGTTTCCGGTTACGTTACCCGACCTACCCTATTATTTTACGGCCGCGACCCTAAAAATTATATTGGCAAGTAAAAAAGAAATTTAAAAATCAATAAAAAAATAATCCTGTTGTATTTTCCGTCTTCACAAAATGCCTCTCAACATACTTATCCAAAAACGCTTGTGATTTGTTTGCCTACTTACATTTGCTATTTTTTTAGAAGAAACCTCCGGTATCCGTTGTTTTTATAAGTTCCCTTCGCGATTACAATTTCCCTTCGGTGCGCGATTTCCTATCACCGTGATGAAAACACGTGCGTAACGCTCAATGCAGCAATGATGTATTGGTTCCTGCCGCGCCGCCCACTAAAAGTGCCAAAGAAGGCATGAAGGAAATGTGGCAACCAGTCTATGCATGAACATAGCGTAACACTGCAGAGTGCACTGCAGTTCCAGGTCAGATCTGACATCGTAAAAATGCCAAATAAACATCGATGGAGAAAAAAGATTTCTGCAAGTTAATTCACAGAACTTGATCTCTCTTGTCTGTGTATGTATTTTCCGTGTTCATGAATTTATTTCGAGGTTGTACCACTTCACGGTACTTGAAGTGATAGCGCAGCGTGTTTGCTCGACATTTCCTGCTGCAACATGAGGTTCGTTGCCCGCCACACACAGTGCATCATGCACGCTTACCGCATAACAAACGGACAGTGTTGGCCAGTTTCCCGTCGTGGCTGGTGTTGTGCACAGTGTGGTGTGCACGACCTAAATTCTCCATTATTTTAAAGAATTATCGACCGTAAATATTTTTGACATTAATTAAGGCAAGTTTTTATCACTTTTAGTGGCCATTTTTTGTATAGCTTTCATAGTGTAAATAGTTCAGACTGAAATTTGCACATTCACCCATTCAATCAGGACCAAAAAAATTGCAAAAAAAAAATTCTGACCTACCTACCCTATTTTTGAAAGGCATGTAATCGGAAGCAGAACTATTTTTTTGTTGGCCTATAAAAGAGGGATTTACTTTTTACACGTGTGTACATGGTGTACAGCAATTGACTACCGAGAAAATTGAAATTAAATGCAGTATAAAAGTAGATGTTTCAAAAAATGTCTGAAATTTTACATCGCTGTCGCAATCGTTCCAGGCTTGTTATTAATCCTGCAGTGTTTATACGACTAGGCTTACTTACGAGTTACGATGTCGCAACAACATTGGTACATTGTATTTCGAAGGAGCCCTGACAGAGCCGCATGTGCACTGCACACAGGGAGCGACTGCCGTGTGCTGATTGGACGGCACGTGTGCGAGGTGGACTCGCTGAACTGCGTGATTGGTCTACTATGGCTTAATTCTTGGCCCATCTTCATGTGGACTTATTTTCGGGGCGGGCCAGATATCACAACGTTCGTAATAGCCTGTGATTGGGCGCCTGCACGGAACGTGCCACTATCTTCTTGGTAACAAAAAGGTAAAGCCTTGTCCAAAGCGATTTACTGGGGCGGTTTTTCTGTGAAGGGACAGCGCTGTCAAAAATATCCAGCACAAGAAAAAAATGGGGGGTCATGTAGTGTAACCGCCTTATTAAGACAAGGTTACGATCTTGGCTTTGTGCTTATTACTGATTTTAATTATTTCAGGGACACTAGGACAGTCTTTGAGGTTGAATTATGTTAAATTTGATCTGTTATAAGACATTTTCCATTAAAGACGTTTTCACAGCTGCAGTCATTACCAGTCATCCAGTCTCTAGAAAAAATATCGTTTAGAAGGTTCAGATATTAAAAAAGGACAGTATATGAAAATTATGAAATTTTAAATCATCACAGGGAGTACGAGTTGTCCTGGGTACGAGTTGTCCTGGGTACGAGTTGACCTGGGTACGATTTGATTTGGGTACGAGTTGACAGGGCACATGGAGTCGGACACCAAAATAATCACACGCCATAAAACAAATTACTCCAAGCAAAGCTTCCAAGCAAAGTCTTTTATTGTTTTTGTTTTAATGTATACATGTATGCATAATACTGAGAGCGTTCCCACTCCTGTTGCCCTATAGTCTGAGCAACATTCACTCTCTAAAGATCAATAACTCCCGCCCGCTCTTTGATCATACTGCGGAGCTAGTTTGGTCGCAGCGTAAACCGCAGTTCACATTCCATTGACAGACTATACTAAGCAACAAGATATATAGCTACATTGTATCTAAACAGCGTTGGCCGGCCATATTATTGATACTTACCATTCACTGCATTTTGGTTGACGCATTGTTTTCAAAACACCGCCAGACGGTTCCGGTCTTTCGAGTCGGAACAGAGTTGGAAATGGATCAAATTGTCTTTATTTATTTATTTATTTATTTATTTATTTTTGGTCTGAAATCTTACATTGAATTTTTCACCGTAAGTTTCGGGTACCCCAACCGGAAAAATGGAACTGGATATTGACGCCAGCATTCGGGTACCCGGATACCCGGCACAAGCCTATTTATTATACAGTAGTACGAAAGCAGTTTGTGTGAGAAAATTGAAATCTCTGCAATATAATTTAATTAGAACATTTATGTTTTTGGGGTGATTTACCACCGTGCGGACATATCAGCTTTAAGTGTAAATCTTTTTGTAGTGCATACATGTATTTGATCTCTCATGTAATTTGCACAGAATACATCGATTACATTGAGGAAGAGGAAATATGAAAATTAATATTTCGCTTGGATTTACTTTTGTGTACATGTACATGATTTCTGGTTTGTGTAAACAGAATGATTGCACTTAACATGAAAAGTAGTGGCATTGATGTGAAACTTTCTGTTTTGATAGGGAAAATGTACTCATGCTTGTAATCATAATGGAGAGCATGCCATTAGGGCTGTCCTGAATATAGCGAATATTCGAATAGCTTTTTGCCGGTTTGAATATTCGAAAAAAAATATACATGTATATGCACATACAGATACGACTCTGATGCTATTTTAATAATAGAAAAGTTCATGTACCTGTATCTGTACCAGGTTTGTGGGTGTTACCTTGTTTATAACCACCTTTGTGCAGAAAAAGCATTCATTCTCCAGACCTGCTTGTTTGCATTCATTAGATGAACTTACCCCTACAGGTAAACTGAAGGGAATTTACCCAGCCATGCATGGTGTTCATGTTGAATTGAGGTCAGTTTGTTTCTTCCAAATCTAGCAGGAAATTTGGTGTGTACATTGTACATAATAGTACATATAGTACATGTACCTTGCTTTCAATTGCTTTGCATTGAAATGTGTTGCAAAGCACTGCTTTTTACATACATACATTTTTGTTTCGGAAGTTCAGGTGTACTTTATCTTGCGGTTTCAAAAAAGTTCTGGAAGTATAGACAATTAGACATACATGTACATCATCTGCTAGTACTGTACTACAAGTTTAGATATTCATAAGAATTCACAACAGGAAAAATGTTATGAAATAGTTCTGATAGGCCTATAAAAGTGAGAAAAAAACAACAACAAAATTTGTGTTTTACCGTAATTTTCGGAATATAGACCGCGGTTTATACGTTAATTCTCATGCTGAAAAATGTCCCTGCGGCTTTTACTCCGGGCGGTTTATACGGCAACAGTTGAAGAATAAAATCAGTCACACAAGGTTCGAAATTCACGACGGCCACGGCGGCCAGTGCCGTCGATGCCCTAAGGCTTAGTTGCCGTGATGCCCCTTGTAAAAATGCACTATTCACGGCCAGTTGTGCTGTGCTCCATTAATACTTTGGCCGTTGTGCCCTTCTTGCCGAACCAAGCCCTCAAATTGCTCAATTGTTTTGTACCAAACCGTTGCCGGATCCTACAAAACGGCGCTTAGTAGTTTAGCAAGACTCAAGACAGGCAAAATCAAGGGTGCATGCACCAAGCTTTCTGACTGACGTCATCATCAGCAGTCAACGGCTCGTCCAGAGCTGTTTCTAAAACTAAATATATGTAGTACATACATGTGCATGTACTTTAGTAATAATTGTATTTTTTTGCCCAATGATTGGCGATTATGTAGTGTACATTGTGTGTAGGGCCCTGTTCCCTAAAAAGGGAACAAAAATCCACTTTTAGGTTCTTGGAATTGCCAAACTACACGTAGTTTGCGACATTCCAAACCAACAGGTATGCTGCAGATAAAGGGCAGGGTTTTAGTTTTTGAGGGAATTTTGGAGTAAAGTGACGACAATAAGTGAAGTGAAGACAACAAAACGCAATGAGAAAACAAAGATGGCGACCTTGATGCACAGTAAACATGCAAAACCGTGTTGATTCGCATGGCAACTGCCGTAAAGTGCGTAAGAAAATTGCATTTTCTACCGCAATAAACTGTTTAAAAAAAAAAAATAAAAATAAAAAATTTCAATAGAATTAAGAAAAGTCTGCTTTAGATTGAAAAAGTAATTTTGGAATTAGAAAAAAATACCCTTGACTCTAATTTGATGAAAACTAAAGATTGGGGGGCCCGACCGTAACACTACACTATCCCCCAATGATTTTTGTTCTGTCGTAAGTCTCGATGTAAGACATGTAATTTTTCCTAGTTTGATGTTTGTGAATCTTCAATTTATCCTTTGGTACCATGAACTATATATACTGGATCATTTGCAGGGGGAAGGTGAGTCGGTCTCACCAACGGTGGAAGTTACCCCGCCTGGGTCTGTAGGTCTGAAAATTGCGATAATTTCTTTGGTATCTATTGAAGATTTATCCCCTATTTAGATCTGGACCCAGGAAAACCGTAAGGGTGGTGGGTCTGGCAACCTGAAATGTGGCAAACCTCACCACCTCTGTTGTAGCCCTTTACCGAGAGTGGCTTTTAGCCTTGTATTGGGTGATTTCAATAAAAAAAACATTTAAAAAAATTCCATTTGATCATGTAGAAAACCTTTGAAAAATATTATAGTCCAAAAGTCTGCTATTTCTCTCATCAAGTTCAGAAGTTCCTGCTTTTTCTTGTTAACTTTGTTGGGTGTGGACAATAGGACAAATTTTCCTGTTTGTTTTGTTCACTTTCTTCCATTATTGACCTCTGTGCGTGATCCTTTCAAACTGTCCCAAATAGTTTTGAGTTTGGGAAAACATCAGTCTAACCAATGCTGTACATGGTCTGTTGTGTCTGACAAGGTCTGTAGACACAAGTGTGCTACAGTATACAAGCAGTTTGCCAGAACCCCCTTTCCCCATGGAATGTATTGCTCCTGGAATACTTTAAAAATAGTGCGGTGCCTTTTCCCCTCACATGCATGTAACTTGGACAAAACATAATCTTGTCAGTTACATATTTTATGTTTCAATGTGTACCCGTACATGTATGTACACTGTACATGTACTTACTTAATTCCTACATGTACAATGTACATGTACTCTAAAATGGCCAAAATGAAATTGACTGTGGAGAATTTTGAAAAGACAGAACTTAGAAGACTTTAGAGGGGCAACATTTTAACCCTCGAAAGTCATGGTGGGTCATACTTCAGTCATTGATTCAACATCTGTTTGATTAAAATCATTGCTTGTAACCGGGTTGCCCGTGGTATATGTAGCTATTTAGCTTATTTAACACTAACTCCCTTCATCATTTTTCCTCCAAGTAACCTGAATCCTCCAACACCCTCTGATTTCAAAGTGTTAAAGCTACATGATATGTAATTAACCTGAATCCTCCAAAATCCTCTTATGGGGACCATTGCATAAATCCTCCAAAATCCTCCAGGGGTTTTCTTAAACACCCTAATATAACCTCAATCCTCCAAAATCAACCAGCATCAGATTGGGCCTGATGACCTGGATCCTCCATTTTCCTCCAGAGGCAAAATCCTCTAATGCCCTCAATCCTGCAAAAATCCTCCGATGCTTCAACTTCCAAAGACCCTCAATCCTCCAAATTCGTCCATTTGGCAAAGTGGATTTTGGAGGACTTGGGAAGGTTAGGGTTAAGTAATAAAAAGACTATGATATGCTTACAAGAGTAGATAGATGTATTAAATTAATTCAGTTATTGAGACTAATATTGCCAGCTGTCTGTCTAATCATCCATCAGTACTAGAGCCTCCTGCGACCAACAGCAAACTTGTTTGTCTAACTTCTTGATTATTGCACACAGAGGAATTTCATATTAGCCCCTTTTGTGCACTTCCGGGTTGAAAGCGAGAATGTCAGTGGCAAACAAAACAACGCTTTTCAGTAAGCCTGTTCGATATGACGATATTTCCCGATATTTCGATATTTTTTTCATATCGAAAATCGTATCGGCCCCTTAAAAAGAAACCGGAATATCGGGGAATTCGATATACCGAAGAATATCGCGATATATGTTCCTTTTGGCCGCATTACGTGTGGATTTGTCCAGTTTAGTTTGCTCGAAATTCCAGTTATTTCCAATTATTGGACGGTAGAATAGTATATAATGTATCATGATGTACCATGGAGGAATAAAAAAATACATACATGCACTAAATGTGTCTTTCTTTGACCGTTTTCTAAACCCCGACATGACATCTCCACTCCGCGCGATTTACCTTCCGAGCGATTTACCCTCCGCGCCGTACGTTGTCAAGTGCAAACAACGTCTTATTCCCAGTGTACAATGTACGTACCTACACGCTTGCGAATTCATCTTGAGATCGAGGGGTATGGCAATTGTTTGCAATAAGGTCAACCCCTGTAGCGCATCTGCGCGTGCGCGTTGCTTTGTTGCTAGCCTTGGTCAAGTGCAAGCAACCGCACTGAATGCCACCGTCTTTCCCCAGTGTACAAGGCACACGCAGTTTAGGTGTAGTTACGTGTAGCGAACTGCGCCGCGTCTTGAGAAAAGATTAAAACACGTGCCGTGCAATGTCATGTCATGTCGTCTTCACAAAATATATGACACGATCGTTTGTTGACAGCTCGCATGTGATCGTCCATGGTATTATCATCTGTGTTACTAATCAACAATGCTGAAATAGAAACAAACGCTAGTCTTTCTGGAGTGCCATAAAGTAGCCAACTGAAGGTAAATGTCGTAAAACTCAAAATACTCAACGAGCGAAGGGAAGCTTTGTCAAACCGGACCCCGTTCCTGCCGCTCAATCCCGGCGGGCCCGATCCCGGCGGTGGCCCCGATCTCATAATGCCGTGGTGACTTCCGTCATGTATTTTTTTATTCCTCCGTTCTTCCGGTAATGAAAAAGTGACGTCATCACGATAAAATCGAATATCGCGATATTTTTCTGCCGATATTTCGGTATCAAAATAAATGGATATCGAACAGCCTTACTTTTCAGCACATTCATTCATTCATGCATAAATAAATCGGGCCATAAAAGGCAGCGCAGGCGCACGATGTTTACTGTGACATTGAGATCCTCGTTTTCAAATGCGGAATTGCGCAGATTGGCGCTAAACTCATCGTTGTGGGATTCCTCTATGTGTGCCCAGACAGGGACTGCGTTGTGTGCATTTTTTGTTGTTGTGCAAATTACATGTAGTTGGGACCGAGTTCTGAAAACATTTCTCTGCCCCATAGCATTTTTGGTTCCTGCAACATCTATTGCATAACCTGCATATGGCCCCACAACTACTAGATTGTGTGTTTTGTTTTTTTTACTGAAAGTTTGGTGAAGGCATATAGGACAAACTAAAGACTGCATTTCAGGGATTTTTTAGATCTGCACCTATATTACCTCTGTCATTATAGTAAAAAAAAAAAAAAGGTTTGTTATAACCCTTACAATTGGTAAAATGGTGGCTCTGTCATTGCATGAGAAGTCATTGTTATGCCACTTTTTGTGTATATTTATGTTGGCTTACCTAATTCATCTCATACACAAGATTTGGCACATGTACATGGTGTACACCTATATCTTTTAATTCACTTCTCTCAACGTCTGCTTCTCTCAATGGGTCTTGCATGAAGGGAGTCATATATTGCAGTGATTATTGTTTGTGATTTTGCATGCATATTTTCCCCGTTCCTTCCAATGCTCACATTTCTAACTTTGCATTGTTGCACCGCCCTCGCACTTGCAGGTTTACGTGGTTCTTCCCTCCGTCCAGCCTGCGATTTCTCCATCGCTTCTTATCCGTACCTCCCTGTACCCCATCCCTTTTTATCTGTGACTGTCTGCTTCCAACGAACTCCAGGAACCAAAATGGCCGAGCAGGTAGAGAGAAATGCATCTTGAGGAGAGAAAAAAAAACAAAAAAAGCGCACGAACCTGCATTTGGCATGCTTTTTCTTCCATTTTGACTTAGTTTTCTAACTTGCAAGTTTCCATTCCCATGTTAATCATTGATTTATTTAGGGGGGGGGACACACAAGCAGCATTTCCTGCTTCATTTGACTTCATTTTGCATCTTGACCCTAAGGCCCCCCCAAAAAAGTATCGTTCAGCTTCCAATTACATGGCATTTGAAAAAGGGTAGGTAGGTAGGGAATTTTTTTGGCACTTTTCTGTGCTGATCATATGTAGGTGTCTAAGTATAGTCCATGTTCAAGGTAGTATTTACTGCATTTATGGTGGTTTTTTGTTTAGTTTTATTTACCAAAGAAATAAATAAATAGGGTCGAGCCATTAAAATAGGGTAGGTAGGGTACCGGAACCACAACTATTTTTTTTTAGGCCTAAGTACTTTCAGAAATCAACATCTTGGATGTATTTTGAAACTAATTAGGTCAGGAGTCACGCACACAACGGCGGATCCAGGGGGGGGGGGGGGGGGGCCCAAAGGGGCCATGGGCCCCCCAAAACCCCTCTCCAAAAAAACCCCAAAAACCATTTAAAAATTTGTTTTTAACTGACTTCGCAGAAAGGCAGCCACTGGGTACACCCACATACAAAATAAAACAAAGTAAAAGAAAGGGAAGCAAAAAACCTCCATTTTATCTGTGATTTGTGCACTTTGTTTTGGACGGACATTTTTTTTTGGCCCCCCCCCCAAAAAAAAATTGTGTTCTGGATCCGCCCTTGCACGCACATCTCATTTATTTAGAGAAATTTGTCAGTGTATTGTAGACCAATCTATTAAGTCCCGCCCCTTGACATTGACCACACATGACAAAAGTCCAATATGCGTATGCGTACATGTGGCTTGTGCACCTGTTATTGAACAATATTTTAAGGGTTGGGGCTTATAATAGGTCGGTCTATTTTTCCCCTTCCCCCCCCCCCCCCTTACAATCATTAATGCATCCAGTCTACTACAAAATAAAAAATAAATAAATAACAAAATAAATAACAATATAGAATAATTTACTGCTACAAACTGCGTATGAACTGGAATGACCTGACATATATAATTGATGAAAGCTAGAAGGGCTTAACATTTCTATCCTAGTGGAATCTTGCTCACAAAGGACTATTTTTTGTCGGAATAAAAACAGTTTTTTTTTCTCAGAGCTAAGAATTAGCCTTTGAGAAAGATTCTGCTAGGATCAGTATTTCAGACTCTCCTAACTTTATCAGTTTAAAGAAAAACCTTTTTTATTGAAAATCGAAAGTGATTTTTAATTTGGTCAAAAGTGATTTGACCAAAGGCCAATTTAATTTTTTTTTTTTTTTTTACTAATTTCGAAACAACATTCTGGCAAAAATGTGATCTCAAATTGACTGGTTTTAACCAGTATTAGGGTTCCCACCGAAATCATATATTCATGATTTTCAATGTTTTTCATGACAAATGCTAAATGCTATTTTAGAGCTTATTTACAATACATTGACCATGTTTATTGGTTGTGTGAGATACCAATTTTCCATGACTCCATGCAAAATAATAAAATTCCATGCCTTTTTATGAAATGTTAAATTCTAGGGCTTTCCGTGACTGGGGGGACCCGGCAGTATGCTCTTAGTCTTACGATCTCGAGGATAGCAATCAGTCATGAGAAATTATCTATGAGCAGAAATCTTTTGCTAAATGCTGAAAATTACCGATCGCCTATAAAATTTACATTTCAACAGTCATACAAGTGTACATAGTAAGACTCAGTATGTAAAGAAAAACTGTCTGTATTATACTAGCCAGAAAGAAAGTCATCGGTAAAGTCAACTTTGCACTTTACAAGAAATATTCACAACAGTGTTAAAATGTACAAGTTTCAATGTGTGTGCAGATCACATGAAGGATTCCATGTACAGTTTGGGTGTAACACCAGATCATACATGTATTGCATACATAACACTTTCCTTTCAGTTTCACTAAATACAAAAAAAAAAGGCTCTTCCAATCTATGCATTTTAAGTTGGGCCAAGTTGCAGCATTTGGCTGATCTTTGACACATGTGAGGATAGGATTTCTTGTGCAAGGCTTTCTGTGGAATCGGCCTCCAGTCTGTTCATTGCAGAGTAAAATCATCATTTCTGTGTTAACTGGTCTTTGTGGAAACAGTTTGTTTTATTCACAAAAAATGCAAATTGTGACTTGGCTGTGCATGTTTATAATGTGCATGCATTCAAATGTTTTTACTTCCTCTGCTGTTGTCCTAAAACAAAAATGAGGTGTTTCCTCAGTTTTGCATCTACCATGTACCCCCTTTTTTAACTGAATAAACAAAAAAATGGACATGATGGCATCTTGTATCAGAATGCCCAGTAGAGACAGGAAACTTTGACTTTGCGCTAATTCCATGCTTCTTTTCAATCCATTCAAACCATTGAAGCTAAACTCTAGTGACCATTTAGATTTTTTTTTGCCAAAAGAAACCCCTAAACAAACAAACAAACAAACAAACGAATAAAAAGAATCCAACATCATCAAAAATCAGTCCGCTTGTTTGTGCCAAAGTGCTTGTTGCTGCTGTCATCAGATTGACAAAAACCGAAAGCTGCTTTTTCCTGTGTGTGCTTGAATTGCAGTAGAATTAGAATAATGCCAAGGATATGAGCTTGAAAAAAAAAATGGAAAGGCTGAATTTTCCGACTTTTGCTTTCAAACATTTGCAGAAAACTCTATTTTTTGGGGTTGGGTATCTTAATTAAATGGAAAGACTTTGGTTTCCAAATTCACTTTCAAGCATTTGCAGATAAGTCCTTTTATGGGTTTCGATCTACAGTCTTTTTAAAGTTAATATTTTCAAGAATTGGGATTAATTATTAACAGTCTGATCGAAGATTTGACTCACTCACTGTTGAAAACCTGTCCATTAGTGCTGCTGGACCATAAGGATACAATCTTAACCCTCAAAGAGTGGGGTGGGGGGGGGGGGGGGGGGTGGGGTTGGGAGAGTGAGGGAGGGAGGCAGGGAACATGCCCCAGTCAGTATTGTTTTTGAGCTTGCCAAGGCAAGGACAAAACCTCATATCTAATTTACAACATCCCCGATGCAAATTCCATCTTTACACTGATTATGCGGTACCCACTGCTACTATGGATTCAAATCGGCCAGCCGGCACCAGCAAGCTCGGTGGTTGAATGGTTAAGACGTCTGCACTACATGTAGTAATTAAGCAGGAGATCGTGTGTTTGAGTCCCGCCCAAGTAAGCCTGTGAATTATTTCCCACAGGCTCTCGGAAAGCACTGAGCTTTAAAGTGCCTCATAGGAAAGAACCAGTCTAATTTATCTTAAAACCCTGGGGATGTACACACAGTCGTACTTCCCTACTACGTCCGAGGACGAAGCTTTGTGTTTCCTTTTGTTCCCTTGATATAGCCAAACCCCATAGACTAAGCACGTATCCTTACGTTCGAGGACCGATTTCAACAAAAGACTCTACGTTCGAGGACTGAAAGGATTCTTTGTGTCTCCTTTCTTCTCTTGTCCTCGGAGATATATTGCGTGCACGTACATGTACATGAGCGTGTACATATCATTTGGAGGTTTACACTACACGACACTCAAACAAGGATAGAAAAACTGGTGTATTATTAACCCCTTGTGGCCCGCTGTTATTGATGGGGTGCTTGTATGCCAAGACAGGCTTATGCAGCCAACCTTAATGCAAACACTAGGCAAACAGTAGATTGAGTACGTGTAGGAATGCACGTATAGATGTCAACCGGCCAAGTGGTATTTTTCAAACCGTGGCCATGGTCATTGTCCATATTCAAGATGTTAAAGGATGTTAAAGGATGTCAAATGGATGGGAAGAATTGACAGTTTTTGATATCATCAGACACAGCAGTCCCTTTGCAGAGGAGCGAGGATTTATCAGGCATTTAATTGAATGCACTTTACATGTGAATATGTAGAATGTTGAAGGCAATGAAAAAGTACCGGCCTGTCAAGTCAAACACCTTAACCCTCAAGAACTCTCCCCCCTCCCCCCCCTCCCCCTCCCCATGTTTGCGAGAGAGTGTCGCAGTTCATTTTTTTGCACTGAGCCATTCTGACTGTTTTGGCTATCATCTTCGGCACAGTTTAACCCCAAATTTACAAAAAGTCAGGGGTTACCATTCTCAAGCAGTGCAACTATTTTGGCAATGGGCGAAAACTGCTGTGATTGTTTCAATGACCTTGTACATAGAAACCACGCATCCACAGAACATGGGGCGGCATGTATATAATGCATCAAAACTGCAAAGTGCTTTGGTAAATTAGAAGGAAATATTGCGCAGCTAATTATCATAGGATATCTATGATTATGAGCTGTTCACTATTTGGCTGAGATTTGGGAGGGGGGTGGGGCAGAATCCCCTTAAGTCTTCTGCATCAGTTCTGATTCATAGAACCACATTTTAGAAAGAGGTTGAATTAATCACATGGGATGTAAACCAAGATCCTTGCATAAACCAAGTTGATAAAAAAAAAAAAAAAAAAAAAAAAAACTCAAGGTCTGGTGATGAGTTTAAGGAGCGAGCAAATGTGACATTTCCCTGTTATATCTACAAATAAAAGTTCACCTCATGGCAGGTGAACATTCGATACTTGAAAAATCACC
Organism: Hippasteria phrygiana; assembly: GCA_037893225.1. NCBI lineage: Eukaryota > Metazoa > Echinodermata > Asteroidea > Valvatida > Goniasteridae > Hippasteria > Hippasteria phrygiana. The sequence continues at coordinate 28,961 of JAZGUH010000338.1, forward strand.
AGGCATAATTTGGGCATACTTCGGTTGGTAGATCAAATTTTATGGGAGAAAAGGCATAACCATTAGCTTTTGCCAGATTGCTGCAATCATCTATGACGTTCTCCTCACACCAAACCTGCGAGTTGACAGTTTCTGACAATTTAATTTCCAGTTGCTTCCATTAATGCCAGTATCATGGCACGTACAGACACTGGTAGTCCAGAATGGACTAATTGCTTCACACTTAAAGGTGTCCACAGACAGTCAAGTGAATTTGTATTTGTACCTATGGGCACATATACAGTGTAGTGGCACTGCATGGACATGTGTTGTCACAAGAAAATAACCGTCTTCAAAGTGTGTTCACGTTTTACGGCACGTTTAGATTCATGCACCGGTCAGTGGCCATAGTCCATTGATTCATCGGACAAAAGCAAAATCAATATTGTAGTAGGGGCCCTGGGAATATTAGACATGGGACGTGGCCGCAAGGTCAGATCCGGACATGATAATAATGCAATTTGTTCTTGAAAAGAATGGACAGAGTGTCGATGCTTGTATGCACTTTAATCTGGGCTCATTAGGGGGACTACAGTGTGTTGGCTGCACCATGAAATGATGGATTTGTTGGATATAGTGACACACATGTAGTATTATAAGTTGGACAATTGTTTAATAAAGAAGATACTGTTAAGGCCAATTTACACATACGTGACTTAGTCGCGCGATAATTTTCTAAATTCACGCGAATCAATTGGTGCGTTTTCATTTACGCGACAGAGGCGTGCGACGAGACGCTCATTGATTTGTGTGTATTCAGAAAAACGCACGGCAATATCGCATGTGTAAATTGGCCTTTGCGCATGTAAACTCTAACCCCTAGGGTGCATGCAAAATCCTATTAAAATTTGAGAATTTGGGACTGTTGGGGTTAATTAACATTTTCAGAAGTGTTGATGGAGCTCGGTTGATGGTAGAGCACCGGTACGGTATTCCGGAGGTCACAGGCTCAAATCCTGCTCCTGCCTGTTTTCTTTGTTCAGTTCAAAATTTCATTTAAATTACGTAGTCAGTTTCCCTTGTGGTTTGTTTGTCGATGCCATAAACAACTCATTAGCCTCCAAAAATAGACATTAGACTTCCTGGATCACACTTTACAGCTGTAGAATCCGCCCCCCCGCCCCCCCCCCCCCCCCCCCCCCTAAAAAAGAAATCCACTGTGTGTCTACTTTGTGTAAACTCTAATGCATGGAATGAGACCTTTTTTGTTTGTCAACATGAAATGTACAGTGTTGTACATTTTACAGGTGTTTTGGTCTAATAGCCAGTGCATGTCCATGCACAGTGATATGCATGGTCGTTGCATGGCTAGCACACTGCATCTGCTGTGCATTCAAGAACAAGCTTGTGCCTCATCATAGGCCATTTGGCTTGCATGGGCCATATGCCAAAATTTTCCTTCACAAATTTGAAAATGAAAAATGCATCAGTAGAAAGGAAAGCATGAGATAAAAAAACTGATGACTAGTTTAATGGGGCCTAATGCAATAAATAGATTTTTAGGTGGTCCATCTTAGTCAGATGACTTTTGGGGTGGGTGGGGTTGGGGATATGGATGGGGGTGGATGGGGGGTGGGGGTGGATGGAGGGTGGAGAGATTAGTGAGGCTCAGCCCAGTGTGCTGTTTTTCTACATGGATGCATTACATGTATGTTTATTACAAAAGCAAAGATGAATCTCCTGCAGGCCTACAGCCTCAGAGTGTGACCTTGTTTTGTCCAGATACAGGCTTGCTAGTGCATTCAGTTACCTTCTGTACATGTAGATGGGTCTTTCCACACTAATGGTTACAGGAGTCGATACATGAAGTAATTTGCCATGTTTTCCCTCTTTCTACATCCAATATTCTAGTAAGAACATTGCCCACCAAAATGTTTGATAAATTTCTCAGGTTTGGAGGAATTACAGAGGATTATCCTCAAGATTTACTGTTCATAACATGGACAGACATTTCATTTTAAATTGTTGGGAAGTAGTAATGAAATACATGAATTTTCCCAAATGTTGACCCTAATGTAAAGCTATCCATTGAGGGATTGCCACTGGCCAATCTTAGGTTAAACCTCCAGGTATTTTTAAACTACAGGACTTCATGTCCATAACAGGGACAGACATTTGTCCATTTTATGAACGTTGTTCAAGTCGCATCCTAATTTCATAAATAATAAATAAGTTAAATTTAGTTTGAGTGATAACAATTCTACATTGAACAAGTAATATAAATGGAACACGGGCTGGATTAATTATAACAAGAATTATAAGAATATACAAAAAATTGATTCAAGAATGTCTGTCCATGTTATGAACATTATCCTTCATTTCATCATAAAAATGGCCTAGTAATTTCCTACATATCCAGTGAATCAGCCTATTTATTTTTCAGTGCAATCACGAATGATGCAGGAATGTTTAGAAAACCAAAATTAGCAAAAAACCTGCTTTGAAATCCACCTCCCATGTCTCGCCCACAAAGTTATCAGTAGTGTGGACAAGACCTTAATGCACAATGTTCGTGTGGGTGGGGGCCAAAAGTGACAAATGTAATGTAATGGAATATTGAGTCATCACATGTTTTTAATGTTATTGGAAAATAGTGGTAATGGTTACCCATTTGATAGATACAGAAATGAAGGGCTGAATGTGCTCTTTCCAGTGTTCCAGCAGAAATCTTAAATTTCGTGACTTTTCCATGACTTTTCCAGAAAAAATGGGTTTTCCTTGACCAATTCTTCCATTATTTTTTTTTTTACATCTTAAGATCTATTTATTGCTGGTGATGTTTATTTTCATGTTTTTTTTTAAAGAAACATTTTCCATGACTCCTTGTAAAGTAACAAAATTTCCTGACTTTCCATAAAACCTTATATTCCATGATTTTCCAGGATTTTGCATGACTGTGGGAACCCTGTCTTTCTAAATGTGCAAAAAGAATATGCAAAGGTAATCATCCATATGGAACCTATGGCCTGCTTTTGATTTACTCACATTTTCTACAAATCTGTTCAGATGTATGCATACTCGCCACTGGATCCATGAGTTTGATAAAGTTCAAGGAAAATGTTTCCTCATTCAAGGATATTGAAGCATTTGTTGTTGGATGACCAGGTATCTTTGCTGAATGCTGTCCTTGTGTGTCGGTACCTACAATCTCCAGCTCCCATTTTGGCAGGCATTGTGATGAATGGGTCTCCATCCTTGCTGCGAATTTGATGTGAGGCCTTTTTCACTCCGATTGCTGATCCGATCCTCGTTGGATCCACTCTCTGGCTTGTAGGGCTTGGATTGTATTCAACACACGTTGATGGAATGCATCATTAAACCTTGTCTCGGATCGGAGTGACCCCTGTAAAATCTGACCCAGTTATTGCACCCGCATAGTCACACTACAAACGCTCTGTGTGGACAGGAATGTGCGCACTCTGCCACTACTTCACATTTAACTCCATATCGATTGGCCAACGAATGCAGCACCTTTTTCAACATAGGGAATGCCGATCAACATCACAGTTTCCTTATGATGTCAAATTGTTATGAATATTGAATGAGACTTGTAGGATTGCATGATGGACATGAACAGGGTATGGAAGGTTTGCGGTAACACTATGTGAAATGTCATCTCGTTCGAGTTGTGTGGTACTGAGAAGAACCAGTTGTTTGAACTCAACGTTTCGAACAGTACGCTCTGTCCATCATCAGGAGACTTCTCAGAACCACACAACTTGAGAGATATAATTTCACTTTGTGTTACCGCAAACCTTCCATACTTCTATGAATATTAGTGCACAGTGCATGCGTGTGCATGCGATAGCCATGCGTGTGACCTTTATGGCTTGAGCTGGGCATCATACATGCGTTTACACCCAGGTCAGGTCATGTCATCAGGTCATGCATGACTTCCTGCATGCACGTTTACGTGCCCTAATTTACCTTCCTTGAATCTACTTTCAGCATCATTTAAAAAAAATAGCAAAAAGCACTATTCATTTTTCGAAGATGATGCTATAGCTTAAAAAGCTCAATCCCTGGCTCCATTTTTCATTTCTAAATTGCTAAATACTCTTATTTTCTCCACAGGACATGCCAGGTTTCCGAGGCATGCGGTATTCCAAGTTCCGGCACGTGTATGGGAGTCCGTACCGGCGGGAGAAATGCTACAACAACCTTCCCATCACCAAGAACTCGCACGACGCGCTGTTCTGCGCCGTCAACCCCAAGTTTGTTGCCGTGGTGCTGGAGAGCCAAGGAGGCGGAGCCTTCATTGTTATTCCAATTGAAAGGGTGAGTTGACTCTACATCATCGGTAATGTCCGAGGAGAGAGAGACCCATAGTAGCCGTCAACTGGAAGCCAGATAGAGGTAGATTGTAATCCTCTTAGTAAGCATAACATCAGTTTGGATCCAGAAACCAAGTGCAAACAAATGGAGTACACGTGTGTGGCACACGCACATGAAATGAATATTCATTAGATGTAAATGAGCCTTGACGTCATGCTCCTTTTCACGAAACTGGGGTTGACTCGCGGAAAGAAAGGTAGGGATATTAACAAGTATCTGTTTTATAAGACATAGTTCTTCTCAATAAAATTAAAACATAAGAAAACTTGGAAATCGTTGGAGTAGGTCTTTAAACAGTAAATCCATTAAAAACACCAAATTGTTTCAAAAATAATAGGAGCATTTTAATTAAAAATCAAGGTCGAAACAAATTATAATAGAATGTTAAGCCCATTGTTAAATTCATACAACATTCTATTATGGGATCCAAAGGGGTTAAAAGTTTAACCTGAGAGATAAAAGTAAAAAAAATCATTACAAAAAAAAAATGCATTTGAACAACTATACTGCCCAGACTGGTAGAGATGGCTCCAAAACGAAGCACGAACATGTTTAGTAGAGACCCAACTATATAAAAATGGTAACAGCAGAGAAATGCTACTTTAAAGCAGATAAAACAAAATGACAATTTAAAATAAAAGAAAATATAATTTTGTCCCAGTTTTTTTAAACTGCACAAATTTATGTCCAGTTGTCAAGAATTCATATACACATGTACATATGTACAGCTTTGAAAAACACCAACTCACAATTTCCCCTGAACTTTTACGCTTGCTGTCCCGCAGTCAAGTCAAAATTGCCCCAGTTAGGTCAGTTAATTTAAATTGAGTGTAAATTTGTTGTATGGGTGTACATATAAAGTACAGTGTACTAAATGTCTGTTGTTTTAGGCATGATTTAAGGCTTGTCAATTGTCTGTTTATTTTGGATGATATGGAATCTGAGACATCATCAAAGTAGCATCCTGCCCCCCCCTCCTCCCCCTGAAAAATGTAACCACGTGTTTGAAGGAACTTTTCTCACCCCAGAATGGCCTGTCTTATAAATACATGTACGTGTAACCCTCAAGAAAGTGCCCCAGGGGATATGTATTTTTAAACCAACGGAAATTTACCAAACCCGCGGACATGCATCACCATGTCGCTTGAGTCATCCGTGCTCGTATGGGAGCTAATAGCCCATAGAACGAGTCATACGGCCCAAGATGTTCCAGTGTGCCCGAGACACTGTACTACGGCTCCGGTACTCCTGGTATGGGTATTCTTGGACAGTAATAAAGCAGAGTGCATTTGGGCATTGAGATATTTCTCTGTTATACATGTGGGTATCAATCGATGCATAAATTGCAAATAGTAATACAAACATTTTACACATGGACCCCATCATGTTCGTTATAGCGACGTTGTACTCTATGTTTATACGTGTATTTGTGGTGTATTCTGTTTGTCGTCTAATGGTTCATGTTGAGCAAATCCTCCGTGCAGTTACGCTGATTTAATGCTCTGGAAAGTTGGTCGCCCATAATTCTCACACATATACGTATGAGGGACCAAGACGCATGCTTTCTCTTTACTTCCTTGCCTCTCACCTCTGGTAGCCCAACTTCCTTCCTAAGTGTAATGTGTAACCTGCAGTGCAGCAATTCGAGCCCGGGAAGGGTAATCCTTCTTGGCAGTTTGCAAAAATGATAGCTGGCATTGCACTACAAAGATGGGAGTTTGCTTAGTGCCTGAAAATAAGCCGGTTTATCCCTAACCTCACTTAAAGCTACAAAATACGACTACATGTAGTACATGTAGTAAACTGTAGTAGTAATACTGGCCTATGAGGAATTGTGTAGTCTAGTGTACTTTACCTCAAATGAATGCCAAGGATGTTAGGGTTAAACTAGATTTGAACCAGCCAAGCGACTCCGACAAGCTCGGTGGTCGAGTGGTAAGACATCTGCACTAGAAAGCAGGAGGTCGTTGGTTCGAGTCCCACCCGAGTGATTTTTTCCAAATAATCTCTCGGGACAACACTGATGAGTATACAGTGTTTATAAAAATACGTCGGTGAAGGGCAAAATCCAATATTGAATGTACATCACCCCGACGCAAATTCCATCTTATGAATAGTTTGGCTGCGGTACCCGCCGCTATATCAGATTTGAACCAGCCAACCGACTCCGACAAGCTCGGTGGTCGAGTGGTAAGACATCTGCACTAGAAAGCAGGAGGTCGTGGGTTTGAGTCCCACCCGAGTGATTTTTTTCCAAATAATCACTCGGGACAACACTGATTATACAGTGTATATAAAAATACGTCGGTGAAGGGCAAAACCCAATATTGAATGTTAAACTATAGTGGATTGCGCAGGATTTTTTTGGGGACAAGTTACTGAAAATTAAAATGTGTTTTCTAAGTTACCAGCATGACACATATACATGTACAGGTTCTGTATACGTCCGAGGACAAGATGAGAAAGAAAATACAAAGGAACCTTTCAGTCCTCGCAAGTCAGTCTTTTGTTGAAATCTGTCCTCTGACATAAAAATACGTGCTTATTATATGGGGTTGGGTCTATTAACCCTAACGTCACCGAATACTACAAAAAATCTACTTGAGTAAACTGTAGTATGCAGTACTTTTACTACACTGGCCTATGAGAATTGAGTAGTATTTTGTAGTACATGTACAGTGTACTGTACCCCAAGTGAATGCCTGGGACGTTAGGGTTAAAGGAAACAATAGGAAACACAAAGCATTGTCCTCTGAAGTATTGTGATAGTAAGACTACATGTGGTTCATTCCATAAATTTGGGGTCCAAAAGTGTGACATTCTTGGTGTCCCTGTTACATAGTGACGTGTATAAGATTTTGCAATTTTTCGGGACACATTCTTTAACCCTAACCATCCCTAACCTGCCAAAATCAAACACCCCATTTGTGTTGAATTTTGTGTGATTGGGTACTGTAGAGCCTTGGCACCATCACTTTGCATGGGACTTGATGCCCTGATTTTGTCAGAGTACAAAGAATGTGCCATTGGTTTACTACACAGTGTTGGAGTTTGTGTGGTTAGGGAAGGATTCTAGTAAAAAGCCTTGGGCTGTTAGGGTTAATGCCTTCTATCGCCAAGAGTGATTATAAAGCAAAGTACCTGCCAAATAATGATACTTGATGGGAAATTACACAGGTCATCAGGTGTAACAGGGACACCAAAAAATGTCACACTTTTGGACCCCACATTTATGGATGACCCATGTACATGTACACGTATGCCAGTTCACCAGGATCCTTGTTGCTTAGCTCAGAAAGTTTTGTCTTAACAGCAAGGCCAGATTTCATGTGCTAGATAGCACCCTGCAATTTTGTGCTACATGTACAAATGTAACTAAGCTACAATGTTGCAAAGAAATTCTATGCTAACCCTGTAAGCGCAGAATCCTTATAAGGAAATTCTGCTGAGCCATTTTTTATTAAGCCTGGCGGTTTCATGGAATCGGGCTCATGGAACTGAATAGCCACTTTAATAGCAGAAAATATTAAAAAAAATTTGCAGTAAGCCAAACAAATCAGATGGGAAACCAGTCATAAGCAGTATTAACTTACACATGATTAACCTGTTTTTGAAATTTTCTGTCCTTAAAAATTTGTGCAGAGCGGTTCCGCGATGTACAAGTGCCCTAGGCCAAAATAGAAATAGTTAGCTGCTTCCGGTTACCCTACCTACCCTATTCTAACAGCCCTGACCCAAATTTTTGCTAGGAAAAAAGTAAAAACAAAAAAGCAAAACAAAAACTTCATAAATGCTGTAAATACTACCTTTTTAAACCTTGACGACACGTAGACGCCTACATATGATCTGCACAAAAAAAGTTCCCCACCTACCCTACCCTATTTTCAAATGCCATGTTATCTGAAGCAGAACTATTTTTTTGTAGTTTGATTTTCAAAATTTGAGCCATACACTCGGATTTTAAAACGACCACCCAGTGCACTTTCAAAATTGCCATTTCCCCTCGGACATCAATGTTTCCTCTTGTGCGTCCTTGTGTCCCAACAGAGAATGTAAGGAAAGTCTTTTCCCTTCCTGGAACAGTTTTTATATTGGTGCTAACCCCTTCCCTGTGATTTATATGCTTTCCTTTGATATTTCCCCAAATACATTGTAGCAGGGAAATTAATACACTTCAGCTTCTGTGGAGGTCCCTGGTAGTGCATATGTGACCCACTCTGCAAAAAGGGCACATAAGTCGCTGTATGCTTTTACGAGTTATGGGCCGTTCAATGTGAAGAAGGTAAAAAATTCTTCAAACAAGTGATTTTTAAGGGAGGGGATTTTTTTGCATCTTTGATACCTATATTATTTCATAACCAAAATCTTTGATTTCAGTGAATAAAGTTGGAAAAAGAATGTGTTTTTTATGAGTGCTTCCATCTGTTGCTTTGCTTTTTGTTTTTTTAAATGGCTTGTTTCTCCTTAAGTCATTTCAAGAAATTCTTGAAAACAAACATGCAAATTTCCAAATATCTCGTGATTGCAAAAGGCTAGAGACCTCCGACATATACCATATGAAAGCTTATAAAATGGCCTTTACAGCTATTTTCAAATTTTGCAACATAAGTGCCCTTTTTGCAGAGCGGGTCACATATGACTTCAAGTTTCACAAAAACAAGAGGAAATTCTACAATTGAATGCACATTAAGGAATGCATGTACTTTAAAGGTACATGTACGATATACACGTAGCTTTGCTAATGATCCCAATTAAAACTGATTACTTTCAATTTGAAAGCTTGCTGTTTATAAAGACGGCACAAGTGTACCAATACTCTTGACAAATATTTCCATCTGCAAGAATGCCATCTTCAAGAAAATTGTATCTAAAAAGAAAAAATGCTACATTGATTTCAACAATCCAAATAACCACACAGGAATGTGCACAAAAGCAAAGTTGTTTCAACAGAACAGTTTTTTCTGGGTTTATTTCGTGTGTATCATGAATTGCACAAAGTATGAACACTGCCTGCAACTGTGTTGTGCACACTACAACGCTGCATCGTACCTTTAAGTCGGCGTGTTCCTGCCAATTGCAGAATCAAAATAACATTAATAATGATTTAAAATTTGTATTGCATGACCTTCTTGAGAATGATCGGGAGTTACAGAAGATATCAGAAAGATTAAAAATAGCAGTAAGATTAAATTAGTCTAGCTAAATGCTACAATAAAGGCATGATGTACATGTAGCTATAGCTTCGGTAGTGGAACAAAAAAAAAATTTGATTAACTAGTTTTAATCTGAAAGCTCACTGTTTATAAAGATGGTACCAGTACTAATCCTCCTGAGATACAGTTCCGTCTGAAATGCTGTCATCTTTGAGAAAATTACATCTGAAGACCTTCAAAAATGCCACGGCTCTTTTTTGATTTCAGCAATTGAAATACTCCCATATGAACGTGCACAAAATCACTGCTACAACATAATAGTTTTTTTTTTACAATTTTTTGTGTGCGACTCAGATGACAGACTGAACTAAAACTTTCACAGGTTTTGTTATTTCACGAATCACACAAAGCAATGGATAATGCTTGCAACTGTGTTGTCAGACCTACCGATGCTGTATTATACAACGTACCTTTAAACACACAATTTTGAGAGTCACACAGATGCGAGCGCAGTGTGATTGACTAGTTCTACATAATTAATTTTTCATATATATATATATATGGGCGGTGTGTTGGTACACATACACATGTAGAGTATATGGTCTGAGGGTGGTTAGGGAACGATCCCTGAGGTAATGGAAGCAAATGGGAGACTTTGGCGATGTTGGTGGCAGCAGACATACTGGTCCTTTTCCATTGTTCTCACCAGTCATTGCGCATGCCCCAGAACTACACGTGCATACTCTGAAATACGCGCTCATCCACGGAACTAGCGAAAAGGACCGGTATGTCTGCTGCCACCATCGTCTCAAAACTCTCCCGTTGACACACTACATGTACCTGTACTTTTCCCGAGTAATTTTCCATTTTCTTGCTTTCTCTGTTTAGTATGGACGTCAGGATGCTCTCAACAACAAACTCGCAGGCCATAAGGGGCCGGTACTGGACATCAAATGGAACCCCTTCAATGACAACGAAATAGCATCTTGCTCAGACGATGGCACTGTAAGTATAGTTTACGTGGATGATTAAGGTCGGGGGTGGTGTAGTGAGTAGCGAGTAGCTATCCCTCAATTTCCACCAATGTGACTCTATGATCTTTGTTCTTTATTCCTGTGGGCTGCTTGTATGTAGTGATCCTCCAGCTGTGAAAATTTAAAAAATGATTGCCTAAAGGTGGGCATTTGAGCACCAGACTGCCGGTTGCCCTCACAAACATGTGCTCCTATTTTTTTTGTAGATTCAGTTAAAGGTCGGTGCTACGCTCTGTGTAAAGAGTTGAATTAAAATATCTTCTTCGTATTATATTGCCAAACAGCTTCCATGAGATTACGGGTGCAGTTTATTGCCAGCTCGGTTACTTTAACCCAAGGTCTTGGTTAAATTGTCCAAGTCCGAAGTCCAAGTGTGACCACCGGTTAGAGTTAACCATTGAAATTTTTATCAGCATCGTTTGTAAAATTTACAAAAAATGGGATTCGAGTATGAACATGGCTAAGGCCAACTGAAATGTGGTTAGCAAATCCTTGTACGGGGGAGGGGTGAGAGGGAGAGGGGAGGGAGAGGTGTGTTGGAGGAGGGGGTGGGGGGGCAGGAGTAGGGGGGGGGGAGGGAAGGAAGCAGGAATATGCTAATCACTCAGTGATGATTAGGTTCCTTGGTTCCTTCTAGTCAGTGTAACTTACAGACACATCATTCGTTATAACATGTGCAGGTGAAGGTTTGGGAGATCCCCGATACCGGTGTACTGACGGATAACAGCGCAATCATGATTGCCGATCTCATCAAGCACACCAGGAGAGTCATACAGATCGAGTGGCATCCAACGGCTTCGGGTATACTGCTCAGTGCCAGCCAAGACAACAAGGTAGGATCCACAGTCTCTATTCCTGCCAGCAGGGCTCAAAATTCAATACATGTGAGACTGATTCTATTGTGTACATTCAGATGAGAATAGGCCTTTTCACACTAGAGTGCCGAACCCCGGGACGAACTCGCCCTAGGGCGGATCCAGGGCCGCCCCGGCGTTTTCACCCCCGGCGTTTTCACCCCCGGCGTTTTCACCCCCGGCGTTTTCACCCCCGGCGTTTTCACCCCCGGCGTTTTCACCCCCGGCGTTTTCACCCCCGGCGTTTCACTCAACCTACCACAGCCAACCACGGGGCGAGCTCGCCCCGGGGTTGGGCATGAACGTTTCACACTAGTTTGTAATTCATCGGCCCCCCAGATGGCCAGTAATTTCCTAACTTTCTCCTCGCTGAAAGAATTCCTGAGATTCCGGGAACACTATGACCAACACAAAAGAGGAGGGGGTTTTCCTGCCCCATATCGCTCTTCATATGGCTGTGCGCTTTCAGCCAAGCCGTATATACAAATAACAATAGCGCGCGCTTTGACATGACCTTTGGAATTCTTTTGTAAATTACGTTCGGGACCACCTGTTTTTCAACCCGGGTTGTACGAAACCCTGCACGCGGGGTTGAAAATGTGCGACGTTTCACACTAGCCATTTCGCCCTGGGGCCACCCCCGAGATCAGTCTCGCCCCGGGTTGAAAAATCCAGGCATGGGGTAAGTTCGCCCCGGGGCAAGACCAATCTCGGGGGTGGCGCCGGGCGAAAATGGCAAGTGTGAAACGTCGCACATTCTCACCCCGCGTCGCCCCGGGGCCACCCCCAAGATTTCGTCTAGTGTGAAAAGGCCTATCGAAGCTGAAAATTATCCAAAACCACCGAGGTTGGCCTTCATTGGAATGCTTTAACCCTAACCATCCCAAATCTGCCAAAATCTAACAACATGTGTTGTATTTTGATGGGTTCAGGATTGCAGAGCCTTGGCACCATTACAAAGAGTGTGTACAACGAATGTGCCATAGGTTTACTGCACAGTATTGGATTTTGACACAGGGGTTAGGGTTAATCCACTCTTTAATCTGCTTTAATTTATTAAAAAGGATTAGTTCGGTCTATCCTGCGAGATCCCTGTAAGTGGAGCTTGAGTTAGGAATGCCAGAAACCGAACAAAAAGACGAGGGCGCATGGATAAACAAAATATAAAAGGACTAACTAAATGTCACGCAAAACAAAACTTTATTCCAGAGTTGCTATACTGCTAACAATCAAATTCTTTTACATGTAGTTTACATTCGAACATGCCAAGTGAAGTGGAATGTCGGATATCAAGATGAGGCAATGTGTTCCAATTAACTGTGCCGGTGTGTTGAATGTATATCGTTCTGATGATCACAAAACCTTTCTGAATTCCTGGGTTTAATTTTGTTTCAGTTGATCATCTGGGATGTAGAGCAGCAGGAACCTTGTCAAATCATCGACTGTCATCGGGACAGGATACAGTGCATGACCTGGAACTGGATGGGGGATCTCATCGCAACGACGTGCAAAGATAAAAAGATCCGCATCATTGATGCCCGGACGGGAGACGTCTTGAAGGTGAGAGTTTAAGTCGCTTTCAAATGTAGTTTCAAATGTAATGTTGAAATCCACTGGTTTTGTGCTGCCAGGTCATATATGAGCTACATGTACCACTGGAAGGCATACGTGAGTGTGAATACCTGTTGTATTCGAGTCCCTGCAAGTCCTTTCACAAGTCCCTGCAAGTCCCTGCAAGTCGCTGCAAGTCGCTGCAAGTCCCTGCAAGTCCATCACAAGCCCTCCAGTCCTAATCCCAATCACAAGCTATTCAAATGAGCTTTGACAAAGGCTTTCCTTTGTCATTGTTCATCTAGTTACTTGTGACCGGCTTTATGAAAGGACTTCTGACTGGGCTTGCGAAAGGACTTGTGAAAGGACTTGCAGGGACTCGAATACAACTCTTGTAAATACCGGCAATCGTGGACTAGGGACAAAATGGTTAGACCAAACGTCCACGATTGAAAATCGTGTACAAAACATATTGGAGGCCTTCTGAAAAAGTTAAAGTACAAACAAAAGAGGGACAATAGGAGGTCCGCAATTGCCGGTATTTGCACATACATGTGTGTGTGTGTGGTACAGAAAAAAAACAGTTTGGTTATCTCACCTGATGATTTCCTGCAGACCTAACATGTTGAATGGTGATTTTTAGGCTGAAAAATGTTTTGCATCAAAGGGCCAAATTTTGACAGCACAATTCACATGTCTAAATTTTGTATGTATTGCATTTCATTTGGAATACTTCAATACACATGTATGAATTTCACATGCATTTACTGCCTATCTTTTTCATTTTCTTGGCTTAGATCGGGGAGGGGCATACGGGAACCAAAAGTTCAAAGATCGTTTTTGCTGGTAACACCGAGTACCTGGTCACCACAGGAACCGCCAAGACGAGTGGTCGCCAAATTGCAGTATGGAACCAGGTAAAGTTATTTGCCCTCAGATGTGAAGCCAAGGGTTTCGCAAGTTAAAAGTTGTTATAAGTAACCTGTTAATTATTTTAAAATTAAATGGAACAATAGGAAACCCTGCCCTCTTACGGTACTGTTTGGTTATGTTACCCATAGCTCCGTAGGTGAATCGCGGGCTGAATCGCGGGCTAAATCGCGCCGGGCTTTATCGCGGACCTAAGCGCCGCGGGCTGAATCGCGGGCTAGCTTCCGACAGGTCGCCATGCAAAGACTTGCCTATTAAACGTCTTGGGCCAAGACTACCTCCGAATCAAAGAAAGGTTCAGGTGTAGTTCGGTACTCGGCAAAACCCGGGCCGAACACTGTCAAAACGATCGAATGTTTTTAAAATTCGGAGGCAATGAGATGTCAGATGAAATTCAAAACCTGTGGCTGTTTTATGTTTTATGATTGGTGAGGACGTGTTAGGTTTGTAATTTTATTAGGTTTTGGGAATTGCATTCGGTTTTGGAAATTGCATTCGAATCGCAAAAACATGTTAGGTTTGCGAAATTTTATTCGGTTTTGGAAAATGCATTCGAGTTACAAAAACACATTAGGTTTGTAAAATTTCATTCGGTTTTGGGAAATGCATTTGAATCGCAAAAACATGTTAGGTTTGTGAAATTTCATTCGGTTTTGGAAAATGCATTCGAGTTACAAAAACACGTTAGGTTTGTAAAATTTCATTGGGTTTTGGAAAAGCATTCGACTCATAAGGATGTTCGGTCTGTACAATTTCATTGGGTTTTGGAAAATGCATTCGGTCGGTAAAAAAACACGTTCGATGTTTCAAAACACGTTCTTTTAAAAAATGCATTAGATTTAAAAACACGTTCGATTTACAAAAAACATTCCGTAAAAAAAAAATATGTTCCAATCTTTTTTACTTTAATTCTGCTTCGTATAGTACTCTGTAAAAAAGACAGACTCCTGGCTAGTTGATGTCTATAGGCACATTCCTGCGCTTACTCAATCCATTCATTTTTGAACTCTATTATTCTTGAATGGGAGTGTAATGAGTAGATGGGGCTCTTTCAAACAAAGCTTTCATTCACACGAAAGGGGGGCTCAGTGTGGCGCCTATTGTTTGTGTTTACGCTCGGCTGCACAGCATCTTCAGTGAGAGCCTGGCTCCCCGGCATTCCATCAATAACAGCCGACCTTAAGGGGTTAACATGTATAATCAGACTTCCTTAGCCTTATTTTCAGGCTCTTGAGCTGGACAAGAACCTCACTTACATCCTTGATGACTGAGTAGAAATTGTACCTTCTTTGTCGATGATCAGCCTTGGTTACACAATATGAAAGCTGTGAAGACGGC
The DNA here is from genome assembly GCA_037893225.1 of Hippasteria phrygiana. Taxonomy (NCBI): domain Eukaryota; kingdom Metazoa; phylum Echinodermata; class Asteroidea; order Valvatida; family Goniasteridae; genus Hippasteria; species Hippasteria phrygiana. The sequence goes on from JAZGUH010000338.1 coordinate 44,195, forward strand.
GCTTGCTTATTTCTTGTGTTTTTGTTACCCTCACAGGAGGACTTGTCTCAGTACGTACAGATGCTGGATATTGACTATGGCACCGGTGTCCAGCTTCTTTTTTATGATCCGGATAGTAAGGTTGCCTTTGTCGCTGGCAAGGTAAGTTTGTCGTTTGAGGGCAGTCAGATTGGCCTAGTGGTACTTTACTTGCCTGCCACCTCTGGTGACCACTGTTCAAATCCTGTCAAGGACACTGTATATTTGGCTGTCAGTCCCTGCTAGATCTCATGGGTTTCCCCCCAGTGTACACGATTGGTAATCCCCCAATTTGTTTTACTGAATTATTACGAAATACCTTACTAGACTGTAAGTTAATAGTCTCAATCATCCTGTGAAATGATGGCACCAGGTGTGCTTTCGTTGTCAAGAAAAGTGGAAATTTATATCTGTAGCCTTTAGTCAAGGCGCGCATGGCTACCCGGACGAATGGTGCGCCCCGGACATGCTGGCATTCGGGGCGCGTCACATAGCCACGCTCGCCTTGACTAAAAGCTATCGTCCTTCCGACGGTTGAAAACGAGCACCGTTTTTCTTTCGTTTTTTCCGCCATCCAACAACGCAAAACTGAACAGGTCATAGTGGAACGATATTTCCTATAAAATACTAAACCCCCAAATCCGCCCATTTCTGAAAATTGCAACAATAACCAATCATGTACACTACCTTTAGCTCTGCTTACAAATAGGATGACTGTGTTTAGTTACGACAATATCCTTCTGGATTTCTCTTCCTTGTAGGGAGATGGCAGCATCCGCTACTTCGAAATCAACCCGGAGGAGACCCCTTGCATCTTCCGGCTGAACGAGTTCATCACCTCTATGCCCCAGTGTGGCATGGGCATCATGCCCAAGCGCGGAGTGGACCTCAAGCTGTGTGAATTGGTGCGCTTCTACAAGCTGCACGTCTCCAAGGGAATCTGCGAACCTCTGTCCATGATTGTACCCAGGAAGGTAATCGCCTACTCTTTGGGGGAGTCAGGTTGGCCTAGTGGTAGTTTCTTCGCCTTCCACTACTGTGACCCGGGTTCGAATCCCACCAGGTCCGACATGTGGATTGGGTTTTCAGTCCCTGCCTGATTCCCCAGAATTTCATTCTGAGGGTTTTCCTCCCACCACTAAAACTAAACATTACTTCGTTTTTTTTCAATAGGTTTTCTTCAGGATTTCGAGCCACAGTGCGATATGCATTTTTGAGGAATCTTTGGTTGCATTACCAGGAAGAATTTGGAATAAATAAAATAATAATAATAATAAAATAATGTTTATAGACCCTTTTCATCTGACGTCACCAGTCTATGCTCAAACCAGTGCCAGCATATTGAACCACCTAGCAAATAGTGATGTAGTCGAGACCAGGCACAAGACCAGGCACAAGACCAGGCACAAGACCAGGCACAAGACCAGGCACAAGACCAGGCACAAGACCAGGCACAAGACCAGGCACAAGACCAGGCACAAGACCAGGCACAAGACCAGGCACAAGACCAGGCACAAGACCAGCTTGTTACAGGCACAAGTAACAGGCATAAACCATGACAAAGGATTACAGTTCATTTGAGTCGCTTGAGACCTGAATTAAGACTGAAGGTCTTGTGATGGTCTTGTGATGGTCTTGTGATGGTCTTGTGATGGTCTTGTGATGGTCTTGTGATGGTCTTGTGATGGTCTTGTGATGGTCTTGTGATGGTCTTGTGATGGTCTTGTGATGGTCTTGTGATGGTCTTGTGATGGTCTTGTGATGGTCTTGTGATGGTCTTGTGATGGTCTTGTGATGGTCTTGTGATGGTCTTGTGATGGTCTTGTGATGGTCTTGTGATGGTCTTGTGATGGTCTTGTGATGGTCTTGTGATGGTCTTGTGATGGTCTTGTGATGGTCTTGTGATGGTCTTGTGATGGTCTTGTGATGGTCTTGTGTTGGTCTTGTGTTGGTCTTGCAGGGTATTGTGATGGGCTCGACTACGTCATTACTAGCAAAGTGGTTCCAGATGAATCCAGAGTTCTGTAAAAAAATATATATGAAGTTCAAAGCTACACGTAAACAACAAGCGGAAAACAGCATTTTTATCATTTCTTATGAATGCAATTTATTTGTTTGTAGGATTTATCGTAGAATGTATACATTCTGACACTGTTTTCCTTGTTTTTCAATATCAGTCTGAAGCCTTCCAGGACGATATTTATCCTCCAACAGTTGGCAATGAGCCAGCACTGACAGCCCAGAGCTGGATAGGAGGTATGGATGCCCCTCCTAAGATGGTCCTCCTTGGCGAACACGGATCCTCCTCGGTGGCCTCAACTCCCCCCAGAGCTTCCCTAAGGGAATCCATGACCCAGGCCAAGGCCAAGCCCAAGCAGACCAAGAAGACTGAAGAAGCAGGGACAAGGTTTTCCTCCAGATCCAACTGGGAGGAGGAGACAGATGGCAGTTACTCTCCTAGTTGGTCTTCCACGGGAATGCGAGTCTCCAGCACCCGACGTTTGGAGGTGTCATCCTCACCGAGCAAGTCCGCTGGATGGAAGGAGGAGATCGAGAAGGAGAACATCGTGCCGACTCAGTCATCCTCGGTGCAGTCAGCACCGCCGCCAGCCCCAGTAGAGGAAGCTTCAGTGCTGTATGAAGTGTCTTCAACATCCAGCAGCCACTCAGAGAGTTCAAGCCGATCAGATGGGAGCAGGTCGATCGCGTCCCGCATGGCCATGTTTGAGGATAGTGCCAAGCGGGGCTGGAGAAGAACAGCATCCCTGGACAGTGGGATCCCATCCAGCTCGCCCCCCAAACTCGCCCTCAAGGACACAATAAATGAAGACGAGGGTGCTGGACACGTATTCAAAGATAGCGGGGACAGTTCCCCGCTGCGCAAGGGCAACGTCCGGACTTACAGCACTGATGGGAGGGAGGCGATCCGGATTGACAGGGAACTGGAAGGGGAGCGGGAGCGGGAGCGGGAGCGGGTTACCAGTGTGTCGTCGGAGGACCAGTTGATCCGGAGTAATGGAGACGGGAGTGAGACAATGAAGTCGTCCCGATCGAGCTCCGATGCAAGTGTCAGGAGGGATTTCATGACATCCAAAGATCTTGGCATGGACCAGGTGAGATGAACAGGTTTACAACACCACACAGACCAGAGTCATTGAGCTGATTTTCATTCCAAGCTGATTTCATTCTGTCCAGTCATTCTATTTTTTACAGCACCATAGAGCAAAAATATTGACCTCCAGTGTTCGGTTAGATAGCCGGTTTGATGGGGCAATCAAACAGTAATCCAGAGAACTTGGATTGAATCCAGAAATGTTTTGTTGATCAAAATGTGTGTTGATGATGGGGTGAAAATCACGTAAATGGCTGTGCATCCGAACCCGGTACCCAAGTACCCGACCGCTAATGTCAGGAACCGGTTCCAGATTATAGAATCGAGTACCTGTAACCGATTTAACATATTACTTAGTAATTTCTCAGACAATAATTCTTTGTTTAATTTTAAATTGTGGGGAATTTTTAAAATGAAAACCAGGGTACATAAAAAAAAAAAAAGATTAATGTCCACACTTGCATCTTGCTGCATTGATGCACTGATGTGTTAGTATTAATGTGCAAACATTAATCGTTACGAAGAATATGAACAGCAATTTCCGAGATTTAATTTTTGGGACTGGCTTTCTGTTACTGTTAAGGCCGGTTTATACTTCACACGAATGTGAAAGCGAATCAAATTTTGTTGCGTAAACAATGGTTGTTTCAGTGTGACGTTCGCCGTTACCCAGACGAATTCGCTTCGCCCTCAAATTCGCTTGGAAGTATGAACCGGCCTGTACATGGGTACCCTTGTTTAATTTTTTCAACCGGGTACTCGAGTCCATACTACCCGTAAATGAACACCACTAGCCTTATTCTTTTGATTCCAATCATTTGCTTGAATTTGTATCCCACCACACTTTCTCCACGTACATGTGTTTGATCATATCTGTGTTTTTGGCATCCATTCTGCCCTTAAAAATGACAGTTGTCGCCAGGAGAGGAGGGTACTATGGTAAGTTCATCACAAAAATAATCTGCATGTCACACTCCCTGTTCTAACTTTCTGTGGTTGTGTTACTGTGAATACCTGTTGTACAGTCCTTGTAGACTTTCGGTTTAGAAATCCTGACTTTTTTTATCCGTAGACTTTTTTTTTTTAGATTGGTTGAGGGTACAATTATTGTCGGTGTTTGTCTTCAAAGCCTATTGATGGGTAATTCAGGAAATCTATCTATGTATGTTTTTGAGTCTAGAAATTTTTGGTGTTACTCAACTTCTAACATTTTGACATCTGTGAGTGATTCTTTTGCACGCTTAGTTTTCACAAGGAATAACAGATGGACCTCTTTAATTTTAGCTGTCTCATTTCCTGATGGAAAACTGTTTTCATTCTTGGTGCACTACTGCTGATTTTTGTTTTGTTTTACATACAGTACTTCAAAAAGGAAATCTGTAGTTTTTGATTGTTACAACTGCTGCTGTTGCTGTTCTGCTGCTGTTCTGCTGCTGCTGTCGTCGTTATTGCTGGCGATGCCAAACATTGTTGCTTCTGCTGTCCTGCTGCTGTTGTCCTGCGGCTGTCCTGCAGCTGTCGCTGCTGCTGTCCACGCTGCTGCTGTCCACGCTGCTGCTGTCCACACTGCTGCTGTCCACGCTGCTGCTGTCCACGCTGCTGCTGTCCACGCTGCTGCTGTCCATGCTGCTGCTGTCCACGCTGCTGCTGTCCACGCTGCTGCTGTCCACGCTGCTGCTGTCCACGCTGCTGCTGTCCACGCTGCTGCTGTCCACGCTGCTGCTGTCCACGCTGCTGCTGTCAATGCTGAGCATTGTTGCTGCTGCTGTTCTGTTCTGTTTCACAATGATGTCCGGATGGGAGGGGACATGCCCCCCCCCCATTTTTTGGGGGGGAGGGGACAGCTATGGCAGTCCCCCCCCCCATATTTCCCTCTTGTCACCTTCAATGGCTTTTACATGCACTAGAATGCACTAAAATACATGAAGATCAGCACACATTTTTAAAATTTTCCCAGGATATACAAGAGACCCCGAGTACTAACAAATGTTGTGTGCTTTTTGCTCCACCCACCCCCCCCCCCCCAACCTTGACAAGAAATTTCTGCCGCTGATGATATCGCATGAATATGTCAATCGCAGGTCAAAATTGAATGACAGATAAAAGGGTAGCCCATAAAAATACATTTTGCACCTTAAAGATGCTGTGTCCATGCTTCTTTTGGGTGGGGCATCCAAAAATATAAATTTTCAAATGAAATTGCTAGTTTGTTAGCATGAGATAAGTTCCACACAAAAAAATCACTTGAAGATAAAATAAGTTTCCATTTTTGCAACAGGAGTGGGACCCCTTCTATTTTTTACAAAGTCAACTTTGGGGCAATCATTGCACATGAAATAAAGACAAAATAGTTTTCCTCCATTATGCATTTGTTGGAGCAAGTCCATTCAATTGAAATTTTCATCCAGAGCACGGACATTGAAACTTGAAATCTACTCAAATGGAAATATAGAGGAATTTCACATTAGCCCCTTCTGCGCACTTCCGGGTTGAAAGCGAGAATGTCAGTGGCAAACAAAACAACGCTTTTCAGCACATTCATTCATGCATAAATTAATCAGGCCATAAAAGGCAGCTCAGGCGCACAATAAGCATAAAGTTATTTACGGTGACATTGAGATCCTCGTTTTCAAACGCGGAAGTGTGCAGATCGGCGCTAAACTCGTCATTGTGGGATTCCTCTATAGATTGCTGGTATTGTTCAATCGAGGGCACTTGGGGTTGTTTGAACTATGACCTGATGAAGTGACCTTATACAGGAATCATTGCGGAATGCGGACGTATTCGAAACCCTGTTCTCGCGTTGACTGATGAACACCAGAACGGGGTATTGAATGTCGAGAACCAACAGAATCTCTATTGCTGCTGCTGCTGCTAGTGTTGCTGTGCTAGCTGCTGCAGATATTTTGCTGTGCTGCTGCAGATATTGCTGCTGTTTTGTTGTTCAGTCAATGCTATACGTGTGTAGGTATATATGTCTTTAGTGCATGGTAAAGTACCAAATCACCAAATTTCAATCTGTCAAGCTTGACTGTGTTAACCCCTTGAGTACGGTATTTTACGGGAGACGTCGGGGTGCTGCGGCGGCTCTAGCAACCAAGCGAACCGCTACAATGTGTTTGTGCAGTCAAGCGTAACCTATACACAATAATCCAACAATGGATTGAAACTGCACAAACGGCGGCCAATTGCGTCATCGGGCCTGGTAGCACTGGGTTTTTTTGCGCATATTTGCGGCATCCGTACGCAAGGGGTTAATGAATTGTCTGCACCTTATAATTAATGACTCAACTTACTTTATAATCCTTTAAAAAAATAAAGATGCATGAATGTGCCTGCATGCCCTGTAGCTCTAATCATTACGTGATACTGGGCAAGTAAGAAAAAGCAGTACCTGAATCTTTCCCTGTAATTTGTAAGGATATCTTTGAGCATTTAGTCATGAAATGACAACTCATAGCTTTTTCTTTCAATACATTATTCATCCAATTCCAAAAAAAAAAATAATATGTGCAGAATTTGTTTCCTACTTGTAACCATGCGAAAATGTTTCTTGTTGACTCACCCTCTATCATATTCAAATAATGTAGACGTCGGTAATTAGCTATATGTATGCCATAGGTATATGTGTGGTTTTTTTTATCAGTGTTCTACATTGACGTAATGTCACTTCACTATAAAAACAAATTCACAATGCGGACATGGTCCTTGGTTGTTTTATTTTATTGTTTAATCTTGTAGCATTTATTGTTTAATCTTGTAGCATTTATTAATCCCTCTCATCTCAATCCCTCCCCTCTTTCATTCTCACTCAAACCACACTCCTTTTGTTCCTTGCTGTCCCTTCCCCTCTCAGTACTCCCTTTGATGTTCACCCACTGCCACTCTCCTTTGATCCTTAATCTCTCTTTTGTGTTTCTCTACCCACCCCCTCTTGCTTGTGTGTTCCCTACATGTTTGTTTCTCGTACCACTTTAGGGCTGTCCCAAATACACGAATATTCGAACATTTGATCTTCAACCGAATATTCGAATACCTTTTTGGCTGGTTCAAGTATTAGAGAAAAAAATATACATCACGTACAGATACAGGTGCTAATTTAATAAAAGAAAAGTTATGGCGCTTTTATAGCAGTGTCAAATGCTGTATTTTGTGGACGGTAACTTTTTTGGACGGAGGTTTATTGTAAAACCCTGGGCACTAATACAGAATAATTGCAGCAAAAACGCAGGCTGTAGTTTGGTTTCTTGTTTTTAGAAGATTTTTATATGTCCCCGTAATGATCTTGAATACAACAATGCAAAAAAAGGCGATGAATGCAAAAAAAGGCGATCTGGCGCTCCATAATATCGATTGCAACTCAGAAAAAACACTGTCGTGCTTTGCATGCAACCTTTCACTGGCACGGCATGCAGTTGCAGCTGACATGTAAAAAACTTTATTGGCGAGTATCGAATATTCGGTAAATCCCAGTTTAGAATCATCAAATACTAATGAACAGCCCTAGTACCACTGTCATTTGCCTTTGAGAAAGAGGACTTGCTTTGCTTAGGTTCGGAACGTTAGGCCAGCTAATTTTGTTAAATCTATGAAGAGCGCCTCTTATTGATGCTTTTTATATTGAGTGGCTTTGTTTATGCAGCTCGTTTTATTTGTTCAAAGACATATCTTCAAAAACCTTTAATCTGCTGTGTTGTTTATTAGATTGGGGTTTGTGAGAAATGACAGCTTATCTAGATGTTTTTTTCTGGAAGCAGTGATTGTTTTCAAACCTTTCTTTCAACCCACTGCAAAATTGATATCCCTGTGTGGAGACATGGCTGTGTTCTTCCCTTTGTTCCTGTATTTAAGCATTAATTCCCCTGTAGATTTTGTGTACATTTTAGAATTTACCTTGCGGGTAGCAAATTTAGAAACCAATTAAAACCTTCTGAAATGTACATTACATGGGATGTAGTGGGAAAAAAGGCCCCCGCCCCCTTCTTATCCCCTTCCCTGTAATTTTCAGGGAACAAACTTCACGCATATTTCCTTTTCAATCAACTCTTGAGGGTGAGATCTTTGAAAGTACAACCACTATGCAGAAATTAAAAGCAGTCAGCTGCTTGTTCTGCTTGAGTGGATTATGCTTGACAGAACAAAGAATGTCGTACTGGCTACAATGTATGTGGTACAGCATGCTGAAAGAGGTACATGTACATCAATTGCATGGTCACTGTCATCATGACATTTAGAAGCTCATGTATCTGTAAAACTGTTAGGCACAGGATGGCAGCAAGAGACAAAATTAATCAACATAGTATCGCTTATTTAACCAGTGTTTGATACGGAAAGCCCTAGGCACTTGCGCATAGCTTGCCTCTTGAACAAACTGTAGTTGAAGTGTGGTCAAATGTCACCACCATCAAAACCTCATGACTCTGTCTCCTTGCTGTACATTGTGATGTATGTGGCTATTGGTGACTAGCAATGCAGTTAACCCGAGTTGACTGATTCCAAATAGTTGCAATTAACCATCAACTACTTGACATGGTTCCGTTGAGTTTAGAATCAGCTACTGTTGGCCAGAATTTTTTGCAGAAACTTGCGCTCCAAGATAACAAAATGTCCACAACTGATGAACAATAAAGAGTCATTTTTCTTAATGCTGATTTCTCTCTCTTTGTATTGCCATAGTTACGGAAGGCCTTCTTGCGACAACAAGAGGAGATCAAGCAGTACAAGGCCCAGCTTATGCTAAAGGACCAACGCATCCGACAGCTGGAGCGAGAGATTGAGGAACTGACCATGACCTCCGAAGCCTGAGGTCATTTCATGTCCCACAGGTCATCAACAGAGGGCGCCAGATGCTCTTCCCTGTGTCTTTTTATCATGTTTGATAGATATTGTATGTAGTTATAGGGTTTTTTAGTACGTTGGTCAGGGTTTGGGTTTGTGACCTGATAATTCCTTCTGTACCAACGGTCTCAAGCAGGTTCAGTCACTAACCTTTTTTGTGGAAATGAATTTTGAGATTGACCTTATGGTGAGAAAGCTTCATAAAACATTGTGAGTGGCATTTTTTTTTCCACGACAGATTTGTTTCTGCTGGAATTAGAGAGGGGCATTGTAAAGTTGAGCACGAGTTTGGCGAAGAGTTCTTCAATATTTAGAGCTGGTACAAAGTAGTGCAATTTTTTGGCCATCTTTGAAATTTGCCGGAGCTTTGTATATGTTTGTTTGGCTCAGTAACACTAACCGCTTAGGCTTTCTTGCAATTAAGGGACCTTTCTGAATCCTCTAAAATCCATGGAAAGTAACAGTGGCTGGGCTCTACCCTTGTCAATCCTGCAGAATGCTCGCAATTTCCCTGGTGGACGTTGAAGTGTCTAATTAAGAGATCAATTTGCTGCAAACTAAACAGTGTTTTAGTACAGGAATGCCCAGTTTGGTGAGGCTATAGACTAATCCGACGAGCAAAATTAGAAGCCATCTTTGGGTACCCAATCGAGCGGTACCATACACGCGCGCTCGTCATACGCGCGCACTCATTGCGCCTTTGACCAATAGAATTGCCAAAGTAAACACGCGCCTCTCAAGTAAGAACGCGTATGACGCGCGCGCGAGCGCAGTACCGCCCGATTGGGTACCCAAAGATGGCTTCTAATTTTGCTCGTTGGATTAGTCTATACTAGAACAAACTGGGTACACACATAACAGATGCTACAATTTAACCCAAGAGAGCGAGCACACGTGGGCTGCAAATGAAAACATGACATTCTTTAATCCTATGTGTTATGTATTCAAGCACATGTTGTCAGTGGGTGTATTCATTCATAAAGATGTGCTGATTAGAAATACTGAGTGAATTAAACTGCTTGCAAACTGCTATTTGACTGGATTGACCCGAAATATACAAATCAACAAAATGGGCAGGCCTATTGTTTCGAACTTGAGCAAGTTCTTTCTCAAAGGAAAATGGCAAAAATACTGATCAATTTAGGAGACTGTCAGCGTACAGCTAGATATTATAGCTCAGTTGGTAGAGCACAGTACATTCAGAACTTACTGATATCCCACCAAATTTTCTTTGCTCCCTCAACTATAAAAATATGTAATTAATAGTAAAGCAAGTAAACTATCAAATTTGCACAGGTCAAAGGTCAACCGCATTTACAGACGCGTTTAAAAAGATCTCTTTGGGGAAAAAAAGTTCGTCTAAGTGCATAAATTGATTATATTGATGATCGAATGCAAATGATTTGATGTATTTTGTGGACCCTCAAAATTCACCACTGTTACATGTTAGCTGCCAGAGTTTTGTGGTGTCCAAATGGGCGCTGCATTTTTGTAAGCACAGATTCAACAAGTGATCAATTTTAAGGAATTTTGTGTGGGAAATGTAGTGAAAGACAGTATGGATTTGGGGCCTGAATTCTTTCTGGGTAGCGTGCATTTTCTACAAGTAGCACGAGAAATAAAAAAAAAGAGCAAAATTACAGCTGAAAAATTTCCAGAGTTTCCCGACTTAAAGCACTGGTTATTTTATATTTTTAAAATATGTTCTGTACTTTTTAGCAGGGGGAAAAACACAAGCTGGATTAAAAGAAACATTCTTTTCTACCTCTCTTGGTCTATGCAAATGGCACATGTATCATGAAGCATAATTTCACAGTTTGCCTTCACAAGGCTTGAATTTTTGAAACCTTAGTTAGCTTTGGTAGTGACTGACCGAAATTAGAGAAGTACAAATACTACATAGTAAATGCTGATGATGCAGAAATTATAGTCCCTAAGTATATTTGGAATTTGCGTTTTGGGGTCTCCACAGATGCACTGAGTGAGCGCCAACACTTTCCAGTGAGCTTGCAGTGTATTTTCAATTCCAAGTGTTACATTTTGTCAACAACCATTGTTTCAACATTTCGTCACAGTTTTCATGAAGAGACAGATTTAGTGTACTGAAGAAAAAGGGAAATTGTCTCTTCGTGAAAACTGTGACGATTTGTTTTTAACATATGTTGAAAATGTTATGTACTCACTGATGTGACAGTTGATGAAATTCACCAAGCAAGTACTTTAGGCCCATTTTATCTGGCAAACATTCACTGAAGCTGATGAGTAAGTTTCACCGTGGCAAATTGCATGATAGTTCTAGGCCTGTGACTTTCCATTTGATTTTCTAAACATTTAAACCCATGTTTTTTTTTTAAAGCGTTTAAAGTTTAAGCTTAAAGGTAGTAAACAACATTTGCAAACATCAAAAACCAAAACTACTGAATTATTACGAAATACCGTACTAGACTGTAAGTAAACAGCAGTCTCAAGCATCCTGTGAAATCATGGCATCTGGTGTGCTGTCGTTTTCAAGAAAAGTGGACATTTATTTCATTTTCCCAACGATTGTCGGCCGACAATCGTTGGAAATAGTCTAGTTCTCCGACCTGATAATTTCCTGACTCTACAAATTGCTCCGATTTGGCTTAAGTAGGGTCAGGGAACCAGACTACTGGAACAGACTACTAGTTCTCCCGGCGTCTACATGTATGCACACAAAACTTTTTAACATAAAATACTAAACCCCCAAATCCATTTATTTCTGAAAATTACAGCAAAAGCAAATGGCGTATACAACCTTTTAATTACTCATGGCTTACACATTGCAAATTTACACAACAGGACCAAGACTAAGATGATCAACATTCCATTTACAGAAAGGTGCTCATACAACAGAATGGGTGTTTATTGGTTTTCTGTTTGTATTTGATTACAAAGCGTATTTGATTACAGAAAAATTAGTATTAATCACTTTTTTAAACGGAAAATCAACATTGTGATTAACATTCAGCCCCTCCTTGAAGAATTACTTCCACTTCAATATCACAGGAGTCCAGGAAATTACTTTGGAAAAGGATGGTCCCTTTGCTGTGTATGTTCTATTTAAACATTTACGACTTTGGTTAACTTTTTTTATAGAAACTGTTTAAATGTAGTGTACACGATTGGTAATCCTCAATTTTTTTTTTACTGAATTATTACAAAATACCTTACTAGACTGTAAGTTAATAGTAGTCTCAATCATCCTGTGAAATGATGGCACCAGGTGTGCTGTCGTTGTCAAGAAAAGTGGAAATTTATATCGTTTTCTAACGATTTCCAGCTGGAAATAGTTGGGAAAACTGCCCTGTAGCCTTTAGTCAAGGTGCGCGTGGCTACCCGGACGAGTGGCGCACCCCGGACATGCTCGCATTCGGGGCGCGTCACGCGTCCAGGTCGCCACGTGCACCTTGACTAAAGGCTATCATCCGCCCGACGGTTGGAAACGAGCGCCGTTTTTCTCTCGTTTTTCGCCATCCAACAACGCAAAACTTTGAACAGGTCAGTGGAACGATATTTCCTATAAAATACTAACTCCCAAATCCACCTATTTCTGAAAATTGCAACAATGACCAATCATGTACACTACCTTTTAAACGTTTGGAAATCACAGGCCTACTGATTAGATCAGGGAGAAAGGAATAACAATTTTGTGTATTCGACTGCAGCACCGCTCCATGGTTTAACATTTACAGCTGTGTTCATATAATTTGCCCACCCTGAAAAACCTCAGGATCATTTTGTTTTTATACATGTAGTTCATGCAGTTGTGTAATGTGTAATAATCAGGGGCTTTTATCCCGAGTCAGTGATGTACATTTTTTTAATAAGAGTTTATTAAGAATGCATGCACAGCTAATTGTGATCACAATGGTTTTTTAATTCATTTTATTGCTATTAAATGACATATCGCTAATGCAGTTGCGGTTGAAAATTTGCATACATCACAGTCCTGCAAAAAAAAAAAAATTCATCCCAAGGCTGAGAATCGAATTCAGAAAAAAAAATTAAAACATGATTTTGTTGATATACTGTGAATTTACAACAGAAAAGTTGCAGTAACAGAACAGCCCCAGAAACAGTTGAAGCAACAATTTCCAAGTGTACATGTATTTAAAACTTGAAGTGAAACTGGGGTTGTAAAACTGCCTGATCTGTTGTTAATTTTGTACCATTCTGGGACAAAAAACATTTCCGTAGAGTGGATGGCATCCCTAACAGTCCTGAACCCTCCGATTTTAATATGATTTTCCACACGCCCTAGGGAGTTAAGGTTTTAATGTACATGTATATGTACAGTGTATACTAATATGTTTTTCTCTTGTGGAAAAGCGCTGTCATTAACCTTGCAACAGTTGGCATTTTACAGTAATAATGGAGTAGATTTTGTATGCATAGTCGCACAGGATTTAGCATACGGTGGTTTTGAATGTATTTCAGTTGAAATTCTTAATTTAATATAGAAGAACTGTGTTGAGCTGAAATACTTTAGTGTGATTTGCAATACAATGCGCAACAAGACTTGATCACGGAGAGGCCATTTTTTCCCCCGACATTGCATTTGAAAAGGTCGACATGTGCATCTAAACATAAATTGAACACAAACTGAACGAAATTGGTGCTGTAATACGCTTGAATTTTTAAATAGTTTGACATATTCGACCGGTCGTTATTGCTCATATTTACCAGGCTTCCAAATGCTGTTTAATATTACTATCCTTAAGTACATGTATCTTGAAGTGGTATATGTAACTTGTCAACCGCACAGTTTGAAAATGGCCTGTTCAGTGCAAGTGCTTGGTACAATGATAGTGCATTGTATTGTAAATTGCGCCCGTTTGTAGATTAACAGAGAGCCAAAAAATATAAAAAGGAACACTTGTTATTTAAAGTTGAAGATAAGAGTGGATGCAATGTCCAAGTATTGTCTTGTTACTACATGTAGGTAGTGTTAAAAGGTATTGCTAGCATTTTTAACAAAACCAGATCTTTCAAGTACACGTAGATTTTATTTCATATTTGTTTTTGCTTTTAACAGTTTTTTTTATACATGTTCAAAAGGCTAAGCCAGGAAGACCCATTTCACGGACATCTTCAAATTTTACAATTTAATTTGTAACTTTTTATGATTCTGGTTTGCTTTGTGATTTATTGAATGGAGTTGTCTTACTTGTACATTTTCTCTCCTTAAAACTTGTGCTGCATTGCAGAATGTCTTTTTTAATAACTACCACAAATAATTTACATAGTCAGTTTCCCTTGTGGATTGTTTGACAAATAATTTAGAGTAAATTCCTACATGTATAGAAATTTCCAGCACAAATCTTAGTTTGGTTTCAGACTTCCAGCCTCAGTATTTCAATGATTTTTTTGCTTTGTTGTAATTTTAAATTAACCCTTGCTCTATGAGTGTTGTTAATTGCAAGTCAGTGGTAACATGCCAATGCACTCCAGCTGCAGTGCATTGGAGGATTCTTTGCTTTACCAGATTTAATTGATTTCAAAGCTCCTACTGTGGAGTGCATTGGAGGGCACTTGGGGGGTTGCTGGTCATTGTTGTTGCTCACTTGACCAGCAAGTCTTGATGGAAATTGCCATTGTATTTATTATTAGTAACTTTTTATAATGTTAAATATCAATTTGAATTATTATAATATAACATTACTTAATAACATCAACCTGGTGTTCCAAAAGTACAGAGTGATACCCTCCATCTCACTCCAGAGGATTATGGCATGTGGCTTTGCTTATCAGTGTAACACTGTTTACTCACAGCATGACCAAGTTATCCTCCAGTTTCCTTGGAGTGTACAAGGATTCCCCATTGAAATAATGTGACAGTTTTTGGAAGACCATGCAATAAACATAGGCATTTTTTTGGGGGGGGCAAATATTCAAGTGTGTTGGAGTGTCAACAAGAGCAAGGGTTAATCTAACTGCTTGATATTCTAGGGCAAGATAGCTCAGTTGGTAGAGCACCAGTACGGTAACCCGGAGGTCGCAGGTTCGAATCCCGCTCCTGCCAGATTCTTTGTTCACTTTGAAAATGTATTTAAATATACCTAGTCAGTTTCCCTTGTGGATTGTTTGACGAGTTAAAATGTCATATCCTCATTAAGTGATCCCCACAATGTCGCTTCCCAGGTTGTATCGTAAAATTGGGCTATACGGCATTCTGGGTTTATGACTTCTGACTAGCGCCCACCCGAACAAAGATACTGACAATTTGGGAGACCGCCAACATAGGGCAAGATAGCTCAGTTGGTAGAGCAACCGGTACGGTAACCCGGAGGTCGCAGGTTCGAATCCCACTCCTGCCAGTTTCTTTGTTCACTTTGAAAATGCTTGATATTCTGTTTGGTAGCAGTGTTAATTAATTAACCGTTTTTCAGTGTTGGCATAGTGTAAGCAAGGAGCTGTTCTCTCCAGGGGTGTGGTCAGATTCTTGGATGATGGGGGGGGGGGGGTGTGCTAGATCTCTAGTCAGTTTTAAATTGTTTAAAAAAGAAAATTGTGGTTAATGTTTCCCATATTGAGGGAAAATAATCAAAAACGTATAGAAGTAATTTTTTATTATTTTGAAGATGTTCATTTCTTTATTTCAAATACATCTGCTTTCCTATAGTCGTTTTTATCAGTGGCAAAGTGAATCGTATTCATTCTGGTTAAATTTCAAACCAAGTTCAAAGAAGTTCAATTATTAAGAGAATTCATGCAAGGTAAAGAAGTTTATTAAAAGCATTTGCAGTTTGTATTTAAATAAAAAAATGTTGCGATTTCTTTTTTCACTGTAGGTAAACGCTGTACATGTATTATGATAAAGTGTAGTGTTTTGTATATATTATGCAGTATATAAATCTCTATCAGTTAATATGTTCAAATAGTGCAACAACAAAAATGTGTGAATTATTAATTTAGTGCTAGCATCTTAATTGGCGTATGCTCGTCGGACAATCATTAAAAGTACAGCATTGTTTGTAAAACGTCTCCATTGATAAATTGTCTGTGCAGTTGACATGCAAGGGATAGAAATAAAAATGTATTGAAACAGTCAACCTCTAAGAACGGAATTGAATCTCTGATATATACTTAACTTACATTGTACATAAAAACAATTTGAAATATTTGGTTTAAGATTTTAGAGGATTTGGGAACAGTATTTTACGGGAGACGTCGCAGCAGTTCTGGCAGCCAAATCGAACTGCTACAATGTGTTTGTGCAGTCAAGCATGACACACAATAATCCAACAATGGATTGAAACTGCACAAACGGCGGCCAATGGCATCCGGCCTGGCGACACTTTTTTTCGCGCCCCACTAAAACTATAAATTCTGATTAGTATATTTTATGTGAACTTAACCAGACAATTTTTGAATGCGGGAATGGGGGGGGGGGGGGGGGGGAGTGAAAAAAAATCCAGTAATATTCAGTGGCCGCTATTCTTCTGGCCAATGTTTAAAAAAAAAAAAAAAACATTCATGGTAACCTCCACACACAACAAACTGATGAGGTGACTCATGCATGGGTTTCTTAAAAATTTATTACAACAGAAGGAACATCTATTCTGTTGACAAGAAAGTGGGAGTGGTTAAACATTCAAGGTACAATAGTAATAATATACATCATGAATATTCATCAACTTGAACAGAGTAAAGCCTGGCTGCCAGTAAACTTTGACTTAAAAGCTGATATACTACATACAGGTTACACCCATCAGATGTAAAAAACAGATGAAATTACAAATGGAAGCCAGGCTTAAAATGTGATTCTGGGATGGGGGGGAAAAAGATTGTCATAGGTTTATGGTTGTGTGATCCTGTCTGCCTTGCTATATTTTGCAATTGAGCAAAACTAACCCAACTTAGGAGGAAAAAACTTGCTGTAAACTTGTAAGAATTAAAAGCAGGCATGTACACTGCCGGGGGAAAAAGCATACACGATGAAATCATTTTTTTCAATAGGAAACCTGATATTTGACAAATCACGATCTTTGATCATGTTACTGGAACAAATTACCTTCCCCTGTGAATTTGAATGAATTTCTTTGAAAATTTGAAAACCCACGGTCTCAACTAAAGTAAATATTATACATATGAACAGTTTTAAAAACCATTCATTAAAAAAAAAGAAAAAAAGATCCAACAAAAACAACTATAATATAACTTAACATTATACAGTATGACGAGAGGTTCCGATTTTTTACTTCCATAATGCTGCCAGAATTATGGGGAAAATAAATCAGAACTAACAATTTATTCCCATTGGTGTAATTTCATTCTGCAATTTCTACACTCTACTTTTAACTATTTGTTTAAAACCAACTGCAATCTGTGTTAACATAATTCAACATGTACAAAGCAAGGAGCCCATTTTATTTGCCATTCTAAACATGTTCATATTCTAAATAGCCCGGAAACCACCAGGTGTTCCATGTGACATCGCTGGTCTATTACAGGTTCTCACTTATTCAGGAACAGCCTGGTCCCGTCTGGACTATGTTGGGCACAAGGTACATTCCTATCACGAACTCACAGTGCTTTCCTGAGGAACGTTCCGAGTTTCGGAACGTTCAGAGTTTTGAGACGTTCCCCAACAAAACTACAAAGTCAAACCAATTTTAGAGACCAATGAAAGTAGCATATATTTAACGTGCCACCGTACCGATTAATGTCAAAACATTAAAACCCTCCTGTAGTGTCCCTGATCAAGTTGTTTTTCTTGGCTTGTGAATCAAACGAGAAGCGTAACTCTTAACGAAAAGGTTCTGGGTGAGTTGGAAACACATATCTGAAGGTAAGGTCAAATCTTGTCAAATCTAGCATCCTTAACAGAAAGGCAGCAAATAAGTTCAAGCAAACCGTAAGGAAAACGGTAAACCACAAACACGCAGACAAGCTTCAAGCTCCAATAGAAATTCCAGTTATTAAGGCAGTTAAGGGTCTGTACTTTCAAACAGATCTCCGTCCACAAAGAACCAGGGCCCCACATCAACTTACAAATCTGTGGATTTTGAAGAACACTGCTCCCATGTGACAAAGCTTTATTGCGTTAATCTCCCATACAGTAAACTGGTAAACCTGAAATTACAGTTTTCCTAGCCCAGCAGCATCCATGTATAAAGACTGCAAATTTTTTTGTTTAAACTTTATTTACGAAACAATGTACACATTCAAACCACATATTAATCTTAATGATAGTACAGTAGAGTTAAACCAACTCACTTTTACAACAAAATTCATTCAGGAAAAAAAAATCTCAAGGGCCCCCCCCTCCTCCTCCAAACACAAAAATTGGGGATATGAAACAGCTACAACGCATGTATAATGCAAGCCTCACAACAAATTCCCAATTCTCTTTGGTCTCATATAAAAATGTTTACTGACCCACATTAGATGCAATTTTTCTCACTCCTGTTGGGAAAAAAAATTAAGGCAGGCGACATCACCCTTAATTAGGAAAAAAATTAAATAGATAAGATAATAGATAAGAAATTTTTAAAAAAATGAAAAGTGTGGAGTCACTTTCTTGAACATGTCTCAATTATTTATTCACAATTTAATCGGTACCTGTCGTTCGTTCTGGAGTTTTTTGTTCCCGGGGTGCAAAACGTGGTCTTGCATGTCCTTGGTCCGGTGGGTAAGTGCATTTCCAATAAGAACAGACACACACACACACACAAAAATGTCGCTCGGTACAATGTCTTGTAACAATAGTCCAACGCTGTACAAGTCCAGGTAAGCAATCAACAAAACAATAACAACCAACAGAACAATAACCGTTGCTATGGAAACAAGTGGTTTTAGTCATCATCCTCGTCCTCATCATTGGGGTCCCGTTTCCGCTTCTGTCCTCGTTGTTCTGCCTCAGCTGAAATGGAAGAAACAACAGATCCTTGAATTACAAAAAAAATAAATTCATTCACATTCACGTTTCCTTTTGGGTTTCACATCACTGCCATTTCAAAGTAATGAATTTTCACTGGCAACTGGTCAATGCCTAAATGTGCTGTGACTTTTCCGTAGACCTTCCTCAAACTGATCTGATGTCTTTAACCCTAACCCTCCAGGGTATTTTGGCTAGAAACCCTGCCAGACGCATCAGATTGCATACTTTGTCACATTGACTTGTGTGGAGAGTCCAGCAAAGTGAAGCTGTCAGCACAGATACACTGTGCTGCGTCTGGCAGGGTTAGGGTTAATGTATGGTCGGAGAAGGTCAACGAAGGGTTTGAAATTTAAGTATGGAATGATAAAGCCTAGGTCTAACTTGTTCATCACTTTTTAACTTAGCTAAAAGCCTGGTTTTCATTAGTCTGGTTCCCAGACCAAAATATTCCGACTATTTTTGATGAATATTAGGGTCCGGTAGCTGCCAATGTCACGTGACCAAAACGGGCGGAATTCCTCACGTTTCCGAAAATATTTTCCAAACTTGTTTTCGGTAACGTTCAGCTGTCAACGTTGATGTTCTCACTAACAAAATGTCTGTCGGGCCCGTTGCAGATCCTGGAATTTGAATGCTCAATTATATTCATAAAAACTGGAAAAATCAATGCCATACATACTCTTGCAGTATTTGGCTGACCGGATTTTACAAGAGTATTTTTGAATGATGCCACTGACGTGTCTCGGACCATGGAGGTAGGAAAACATTGTACGTCGGGAATCTTCAGGTCAGGGAACCAGACTAGGTTTTCATATAACCAGTCAACAGAGGGCGCCAACCATAAAACAAAAATTCAGATCAACAGAAGGCATGGTTACTTTAGTGTTTATTTTGCTGATTCTTTTTCACTGCTTAACCCCTTGAATACGGAGGACGGCTATAAACGCGTTTACAAAAAAACCAACTGGGGGCAATCTCATAAAGCTGTTAAGCACAAAAATTTGCTTAGCATGCAAATGCTTCCTTGATAAAAACTGGATTACCAACCAGATTTCTGTGTGGAATATTGCTTTTGACTGGCATTCAGCTGTTGTTTGCTTAGCATGAAAATTACATGGACTTTTGGCTGGTAACCTGTTTTTTACTATTAAGCAAGACATTTTCATGCAAAGCAAATTTTTGTGCTTAACAGCTCTATGAAATTGGCCCCCCCCGGGCCCGTTGATGGCTATAGCCACATTCCTCCACTTATTCAGTCCATTGTTTGCCTATTGTGTGTGTTACACTTGACTGCACAAACCCTTATTGGCATACAAGCACACATTAATAACAGTGGACACAGAATGGGGTTAAGACTGATGGACAAAAAAGGAGCACGTTCAATCAAGGGATACAGTCAAATTTTGTTGATAACTGTTGGACTAACTTTGCTCAAATGCTGGCTGGTCCAACCACGTCTAAGTCCACTATTAACTGGAACTTACAGGGCATGGTTGAGCTGCTTTTATCAATAGCAACATTTCTTGTACTAGACTGACAAGGCAGGGTCACTGTCACAATAGTTTGACAAGCTATTCTTCATACTTGGATGTCATTGTGTGGGTGTGAGGTATGTCGGGAATCAACCGCTGGTTCACCAATTTTCCTTGACTGAACTTGCTCAAGGTTTACAATTGGTTGACAGCATGGTTCTGAACAAATGTACCACTGGAGAATTGCCGATAGGGGATGCGGTGAAGTCACTAACTCTAAAAAGACAAGTGTGGTTTCAAGAAGAACCAGTGGGTATAAAGTGCAGCAGGTTTAGGCTGGTGCCTCGACTGCAAGGAATGGGCTTGGTGTTCCTACCTTCTACCCCATCTTCATCTTCTTCATCGTCGAGGTCATCGTCTTCGTCAACCTCACCATCAGGGTTGAAATCTTCCTCATCTTCCTCGTCATCCTGAGAAACCACAAAGACAGGATTAAGAGAATAAGCAAAATAAAAAAAACATGTTTAGCATAATGCCTTTTTCAAAAACAAAAAAAGGAAGCAGCCCTTTTTCCTTCTTAATTCTCTTTATAGTCCTGTCAGGAAATTATTTCAAATGTTTTTAAAAGATGGCATCCAATGACAGCTGAATCACCAAACCAATTTAAAAAGATGCAATTGATTGCCTGAGAAGCATTTCCTCACTTAGGCCAAAAAAACAAACTTGTGTTGCCCTTAAATGGGAAACATCGGGAGGGCAGGTCGGTCAGTAAATTTTTTATTTTTTGTTTACCATCCATGAAAACAATACTACATGTCATGTAACTCAGAAGTCGAGAGGCAAAAATTGAGCTATTTAAAAGCGAGATGGCCGCTAAGTGCATGATTCTGCCGTCGTAGCTGTATTTAAAGACAATGATTTTAATAAAACTTGTTCATTTTGTGGGGTAAACATTTTAAAAGAAAAGAAAAAAAGGGTCGGTCGCGGAGGGCAACAACTATTTTTTGGGCCTTATTTAGCATCTTCTAGGAATTTCGGGGGGTAATGCAGACAAAAAAATGGCAAGCACAAAGGCATCCTTGAAGGGAGCGGGTAGGGACACTAAGTATTGTTTTACACTTGTCCTAAGATGAGTCGATCAAAGTCTGTAGTGAAGACTCCAGAGATGTAGTCGAGTCCATCACAAGTCCCTGCAAGTCCACCACAAGCCCTCCAGTCCTAATCCCAATCACAAGCTATTCAAATGAGCTTGACAAGGGCATTCCTTTGTCATTGTTCATCCAGTTACTTGTGACCGGCTTTATGAAAGGACTTCTGACTGGGCTTGTAAAAGTACTTGTGAAAGGACCTGCAGGGACTCGACTCCAACTCTGGAAGACTCTGAGCCAATACATAACTTTGGGAAATTACAACACAGGTGCTTGGAGATTATACTTTTGACTTGTTGGTCAATAAGACAGGGAGGTGAGCTTTTTATTCAAGTAGTCCCACTGCTCATCATGAAATTAACCCTAGCAGTGCCCTGTAAATGCTCGACGTGCCATCAAACTGGAATTGTCATTTACTCTTTGCCAGAAGGGGAGGGGGGAGGCTAACTGGGGTCATGGCGCCCCAAAACCAAACTAAACTTATTTAGTAATAACAATTAACAGTAGCAAAAACTAATCTATAATTGTGACATTTGGCCAAATACTTATTTTAGGCACTCAACAAGCAGGAGTGTAACGAAACCACCAACATAAGAATTTTAAACCCCCCCCCCCCACACCAATTAAATTATTTTGTGGAAAAGAAACCAAATTGGGGAAATTTTTGAGGTTTTTTTCTAGTGGGAAGGGGGGGATTTTTGCCCCCCCCCCCCACAAAACCAAACAAAAATGTCTTCTGAATCTGCCACTCAAACTGTGTGTTCATGCTAAAAATTAGTCCCCATCTATTATACTTCCTAAGGACTTGGACACATGTCATTACGGCTTCGCTCTGTCACTGCACAGCAAGTCAGTGTAGTGATTTCATTGAGTTGAATCATTAGATTCATACCCCAGTGCTAGTCATCATTCCTGCTGTAGAACCGAGACAGAGCTGGTGCCAACTTATGTCCCTAGATTGGGTAAAGTGGTTTCTGTTGTTGGCTGATTGGGATGTACGTCTGTACTGTACTGTACTGTGCTGTATACTTGAATATTAAACTGTCATATGGTTAGAATGCATTTCACTGGACATCAGCTGCCATAGAGAGAAAAAAGCTACAGTAAAACATGTTCGCTGTTTAGTCAAACTTTTTTATCTCATCATACAATGCAGGTTAGGGCTGAAAATAATTCAAAATGTTCAAGGTAATTAGTTGAAAACTGAAGGTGGGCAGATTTTTTTCCATTTGATGATTTATTCAAAAGTTTTTAAAATTGCTATTTTTCTAGCAAAGCTATTACTTTAAAAAAAACTCAATTATTTTTCATTCGTCAAATAATCCACAAGGGAAACTGACTAGGTAAATTTGAATACATTTTCAAAGTGAACAAAGAAAACTGGCAGGAGCGGGATTCGAACCTGCGACCTCCGGAATACCATACCTCCGGAATACCGGTAGAATATTCCGGAGGTCACAGGTTCGAATCCTGCTCCTGCCAGTTTTCTTTGTTCACTTTGACAATTATTTTTCGGTATGAAACTTGCACAGAGCAGACGGTGTGCTTTTAATAGTAGAACAAACTAATGTTGACATAAATGTAAGCTTGACTGTCGTATAAAGCTGGCTTTCCGTAATTGTGTTTACGGTCCATTTTGTATCAGTTGCCTATAGTACACAAACATTCATAAAATGTAACAGATAAAATGCACTTATGAAAAAGCCAGCTGTACTTGTGTTCACTTATTTTCACTTGTGTTTGAGCAAACACTGAAATGGTAATTCAGAGGCTTAGATCATTTTCTGTTAAATATTCAAAACGTACCACAAGATCTGATTTCTGGAGGTATTCCAGCCCCACCTCTGAGTCGCTGTCACTCGCTCCATCGTCCACTTTGCCTCCCGTCGCATCTCCCTCTTCCTCCTCATCGTCGTCGTCATCGTCATCATCGTCGTCGTCATCGTCGTCGTCATCGTCGTCATCATCATCACTGACGTCGACGTTGGCGTCGTCCTCATCATCTGGGGGGAAAAAAGGAACAATTTGCAAAGTGGAAAGCTCGTCTTTACAAATATACAAACAGTCACTGAAAAAAACACAATGTCAAGCCGAGTTCATCCTGTTGAATTCTGGGAGCCGTGTAGGGGACAGGTGGAAAGATCGTTGGGTTTACCATGCACTGTATTTTGACTCCACTGAGGATATTGTAGACTGTACCTGGGTCATTCCATAAATTTGCGGTCCAAAAGTGTGACATTTTTGGTGTCCCTGTTACACAGTGACATGTATAAGATTTTGCAATTCCAGACACATTCTTTAATGCCTTCTATCGCCAAGAGTGATTATGTAAAGCAAAGTACCTGCCAAACAAGTAACAAAATAGTGTGAAGTCAATTTTAATGATACTTGATGGGATATTTCACAGGTCAGGTGTAACAGGGACACCAAAAAATGTCACACTTTTAGACCCCAAATTTATGCAATGACCCAGGTACATTCTCATTTTGAGGATTTCTTTTAACTTCTTATTGACTTATAATCCACTGTTTTTGCTTAGTGAGTTTGAAACCGTTCTGGCGTTTGTCGCATGCTATGGCACCCAGTAATGGACCTATGAAGGAATGACATTGCAGTGTATACTATGTCTGCCAAGTGGGCACATGTGGAAATATTATGTCATAGTATACCACTTTCCTACATAATGTACTTTGCACGTAGATGCTAAATTTGAGGATTATTCTTATTTTGTATTAGAACCCTAAAGGAAACTTGTTATTTCCTGATGAGTTTAAAAAATGTATTGTGTTTGGCACAAAACTGGTAAAATTTGACATGATGCCAATTTGTATGGTACTGAAATGCATGCCGTGATACCACAACACACTGTTCCATCCCCACACCTTTAACCCCTTGAGTACGGTTATCGTAGTGAGGCTTCGGGGTGCCAGGGCAGCCTGTGCAGCCAAGCGAAATGGCCACAATGTGCTTGTGCAGTCAAGCGTAACATACACAATAATCCAACAATGGATTGAAACTGCACAAATAGCGGCAAATGGCGTCATCCGACCTGGTGCCACTGGTTTTTTTGGCGCCATTTGGCGTCATCCGTACGCAAAGGGTTAACAAGGTAAACACGGTGTAATGTCATAACTTCGTAGGTCCATTGACATGCAACATGTTCAGCTTAACAACTCAAATCCAACTTGTCAATGAAATGCATGAAGTGATCACAACAGCATGCAATACAGTCCCCACATGGCTCCAACAATGCAACAAAACAGTGTGACTCCATCACACTCCATTCAACGTTTTTTTTTCAGTATTTATTCTGCAGACCAGTTCATGCATCATGTGCATGTGGAAGCGAAACAACTTTTGTGACGTCAACAATAGTTGTTTCATTGTGGCACCTGCCCATTACCCAGATGAACTGGTTTCGGCCTCAAATATGCATCAAGTATTGAACTGGCCTTGTTACTGCACAGCAAGTCAGTGTAGTGATTTCATTGAGTTGAATCATTAGATTCATACCCCAGTGCTAGTCATCATTCTTGCTGTAGAACCGAGACAGAGAACGGAAATAACAAGAGCATGCTTCCTCAACAGAAGTTTTCAGCTTGTCACAAATAACCCCCCCGACTTTAACTTCAGTATAACCACGGAAAAGTGGCTTGACCATTTCCAAATCCCATCTGACCTAGGTCATTCCGGAATCTTTGTCAAACTGCACATGCATAGGCTCATTTAATCAAAGGCTGGAAAAACACAGGAAACAAGTATACAAAACCTTGCAACGGGACAAAGTCTAAATTTTTTTTTTTGCATTTTCATCTTGACGGTCCAAACTCTCTCGCTGTCATGATCAAGTTGAGACAGAAATTTGAGGGTCTGATGGCATTTGTGTGATGTCATTTTGACAAACCACCTTTGTGAACATGCCCTGTATTTAATGAATATCCTGAATGTGTGGACCTTCTTGTCCATCACAAGTCCCTGCAAGTCCATCACAAGCCCTCCAGTCCTAATCCCAATCACAAGCTATTGAAATGAGCTTTGACAAAGGCATTCCTTTGTCATTGTTCATCCAGTTACTTGTGACCGGCTTTATGAAAGGACTTCTGACTGGGCATGTGAAAGTACTTGCAGGGACTCGACTCCAACTCTGCCTTCGTGTTACGATATTTCCTGCTTCAAGAGAAAAATCTTAATTCCACTTCTTGTCTTTGATTCAATTTCTTATTATAGCTACATACGTACCTCAAGTAGCTTTTTAACCTTGTTCGGGGCAAATAAAAAAAAGAAGCAATTTGTCAACAATCTTCTGTTGCATTTGCATATCATTCTTCACTTCTCTGGGAGGATTTCTTAGGGCGGACAAGTTATGTCCACGTTCTTTACTCTTGTTACTGATTAAACCACACTATCTCACCTGAATCATCGTCAGAGTCATCCTCGATGACGACATCACTACCAATGTCACCTTCGTCTTCATCCTCCTCATCATTTTCTGATCCACTGTCCTCCCCTGAGACATCTACTACAAAGAGAAAACAGGCATGTCACTCCCAATAGCCCAGGAATTAACCAAATCTTTCTGTTGGCTTTTGTTGATCTGAGCAGTGAACACAAGTTGTTTTGTTCCGACTGTCCGATCCCATTGGGTCCATCAGGCTTCACATTTCAACTGCTGCTAGATACTGTTGGATTCAGCATGGTCATGGCAAAATACCCACAGCAGGGAGAGGGAGTGTCCTTACTCACCTTAGACACGAAACAGTCATTGAAGTATACAAATTGTTAATAATATCAATATCGTGCTCTGAAGTGGTCTACATTATGGGAATGTTTCTGGGAATGTTTCTGGGAAAAGAATTCATGTTCTGCTTTTGACATCCCATAAGTTCCGTTCAACCGTTACAACAGCTGAAACGATCATTTTCACGTTCATGTGTCATGTACTGTATTATGCCATAGGATTTAACGCCGTAACTATCAAAGTGATAAATTAGACTGTTTCTTTTATAGGACTCGGAGCTTTCATAGAATCTGAATATGGTGCAGGAAAGTATAGGTTTAGTCCGAGAGTACACACGTTCACAAAAGAAGTTTTGTTTGTGCATGCCGACCACGGGAATGTCTCAAAAGTTGAAATGTTCCTGCTTCCTTTAGAATGCTCCTGAAAAACTATCCACATGGAAAATCATTTGAAGAGGGATCAGGTTGGTGTAGTGGTACTTTCCTCGCCTTCCACCACTGTGACCCTGGTTCGAATCCCGGCTGGGGCCAACATGTGGATTGGGTTTTCAGTCCCTACCTAATTCGGTCGATTCACAACTCAGTGCACCGCCAGCAGAAACCAGCGAGTGGCCAAATTATGTAGTGCATCATGGAAAAAGTGGGTATCGCCAATGCATCGACCGTACTTCTTACACCCTTTCTCCGCTAAATCTATCAACTCCTCTCTCTTCATTCCCACACAAGGTAATCTCCGATTAGTAAAAAATTGCTTAAACTCATCCACTCGCATTCGCACAAAATCAATACTGCTGTACTGTCCACCATCTAATACAACGCGATAGATGCGATGTCGACCCCGAAAGTGGGAAATTGGCCTTTCCCGGCTTGCCGCTGGCGGCGCACTTATCGGCGCACTTATCGCACTTGTGAATCAACCGAATTCCGTGGGTTTTCTTCAGAATTATTCTCTGGGGTTTTCCTCCCACTTCTAAAACTGTAACTTCCTTCCTCATCTTCTATCCCGGCTGAATGCCAATAATAAATAAATAAATAAATAAATAAATAAATAAATAAATAAATAAATAAATAAATAAATAAATAAAGGAGGGGGGGGGGGCTTGAACTCTGATCTTAATGACCCCACCTTCCCAAATTGGGTGTGGCAATTTGGCACCATTTCTCTGGAATCTGTTGAAGAATTATCCTCAATTTAGACCTGGGCCCAGGAAAACCGTAAGGGTGGTAGGGCTGGCAATTCAAAATGTCAACCCTACCTCCGACCGTAACCCTTTATCTTTTAGCCTTGTAATGGGTGATTTCAATTTAAAATACAATGATACCCGATAAAAGGAAAAAAAAAACATGAATTAAGAGCTGTGCAAAATCCCCGATCCTCCCAAGGTCATGGCCCTAATACAATGCAGCGAGTTCCGTACCATCGTCTAGTTCATCATCCTCCGAGTCGTTCTCCTCTTTGTCGTATCTGTCCACTCCATCCAGATACTTCAGCTGGGGGAGGAGCTCAAAGACCTTTTCTCTGTAGTTCTCAATATTCGTGACATCGCAGTGGTAGAGATCAATCGCGTGGATGTTCTTTAGCTTTGTCTGAAAGCCATATGATAGAGATACAAGACAACATGAAACTCATTAAGCCCTTGAGTACGGTTATCGTAGCGAGGCGCTGGGGTGCCGGAGCGGCCTGTGCAGCCAAACAAAACGGACACAAGAGGCTTGTGCAGCCAAGCGTATCATACACAATAATCCAACAATGGATTTAAAATGCAGAAAATGGCGTGTATAGACGTCATCCGGCCTTGTGCCAATTTTTTTTTGCAGCATTTGGCGTCATCTGTATGCAAGGGATTAATGCATTGGCAAACTGATAAAAAGTTCCGAGCAGCCTGATAAAAATGATTAAATATGGGTAAAGAGGAATAAATGCATCAGACATCCAAACAGAATTATTGAAATGCTTGTCAGAGGATGAAATCTGCACTGGGGAGGAGGTAAAGTTGGGACTTATTATCTTTTTAGTCCTACCCGACTTGCGGGCACTGTATACTCAGTAGGCCTACTTTCCAAGAGCGTTGTTGGGAAAAAACTTCACAGGCTTATTTAAATATAGACATGGCACCAAACACTCTGTACAGGACGTCATTTTGAAGAAAATAAACATTTGATGATGCTGTTATTTATTAAATGTGCAAGGTTACTTTTTAAATATCCAACTTTGGATTCACAGCTAGTTATTTTAACGAATAAACACGTGAACTGAAAATAGTCCTATTTGTTTTTAACCCTAACCCTATCAAATCCTTCAAAACTGACCATGAAGTTTTGCAAGATTTTGTAGGTCAGAGACGAGTAGAGTCCACGTTTCCTTTGCAAGGGGCTTGCTTGATTTTCCTCGATTCTAATGGGCCACTGGGCTACCACACAGCAATGAATTTTGGAGAATACAGGAAGGTTCCGTGCAGGAAATACTTAAGGGTTTATCACTGCAATAATATCACTGCACAGAATTTGATATAAGAAAACTTTTTAGTTACGGCAACAAATGTCTAAACTTACCAGTGGCTCTAACGCTTCCAAGTCTTTGATTTTGTTATTGCTCAGGGTTAGGTGCGTTAATTTTGGACAGTTGGCCAGGACCGCAAGGCCAGACGATATTCTGTTTTCGCTCAACTCAAGCTGTAATGAAAAAAAAAAAAAAAAAAAAATATATGATTTTACATTTTCAAGAAATATAAGTTATTAAAATATCTCAAAAGTAAATGAGGAGAGGTTTTTAAGCACAAATAGGAAATGCAAAATTCAAGCTCAGATGAAAGAAAAATATTTATAAAAATACAATACATATATCATGTAGCATTTTTTGTATGAAGGCAAGATCATGGTTTTACCCAGAGGGATGTCTGGGTGTCCAAAAGATGCCATTTTGAATTTGGACATCCTATTTTATTTGTAAAAAAAAGATAACTTAATATAGTCGGAAACAAAAATAAATACACGTACAGATACGACCGATGCTATTTTAAAAGAAAAGTTAAGGCACTTAATAGCAGTGTCAAATGTTCTTGATACAACAGGTGCATGCAAAAGAATGCCGATCAGGCAGTTTATAATAATATCGATTGCATGCAACTTTTCTTTTTTACAGACGCAGCGAGTATCGAATATTCAAATATTCGGTCAAACCCAGTTTCAAATACCAAGTTATTCAAAAATGAACAGCCCTCCCACCATGTGGGAGGATTTGACAAGAATTTAGACAAATTCAGAAAATAGGTACATTTAAGAGTAATAAAAAGTCAATGAAGTTGATGAAACTGTAATGGGCGACCAACCTTTCTGAGATTATGGAGAGCAGGGAAGTTCTTCAGGGTTGTAAGACCGGTGTTGATTAAGCTTAACACTTCCAGTGTATCAAACTTTTCGCTCAGGCCTTCAATCGCTCCCTTGTCACTCCGACAGTTGTCCAAATTTAATTCTTTGACCTGAAACCCCAAAAGGGACAGGAGATACATCACTTAATTTTACCACTTGGATTATTTTAATTTGATGACATTTTAAGACACATTTTATATAAGATTTGAAGGTTTGCATGGTGAAGTTAACAATATGGTAAGGGTTTGCGGTAACACCATGTGAAATTGTATCTCTTTTGTTTTGTGAGTTTGTATGGTTCTGAAAAGAACACACCCCCCCCCCCCCCCCGAATTGTTTTTTGCATGTCCAATGCACCAATTTTTGGCCATACTTTTCTGTGTGCTAATTTTACCGAACCAACATTTGGCTGGGACTGTATTTTCATGTGAGTGGGTCTTTTGTATGTATACCTTGCAGGCCTTAGTGTTTTCTTTTATCCCACTTCTTGAATAATTACAAAGATTCTGTACAACCTTAATTTGATTATTATTAATGTCCAACTATTACGCAGGTGGCTTTAAGTCTGATTTTGCTGTAGTTTGTCTATCCATGGTGCTTATCAACCAGTGTTGGAGTCGTGTCCTACAATCCGAGTACCCAGAGTCTGAGTACTGAGTTGGAGTCATTGATGATCGAGTCCTGGGTCAAAAAATTGAGTCGGATTTGTTCAGGATCTGAGTAGGGGCCGAGTACGATTACACAATATAAGAAACAAAAATGCCAAGTTATGTTCTGAACATTATTATAATGTAACTGCATCATCAAGAGTCTAAACACCAACAATTCAGGAGACTGACTATTTAACTTTATTTCCATGTTTTTTACTTACTTTTTACACATAATGAACCTACTCAAAAAGTTGTACATCATATGTAATTGAGCCAGAAATTTCTCCTTTTGGGAATTTACCAAATGCCCAAGAACATGTATGTGTACTTTTGATTCCGAAGGTACAGTATCAAAAGAAAAAAATAATCTATTGTATTCCCGAGTACGGGTATCGAGTACCGAGTACAAAGTGCCGAGTCCAGGTACGAGTCCGAGTACACAAAGCCAAGTACGTGCCAAGTCAAACTTTTTTCAAGTACTGAAAATCGAGTTTGGGCCGACCGGCTGAGTACTTAGTGCTTCTCGAGTTATACTCGAGTACGAGTACTCCAACACTTATCAACCCTATAACCAAACATGAGTTGGCATTGCAATTTGTCAAAGCAGTCAACTGAATTTACAA
The DNA here is from genome assembly GCA_037893225.1 of Hippasteria phrygiana. Taxonomy (NCBI): domain Eukaryota; kingdom Metazoa; phylum Echinodermata; class Asteroidea; order Valvatida; family Goniasteridae; genus Hippasteria; species Hippasteria phrygiana. Next base: position 75,066 of record JAZGUH010000338.1, read on the forward strand.
CTCATCATTCATGCTGAAATACCATAGTTACCATTTTTTGTGATACTTTTCACTGAAACCTACAACTCATTTCTTGCACCTGTGTGCCCCAAAACAGTCTTGAAACAAAATTCCACTCTTTATCCTCCAAGTGTTAGCAATTATAAAATATGGAAACAAAAATTAGGGCGACTTAAATGTGACACAAAACAATGGTGAAAGCCCAAGTACATGTAAAAGCCGATTTTGGCTTACTTTTCCTCAGCAAAAGAGAAGTTTCTAAACAAGTATACAGGTTACACTAGTTCCATGTGTATGATGCATTTTTTTTTTTTTTCATTTTGATTTTTTAACCTTGGTATTTTCACTAAAACATTTTTTTTTCAACACTAGGAAAAACAAATCTTAAAAAAAAAAATATTAATTTAATAAACCTTTTTGACATTCTCAAAGCATCATGGGAACAATATAAGGCATTACTGACATTTAAGAACAGCAAGTACATTAGAACGGACATGATTGGTCACATGTTGGTTGTCATGGTTGCAAAATCCTCTTCTGATTGGCTAATAACGTGAAATTATTAGCTGTTCTAATGTTGCATTTATCAGTAACTGGTACCCGGAGAAGGATTCCCTAATTATTTTCACTGCCATTAAAAATTCATTTTTCTGGTTAGTATTTTCCTGATGTTCCATGCAAAGATATGTGGACAGATTATCTCTCAACTCATGACAGATATTTAGAATAAAATCAATTAATATTTGGACTGGTTCACAGTGCCATAGGTTTGTGTACAAATTACATGGTTTGTTTGGCCATGGAGGTATTAAAAAGGATGGTTTGGCCTCCCCCTAATGCATTGATAATGTCGAAAAGGTTAATTGCAGACAATTCCAAAAGTTTAATTTTTTTTAATGTATACATTAGAATATTTTTGTCAGGTCACGAAAAAGAAAACAAAACTTGTTCAAAAGACTGGGGCCACAACAATTAAGTCATGCACACTGCCGTAGGAAAAAAAACTATTAAAAAATAACCGCCAAAAAGTGTTCCCAACAGCGCCCTCTATAGCCCTTTTCAAAAATCGTCTCGAAAAATCCATGCCCAAAGTTGTTTGTTGTCGATTGTCTGTCGAAAATCGTCCGATTTCCGACCGCGATTTCGAGCGCACGTGGCTCAAACGGTTAGATCCGAATTTTCCCATAACCAAAATGGGCAAGTTTCGGGGGGGCTAGCTCCGCATGGCAAGGCATGGCATGGCAGCCTGCGTGTGCAGGGATCGCTGTGCATTCATTGGGCGCGGGGATTTCTAGCCCACAGCGCAGAATGCATTTACGTACACACACACGTCCCACACACACAGCGCCTCGTATACTTTACACACTGTTAATTTTTGTCCTCATATACACAACACACGCACATCGCACAAGCAGAAAGCAGTCGGCCATCATGGCGTCGTGTAGCAGGGCCTACGCCGCTGCCCAACGACAACTCCCTCCATTTTCACCCTCCAGGACCCGGCGCAACGCCCGGAAAACACCACCAGATCCCGGGTCGCACCGTTTCCTTGCTCGTCGGCATGTTTTCGAGGGACAGCGGGACCGATGGGACCCAAAAATGGGTGCAACGTCACAAGTTTTTCCGCGGCGTGGCATCGGCACTTAGGGACCGTCTCAGATGCCTTGTTTGATGATTGTTGTTGTGTGTGCTTATAATGCGCTATGGTCGTTCACGGCGGCGAGCACGCGGTGTACGTTTAATAGCTGCAGTGTCCATAGTTTTTTGCATACATGTTTTTTTGTTAGGTCAATTTTGAATTGGCTTCTTGTAGTTTTTTTCAAAATATTTTCTGCATAGTTAGGTCTAAACTTGAACTTGGTTATTAATTTCAAAATAAGTTAGGAATTAAATACAGGTTGAGCATTAGTGCAACAAGCATGAATACTATTATTAATAGGTGGTGATTTCTTTCTTTCTTAAATGTTGTGCAAATTAGGCTGTATCAGCAAGACATGTACAAATTGTATAATAACCAAGGCTGTCCTGACAGAAGCTCTTGTAAACATGTTTTTTGTATTTCAGGCTAGATCTAGGCTAAAGTAGAAAGGATAAAAATTACAGTATTTATTCTTGATTGTTGCATTGCTTAATAAATTAGCCTATCAAGTATCAGCCACTAAGTTGTAACATGGTTGTAGCAACCTCATTTCACATGGCCAATCAAGGTATTCACTTCAAATGATAAACAATCTCAAGAAAAGCCTCATACTTTCCAGCCAAAATGATCAAAGCAAGCTGATTATTTGTTTTTCACATTAGAGTTGTGCAAATAAATGGCAAACTAAAACTTTATTATTCAAATGTTTTATTTCAAGTTGTGCAAGAAAAAAGGAAAATAATATTTGACATGTGGATAGATGAAGAGGGACACAGGGGTCCAAAGTACCAAACTCCAATGATGGTTTGAGGTGAAAGGTTGTTGAACTACATCTTGTTATATATGTTTCCTGGTACAGTTCCTAGTTCTGTCGGCTCCTGCAATGTTGCAGAAGCAGAATACATCCAGGCTACCAGAAATTATCTTCAAAACAAATCCAAGATTATGATCAGCAGAGCCCTCTGGATTTAGAAGGGCCCAAGCTTGGCTTAGGTGTAGGCTTCGTCTCCGTCTTCGTTCATGCAGTTTGGCAATGGTGATGAAGCCGGAGAGAGAGCCATAAACTGGGGATTGGAAAACGGCTCGAGTATTTATAGCTAACAGGTAGTCTGGTCAGTTATCAAAACAATCTAGTATTTGATTGGATTTTAGTTCGGTACAACCATGGAGGTCCTACCTCCATGGTACAACACATGAGATTAGAGAAAATAATTAAATTTTCTTTATACCACGGCATGTTGGTCCATGGTCCATTGGACCATGTGAGATTCGTTCAAAACATTTCCTCTTTCACAATCACAATTTCAACAAATTCAAATGCATTCACTCCTCGTGAACGCAGTACTCGGATTTCGGAAGCATTTTTCCCCCGCAACACATTTACCATAAATTCTCCTCTCAACTTGGCCTACGTACGTGAAAGTACGTCAACAACAAAACATTGCAAAAAGTGGCGGTGCGCTTCTCATAAAAATCAAAATGTCTATCCCATGCATTATGTACCAACTCAAATCACATTGCCTACAATGTAGGTCAAAACCAATGCATAAAAACAACAAGATCAGTCCACAGCCAGATCAGTCCACATGTTATTTACAAAAAAAACAAACAAACAAACTGAAACCCAAAATGCCACAACATGGACCTCACCGTTTCGGGGCAGTTTCCCCGGCACTCCAGCTCGATCCTCCGGCCCATCATTGCTGCCCCCGTCTGCTCCATCGTGATCTCCCCCGGCAGTATCGCGCGGTCTCCTCGGTCGTTGTGGGGCAAGCTTCACGCGGTAGGTAGGTAGGCTGGCCAAGTCGGCTCACCGTTATTACAAGTGTGGATGATTCTCCAGTCGGGCTCTGCTGCCAAATCACTTGTGACTATTTTCAAACAGCAAGTGGCAATGTCCAAGACCGGTACGGCCAGGCAGTGAAACACCGTGTGGAAATCGATTGCACGCGGGCTGCCCCAGCACTGGTGCGAGTTTTGGCTGGGGGATTAGAATCGGGTATATCGCGGGACTGGAGCTCGCCTATGCTGAACTTGAACAAACCGATTTGGCGCTATAAACATGACGCGATGCGGCGATCCCCAAACACACAAGCAACCCACACACTATGTACTGTACACACAGTATGCATGGATATTCAAACCACCGCTACACATGTAACACACGTACAAGGCATAGGATAGGGCACGGCAGGGCAATGCAGCCAACGCGCCAAACCAATCATTATTCAGGGAGGGGTACTCACAATTGAGCAATACCGGGTACCCCGACTGCCGCTTATAGTATTATGTATGAGAGATCCATGCATTGCATGGTTTGCTTGCGCGTGTGTTTGTCTCATAAACAGGCAAAATGTCAATTCACTCAAACCACTGCAACATTCTGTCGATATTTCTTTTTGTACAGTGATAAGCAGGTTGTGATATTTGGAAGGGTATGTTAGCCTGAGGAACTAGTTTCTGAAGATTCAGTGTATAATAAAAAAAAGAAGTATGATCGCTGTAACACAGGATACGCCCGATTGTTCGTTTGGACCAATTGCAGCGTTCGTTGGAGCCTAGGTAACAAATATTTACAGGCTTATTTTAATTTTGCGACGGCGGGGAAAATTAACTGGTTTGAATTTCGGGAAATGGAACTCGGAAGCACTGGTAGTGCATTGCCCCATGTTTATAATCATCAGGGTTGAAGCTGCTGCCCCGTTTTCTGATAATGAATTGCCTCCTTGCCTGACAATAGAAGAAAACTGTTTTGAACGAAAAAGCATTTCCTACATTGGACTTAAATTTATTGTTTTGTGCTTTACGCGAAGATTGATATTGTCCATGCTCTTTTTAAGTTTCACCTTGATTTTTTTTTTTAATTGCTATTGATCTAGCAATACAAAAGTTTTCACTTATGAAAGAGTCATCGAGCAAAAGACCTAGCCATTAATGTAAAAATAGTTGCGGCCCGACAATAATTCGTTCGTATCTTTTTTGCATTTGATGCGAGAAAGCAACCGGGAATAAAATATAAAGCCTTTTTTGAGTGTTGCAAGGGAGATTTCGGTAAAATAAAACATGTTTTAAAGAAATGTTTTGTAGAAAACAAATAAAAATTGACCAAAGAGCACGGACAGTATTGTCTTACACTGTATAGAAATTAGGAGCGTCTGCCCTAAATTTGAAACAATCTGTAATTTATAGTCGGGTACGGTACCGGCAATTAATTCGGTTTGAAAATTCACTTTTCGGGTAGTACACTTCAAACGCATAAAGGAAACATCATCACACCGATCTTTGCGTTAGGAGAGAGGCCAGCTTATGCTTCAGCTGATTTTATGATCCAGATTATATTTGAAGTCTTGTAATGTTGAAGATACAATGAAAAGCAAGTTACGAAGCGGAGCGGAATAGGTATAAACTACACATACTACAGCTCCCCCCACCCCCGGCCCCAACCGGTATGTGAAAAAAAGGTGTTTGGCGCACGAGGCTCTTTTGATTCCCAGTCTTTCACATGAATGATCTTGATGCTTCTGAGCCCCCCCCCCCCCCCCCCCCCCCCCCAAAAAAAAAGGGAAGAAAAATTGACATTCTCAGACTGGTATAACTCTTTGTTATGCAGCCACACTTTATGCATAGACTTATTGGAACATCACCGGTTGTAGTTCCGCCAGAAATGTGGGACGTATAGTTCATTATAATCTCACAGTCGGGGCGCGGATATGATCCTGGCTATGGGGTACCATACAAGATGGAAGCGGCGCGGCTCGACCGGGAAGGGGAAGGGGCTAACATTTTGGGTTGTGATCAATTGACTAGCAAAGGATTTTTGGACGGATTTAAAAAAAAAAATTGGGGGGGGGGGGGGCGCCCTCTGGGTAAAAGATACAACTGGATTTATGTGTCCATTCAAGTTATATACTGGAGACAAGACTGAGACAAATTGATCAACTTCAAGGGGCCCATTTATGTGGTGGTGGCGTATACTGATGGCGAAAAACATGCTGCCCCCTCTTATCTCACTTAGGGGTTATAGGACACGCCCGTACGCAAAATGAAAATAAATGACAAAAAAAGTTCCAGGCAGTGTTCATACTTTATGTGATTGAAAATCTATATGCTATATCATACCTTGTATCACCTTTTTCTTAATTATACAACCCTTTTTAACCAACAAAATACAAATGTCCTTTAAAATCAGAATACCCCGAGATTGTCTGCGGGTCCCTCCAATATCAATAGATTCTTTTTGCTGGACCGAACAGTTTTGTGGCGCTAATGAAGTGCATATTCAAGTAAACCAGGGAGTGAAGCATGCCGCGTGCAGGCACGTGGTTTAACCTGCTAATTCATACGATACATCACTTCTTAATGGCGATCCTCGCGTGGCGATTTTGTTTCAATTTCAAATCTGTGGGCACGGCGATTTTGTTTAAATTTCAAAATCTGCTGAAGTACACAAGAATTGCTCGGTAAAAACATATTACCAGCCAAAACTCTACGTGAGTCAGTGTCACGCTAAGCAAACAAAGCTAAATACCAGTTACAAGCAATATACATCACATGGAAGCTGGTAACTTGAATTTACTATAGCAAGTTTTTTGTGTGTTAAGCAGAGTTTTGTGCTTACAGAATAAGCAGTGCTACGGTATCGAATTGGCCCCTAGTCACGTGGGTGAAGGGGACTCGTTGGAAAGTACCAATTGAAATAATACTAAAACCCGAATACACCTGTGCATGTCATGATATTCCTTCTTTTTTTTCTTTTTCTTTTTAAAATTAAAACCACCTAATACAAGTCTAAAAGCCACAGGTGGTATGGGGTTGGCGACATTTTGAATTGCCATCCCTACCACCCTTGTACGGTTTTCCTTGGCCCAAAGATGGAGGATCATTCGTCAACATATTCCATAGAAACTGTCCCATATATTTTTTAGACCTACAAACCCAGGTAACTTCTACTGTCGGTGAGACCAAATCACCTGCCCCCCCCCCCCCCCCCCCCTGCAGTGATGCCATAACCAAATGAAAATAAATTGTATAAAACTGACTGTAGGATGAAATAATGTGCTGCGTCACTTTTCTTTCGTCATACGTCAGTTAGGAGAAGAAAGTCCATGACCAGACGACAACAGCGATTGAACGTGGGTATAAATCCTTCTCTTGATTGTGAAAAAAAAGTGCTTCAGGTTGCTCAAGTCCCTTTCGCGACCGTAAGTTCAGCACATTAACAGTGACTAAGGCAAGTCTACGAAGTGGGCGGTGGGCGTTATCAGATACAATCAACATTGATCAACTTTTACCTGCAATGTTGATGGTAGGAGATCGTACAGTTAAAGGTATTGGTGTATAGCATGTTGCTCACACATCTTACGGTGCATGATCAATATTCTTCTGCACTTATCAGCGGAGTTTCTTCACAGGTAGGTCTGGGAAATAATATCTTTATAATAAATTGTCTTCATTCTATGGCCAATACGACAAAGTACAAGGCACAAGCAATTGACTTGAATTGTAAGCACAACTATGCAAATCATTGTTGTTTCTATTTCAATCGGCCGCTGGTGACAATAAAGGAATGACAGAGAAGAAATTTAGCAACATTGTGGTTCTTTTACTGGTTTACTTTTAGACTACTACTTTTTGAGACTCTTTAAGTGACCATCTGAAAAAGCCCCGACAATATTTTTTATATTTTTTTTATTTTTAGAAAAAACCCATTAACATTGGCTTTTAGGAACTTAAGATAATGATTCATTTTCATTATTTATAACGAGGGCCAATGCATTATGATACCCGTTGCTGTATATATCTTAATGCATTCTACTGTGTTCATTATTATATTCTGCCTTTAATTTAATGAACTTTCTATATAACTATAGTAGTTTTTAGGCAATGTGTACCTTTAATATTGTACTTCTTAATTGTTGACCATTTATATGTATGTGAATAATGTAAATGTATGCAAGTTGTGGTGATCTTATTACAAGCTTGCTTTAAATTACACCACAAAAGTCTTATTCTGAATCATTTGTGGAGTACCGTATAGGTATAGGTGGAAAATAGATTGAATTGAATTGACTGACGATAACTGATTAACAAAGCATGAATGCAAAACAGTATGAAGAAACAAACACATACAGTGTATAACTTGTATTGTTAAATAAAAATGGAAATATTTACATGCAAGCATGTGATCAAGCCCATCGGCAGCTCAGAGTATCAGGGGGAGGGGGCACAGTGCCAGCTGGGGGGGGGGGGGGGGCACATCACAAGAAAACAAACCCACAACTGTAGGCACCTATATAAAATGCTTTTGTTTTTGCCAATGGCGGCCATTTGGTTGCCGGGGAAGGGGTGGTGGGCTGGCACCTCCGCCCCCCCCCCCCCCCGCCCCCTGCCCCCCCCCCCCCCCCCCCCTCGCCCCTCCCCCTAACCAACGACGAGCCTGCATGTGATTATTTTCCCGCAAGGTCCCTGTGGCTTTTCCACTTGTCAGCACGTTTGCCCATTGAGTTTCTCAACTATAGTTTACACGAGTATCATCTATGGGAATCCCCATGGTGACGCATCTTCAGTTTCTCTGGGCGTTGTTCTCCGAGGATGTACGCACCATCAGTGTTTTCTTGACATGCTTCGCGGTGTGCAGGGTGGTTGTCCGGTACGTGGCGGGTCAGCGGACGGGGTGTTCGCAGGGATCTTTCCCGCCTGGACCAAGAGGATGGCCGCTGGTTGGCTACGCACCCTACCTCGGAAAATACCCCCACAAGGTTCGTTTTGAGAAAATTGCCGATTCGTAGTAGTGAGCACATGCATGTTGTGCTCGAAATTAAGTGCCGGTGTAGCGTGAATTTCAGTCACTATGAAATACGAGCTCATAGTGGGCGTGTTTGTTTCACGCAGATCCGGAGCGCGATCAGTGATCCGGAGCGTCGAAAGCTGCTCCGGATCACGTTTTTAGTGATCCTGCTCGCGAGTGGGTTCGCAAGATCCAAGATGGCGACGTGCAAGACGGACAGAGAAAAGTGACGGTATTTTTTTCGTAGGTTTGAAGCATTTAACGAGCTATTGTGACAATATTTACTCATAATTCTTTTACAGTGTATTATTGTTGTTAAAGCTATGTACGATTTATTTACTTTTCTGGAAATACTAGATAGTTTATCATAAAAATAGCCCTACAGAATCTGAAGCAGACGACATTGTCGTGTAATACAAATTCTCCCAGCATGCAACATATAGCGAGAGGGATTCGCGATCCTGTTTGTTTTCGTTTGGCTCTGGATCACCTCCCGATCCGTGTGAAACAAACAGGTCCAGTATTGCACATGCCTAATCGAAGATAATAAGCCAGTTCGGTATTTCAACTGCGCATGTGCACAATGGCATTTTTATCCCGAATGACCAGCGTGACCTAACGCGCGTGTGTGAACGCAAAAGGTGGTCGCACAACGCGCACGTGTCAAATTCAATCAGAATGGGCGTTCGCGTAACATGGGGTGACATTACGTCAGACATTTTATCCCGAATAACCTTTGACCTTTGAGATACCGAACTGGCTCATTATGAGAGTGGCCGGTCACGTGAGAGGGTTTACCCAATAATAGGAAAAAAGTAGTCCGATTTTCATAGGAGTCTGATTTTCATATGACACCAGCAATTTTCTTTACGGCCTCAAGCAGTATTTGGGTTGAGAGGTTTTAGGTTGCCATGGGCGGGTCCAGATATTTTTTTTTGCGGGGGGGATTTCAGGCCATGATTGTTATAAATTCTTTTCCTTTAAAAGTAAAAACCAAAAATACCCCCCCCCCCCCCCCCCCCACTTCCCAAAGAAGAAAGATGCAAGGCGGTCTGGCCTAACTTGCACAAACTTGTACAGTTACTTTAGGTCTGTACATCTACACGATATCCAAACTATTAAGTCCAACCATTTCCGGCAGCGGCCCCGTTACGTGCTTCGGCACTCACATGTCTCCCTTCCATCCCGCGGCGGCGACTTCTCGTCAAGGTTGGGGGGGGGGGGGGGGGGGGACGGAGGAAAGAGCAAACGAACAAGTCTTATGTATCCTGGGAAATTTTTGAAAATGTGTGCTGATATTTGTGTATTCTGGTGCATGTAAAAGCCAATGGGAAAATTATTGGAAGGACACTGCCTTACAGTGATGTAGTCGAGACCAGGCACAAGACCAGCTTGTAACAGGCACAAGTAACAGGCATAAACCATGACAAAGGAATGTTCTTGTTACAGTTCATTCGAATAGCTTGAGACTTGAATTAAGACTGAAGGTCTTGTGATGGTCTTGTGTTGGTCTTGCTGCCTTAGCCGTCCTCCCCTCCCCCAAAAAATATTGGGGGGATATGTCTCCCCGTCCTAGTGGCGTAGCCAGGCTCTTCCTAGAGGGGGGGGGGGGGGGGGGGGGGGGGGGGGGGGGGGGCAGGGCATGGCTATTTTCAAGGGGGGAAATTCGCTATAGTAACGCATATCCCAATTTTCCAGAGGGGGGGGGGGGCAAGAGTTCCCACAGGGGGGGGGGGGGGGGGGCAGTTCCCCCCCCCCCCCCCTTGGCTACGCCTGTGCCCCGTCCCCCCGGGATCGCCGCCCATGCTCCCTCCCAAACCTACGTAGCGATCGACGCCCACAAAAACATATCAAGTTCTTGTTTATTTTCCCATCTTGCAAACAACACCAAATTTCATAAGCCTATCAATACTGAGCCTGTGGTTAACATATCAAACTTGTGTTTATCGAATGCCTCAGGTCATGGCCGCGCTTGGACAAACTTACGGGGATGTGTTCTGCTTATCCATCGGACCGCGCAAGGTGGTGGTTGTGAACCGGGCTGACGCCATCAGAGAGGCCCTGATACGGCAGGGTCAGTGTACGTCGGGCCGCACCCCACCAGCCAGGGCCGTTACTGTTGATACATCTCTCGGTATGTCATGAAGTTGTAAAGCCTTTGAAAACTCTGTCGAAGAATTTGATCTGAAATTTGACTAAATGATATATATGATTCCTATTCAAATTTAAAGACAGAAATCAAAACAGGAACAAAATATGCTATAAATGTTTTAATCTAGTTTCAAAAAGGAAAACGACAAACAAAATGTTATAAATGGTTATGAAACAACCGATAATTACGTAAGAAATAGAGATTTTGATTTAGTTTATCAAGACTTCCGACAAGAAGAAAATAATGGAGCGTGCTGGACGTGACGTCATCGGCGCTATAAAACTTTGCTTGCCACTTAAGCCGTGTATACAAAACCTACGATGCATGTGTTTGCGGGGGTTTGGCAAGATATAAGAAAAAATAATGGATGCAAACTGAGAGTAAATTTGTTTATATTTAACGTATGTTATCTACCGTAATACTATATGATATTATATACCATCTGAAACCGTTTTCATAATGGAATTGAAAGAAAACTCGAAGTTGGAATTGTGAATATATGTATTTGTTTTCTCAATATTTAACGGCCGCGAATCTACAAAGACAATCTCCTTATCGTAGCATAAATGGAACCGTCAAAGAAAAAAATTAAACGCAACGCACCATCCCTATTGTTCTTACAAGGTTACTTCTGGTCATCTGGCGACCTGTGGCGCGCCCAACGAAAATTTGGGCAGGGGGTTCTCCGCCACCTAGGAGGTGTGGGCCAGCAAAGCTTGCAGGCCGACATCCACCGGGAAGCCGCCGTCTTGTGCGCCGAAATCACCGGGAAGGGTGACGGCGGCGCCTCGGTGGACGTAAGCGCCCTGGTGAATGATGCTGTGGCTAACGTCATGTGCTCTCTCGTGTTTGGGAGCCGGTTCGAGTATGGCGACTCGGAGTTCCAGAGGATGATGGAACTATCCTTTGACATCCAGAAGGGAGGCTTCTCGGCAGTGGAAAACTTCCTGCCTTCTCTATACAAGTAATAATATTTTATATAATGAACCAATCTATCAGTAAAATGACTACGAGACACGTTAATTATATAGGGCCCTACAGGCCTAACTTCGTTTTTATGATCACTCACTTTTTATTGGTGGTTTTGTATGCGTGTCTTATGGGGGCCACATTTGAGACTTTATTGCATAGATGTTTAATTTCTGAAAATTGACCGTTAAAAATGAACGTGCTCTAAATTCTTGAGACGATGAAGTACGAGTGTAAAGTTACTATACAGCATTCGCAGAGCTGACAAATAGTTGTAGGCAGTGCTCGTACATATGGGCCTATGGGAAGTTTCAACATGTACATGGAATGAAAACAAAACCTGTGAAAGTTTGAGCTCAACCCGTCAACCAAGTCACGTGAGAATTGCGACAAACTATTCTGCTTATTTTTAGATTTGTTAAAATCTACAAAAGCTGCAGCATTTTTTTTAGTCTTCAGATACAGTTTTCTTGAAGACGACGGCATTTTAGACAAATATTTCTCAGGAGCATTGGCACTGGTATATATCATCTTTATAAATTTGGTTGGTAATCCTGTTTTTACCAAGGAAGACTTTTCATGCCCAAGCAAATTTTGCCACCGGTTGACACAAATACGTGCAGATTGAAATTGCCACCTGGCCGGGTGACGTCTATACACGTCAATGTCAGCATTTTCAATCCAATATTGGGGTATTGTGTACGTTATGCTTGGCTGCACAAGCCTCTTGTTTCCGTTTTGCTTGGCTGCACAAGCCAGCCTGGCGCCCATATGAAATCCGGTGTCAAGGGGTTAAGCGACTCTGTGAAATTGGTCCCTGGTCACCACTTTGATGCAGTTAAACAATGCAAACCAAATGTAAATTCGCTTTCTGTAACTGTTTTTGTTTGTCGGTGGCGTCCGGAGGAGGGGCGGGGTTAACCAACCCAAGCACCCCCCCCCCCCCCCCCCCCGCCGGCGATTTTTGTTTGTTTGTACGAATTGAAAGTTCACCACTTCACAGGCCTACTAACGTCACCCTCCCGTTTTTCAAAATGTTCAGTCACTGTGACGGGCATAACAAATCTGAGCCACTTTTCAGAAGAAAAAAAACCAAAAAACAAAAACAAACAAACAAACAAACAAACAAACAAACAAACAAACAAACAAACAAACAAACAAATCGCAACTGTCTCCCTTGTCCAAGACTCAAAACCTGAACACGTCACCGTGGTTTGTTTATGTCCAGGCTGCCGTTTCTGTTTCGTCATGCCAAGGGGAAAAAGCGCGTAATCCGAAGTTTCATCCGAGATCTTCTGTACCGTGGCCGCGAACACGTCGATCCCGAGAACGCGCGAAGTATGGCCGATCTCTATTTCATCGAAATGGACCGTCAGAAGAAAGGTGATGATTGCAATTACTATACATGAGCAAAATATGACAAAACGGGCCGTCATAAACTGCAAGCTATGACAAGTTTTCACAAATGTCTTGCATGGGTTAGGCCTTCGTGTGGCATTTGTGACACAAGTGGGCGGGGCTCACCCCTCCCCACTGAGCTACCATAAACGACTGTAGTGCTACAAAGAGAAATATATCGGTATTCAGGGAAAATGGGAGGTTTCATTTTTTAGTCACTCTCTGTTAGAAGGTTAGGCCTACTCATGGTTTTGCGTACCGTACGTCTTCTAGGCGCCAAATTTGTGGCTATGTTGCATATATACTTAGGCTACACATGTTATTAGTCAAGATTTTGAATGTTAACTTCAAATATAGCTACATAGTGCTGTTAAATCAAAATTGGCAATTAAAAATAAACACTCTGTTACACTGTGCCTTCTTTCGCAGCTAATATTCCTTCTTCAGCCATTCAATTTACGGAGAACCACGTTATCTCGGCCGCTTGGGATATGTTCATCGCGGGCGTAGACACCACGGCAGTCACGCTAGCCTGGGCGGTGCTGTTTCTGACACTGCACATCGATGTACAGAAGCGGGTAAGAGATGGGTACAAAGGTTTTTTTCCTCTTTGCAACACCCATTAGAAACACACATTCTGAGACGATCCATCTGCCTACATTAAAGGCGTAAATGTATTTATGTAAAAGTTGAGGTTGAGTTCAGTTCTTCGAGGATAAATACAAACTTTAAATTGTAAACAAATAAATTTGGAACTCCATCGTGATTTTGATTTATGGGTACCCCCTTTTGTCCCTATACCCTATACACACCCCATACTATTGTTACCTACCCCCCCCCCCCCCCCCCGATATCTGAAAGGAATTCCTGAGATTCCGAGAACACAATGACCGACACAAAAAGGGGGGGGGGGGGGGGGTTCACTCTGTCACTTGCTTCAAATGGATTTATGAATGACTGGTGGTCTTAAAATTCAAAATGAAAAACAATACCAGATAAGTAGTTGCGTTCCTCCCTTCTCACAAAAATAGAACCATTTCTGGTCATCAATGAGGTGTATCTAGTGAACTCAGGATTTTGAAAAAATGTCTTGTGACGAAACATTAGGCGGCATTCGAACCTTGATACCGCAAACAACTTTATCTCCAACCTTTCCAATGTTGAGAATGACCAAAACCTCTTATTTCTGGCTTACCATTTTGGTCAACAAGAGAGTCCCCTAAAACGAATTCACAAACAAAATAGAATGTGATGTATTTCCTGAAAACAACCTGGCTGCCATTTGATCTCAAGTGGTCGCAGGTTCAAACCCCAATCTTGTCAATAATATGTGTTTACTCTTAAAATTGACTAAATAACCTGTTCCCACCATTGTGCTCTAGTGTACCTATGTACAACAAAAAGCTATGACAATAGCTTTTTCCTTGTTCTGTACTCTGTGGAATTTTTTGCCTGATGCATCTTAAGCTTCAAGAGGAATATTAATTCCTACTTCTTGTATCTGTTATTCTTTTTCTTTTTGTAGCTCCGTAGCAAGAGTGGCTTTTAGCCTTGTTCGGGGCGAGCTTGCATAACAAAAACAAAGTTTCTCTTGTGGTTTATTTGATATCAAGCGATCAAATATTGCATTCTTTTTGCATGATCCCTACACTACCGCATGCCACGTTAAAATTGGGGCGATATGGGTTTATAACTACCGTAACCAGGGCTTCGTGAACGAGGACAAAGTGGGAGACCGCGGTGGCAATATAGCTGAAGCTGGTAGAGAGGTAGTGCGCGTACTAATTCGGATGTTGCAGGCTGAAACCCGGCTCTTGTCCATTCTTTGTTCAGTTAAAACAAAAACATTCAATATCAGTCGATTCCTATCCCCTGCGACTTGGAAATGCTGAGATGAAAATTCTGCATTTACTGAAGGATGTGAACTCTGTGCTCACAGATACAACATGAGATGGACACGGTGGTTGGAGGTAAGAAGCCCCCCTTGTGGTCTGATCAGCGGGACATGCCATTCACACGGGCTGCCATCATGGAGATACAACGGTGTGCAAACATAGTGCCAATAGCCCTGCCACATACAGTGACGAAGGAGTTCAAGCTCAGAGGTTACACAATACCAAAAGTAAGCAGTGCCTTTTGTTTTCTTTAAATTCTTAACTTATAGTTCAAATCAAGCCAACAAAATGAAAGACGCTAAATGTATGCTGGCCGGTATTTGTAAAATATAGCACAGTAGGCTGTATTCTTTCAAAGGTTCAAACTAATGGTGTGTTCACCTAACACACCTTATAGTAAAGCCTTTTAGTGATATTGTTTCCCACTGTACATGTTGTAATAGTTTTACAATATTTATAACAGTTGCTTAACAATTATGCATTAATCCCATATGCTTTTATTTTATTTTATTGTATTGTATTGTACTTACATGTGTGTAGTCATTTGTATTGTATGCAGGGCCCCAATGGAAATCAGTTTTAAACTGTTTGGGCATACCCTGGGTAAAGAAAAATGTAATAATAATTAAGTGAACAGAATGGAATACTTTTTATTCTCACCAGTCGTGCGCACGTTAAGAACTATGTGCGCATGCTCAGAGCTAGCAAAAAGGACCAGTATGTCTGCTGCCACCAGTGTCTTAAGAGTCTCCCATTGGTTTAAAATATTTCAAAAGGACTAATTGATAGACCAAGCAAAAACTGTAAAACTCTTGGATGTGATTCTCTATTACGTTGGGTGTGACTTTAACAGCGAGGGTCCAAAATGACACCTAGAGCCCAGAATCACAGTGAGGTTTAAGCTGTTAAAACCCAGAAGTCACAATGTACTTTTTTCTTTGTCAAGGTGGGACAATAGTTTACTGGCTTCAGATGCGAGTTTGAACATCTGTTGTGGATGACACATCATCCTAATCTGCCTGTCATTTTGAATAGAAAATCAAACCCAAGGGTTCACAGCATGGATGTATTCGAGTCCATCACAAGTCCCTGCAAGTCCATCACAAGTCCACCACAAGTCCACCACAAGCCCTCTAGTCCTAATCCCAATCACAAGCTATTGAAATGAGCTTTGACAAAGGTATTCCTTTGTCATTGTTCATCCAGTTACTTGTGACCAGCTTTATGAAAAGACTTCTGATTGGGCTTGCGAAAGGACTTGTGAAAGGACTTGCAGGGACTTGAATACAACTCTGGTTCACAGTGAGAAGACTGTCTGACCAATCCACCTGCCAATGAACTAATCAGCACACAAAGATATTTGATAATTACCTGACCCAACATACTGATGTACACCAACCTACAAACGAAACCAATAAAATACAGGGACTGTTTCATACACTAGGACTAATTTCAAATACATGAATGTTGTTAAGAAAATATAGCTGAACCAGGACTTGAACCCCAGACCACTGAACTACACTTCCAGTCCCCAGACATAGAACAGCAGTCTTAAGTGTTAGTTCAGACAAAATGTGCCGCTTCCACCAAGACAATTTCAAATGAATATCGGTCAATTTCCATTAATTCAACAGGGTACGGTGCTCTTCATCAACCTCTGGTCTGTCATGAGCGACCCAGCCAGGTGGGACCAGCCCCAGGAGTTTTGGCCGGAGAGATTCCTGGACAGCAATCTCAAGATTGTGAAACCAGAAGCATTTATGCCTTTTTCCGCAGGTGGGTGAAAATACATTTTTGGGACTTTGTTGTCTCGGCTGGAAACTCTAAATGTCTTATGGAGAAACAGAGTCCAAGGCCCAATAAGCCAGTTCGGTATTTCTGTGCACAATGACATTTTATCCCGAATGACCCGCGTGACCTAACGCCCGCGTGTGAATGCAAAAAGGTGGTCGCACAATGCGCACGTGTTAAATTTAATCAGAATGGGCTTTCGCGTAACATGGCATGACATTACCTCAGCAATTGTATCCCAAATAACCTTTGACCTTTGAGACACTGAACTGGCTTATTACATCAAGCTGCTTAACGGATAGTAGAAAAAGTTGTGCCAACCTAAGCAGTATTTCCAGCAAAGTCTTGTCTTTTGTAGCCCACACCTTGAGTGGTCTTTTGGCCTTGTGTGGGGCGATACCATGAAACAAAAAATGGTTTGAAAACATAAACCATTTGACCCATAGCCAAAAACCATTTTCCCCCCATTGACAGGCCCGCGTGTCTGCATGGGAGAGCATCTTGCCCGGATGGAGCTCTTCATCTTCATCACCAGCATTCTCCACCACTTTCATCTGACACTCCCAGAGGATGAGCCATGCCCATCTCTTGACCCCCTGCCCGGCATCACCTGTGGGCCACACCCATATCGGGTCTGTGTTTCAAAGAGACAGGCATCTCGACCAAATCAGGACTAGTCTGAGGAGCTAGGAAATATCCAAGTATGAAACTGTATTTTCCACTTTGGAAATACATTCAATTGGGCAGCAAGTCTAACAAATAAAAACTCTACACAACTCACTCATATTTGTTTGATATTTCAATCTTTTTCTCAAATTCAAGGCCATTCAATAATAAAATCTGAACAATTTCAATATCGAATGGAGTTCAATGATGCAGTAATGAATAAAATCACAAATTTCTAGTTCAAATCTCGGAAATAGAAACCACCTGGGAATTGAGTGTTAATGATATCCCTTTCATTGCATGTGTAAATTCAGAACTGATCGTCCCAACACTTAAAGACACTGACTCTATGTTGATGTCCAGACACGCTCTTGCATTGTAACATAAGAGACGTCCAGCACTGTTACACTGTACAGTGTGGGTGACAATCATGACAAACGGGCAATGTTGAGCTTGAGGTTGTAGGGCATAACCTTACTCCATATCATATGACAGGGCGAGTAAGCAACAATGTCGTTTGCCTTGGGAATTCAAATTTTGGATGTAAACATACAATAAAACAAGTTGGTGTTCTAGGTGTAGACTTATCCGGCGAATAAAATTGGAAGCCATCTTTGGGTAGCACCACCGGCTGCGCACGCATTCTTAACCCCTTGCCACCGGGTGGCGCCGGTGCACCAGGCCGGGTTATGCAGCCAAGCGAAACGGAAACAAGAGGCTTTGTGCAGCCAAGCATAACGTACACAATACCCCCAAAATGGATTGAAAATGCAAAAATTGGCCTCTATTTGTGTCAACCGGCCAGGTGGCAATTTCAATCTGCACGTATTTGTGTCAACCGGTGGCAAGGGGTTAAAGAGGAGGCGTGTGCATTTTCGTGACCCAATTGGTCCAAGGAGCTCGGAGTAGGGGTGTGCATTAGAACCGGGTACCCGAGTACCCGACCGTTAATGTCAGGAACCGGTTCCAGATTATGGAATCGAGTACCCGTACAACTTTACATTATCGCATAGTTACTTCCCAGACAATGAAAAAAGAAAGGTTCTGAATGTTACATGTATTTGTCGGGAATTTTCAAAATTAAAACTGGACTACATGTATGTGGGATAACAGCACAGATTTCACGTTTATGACGCTCACGAAAGTTGACAATAAAGGGAATTTACTGGTCGTGGTTTTTGCAGTCTGGGTATGGATAAAAGCCTCGACGAGACATAATAGCATGCCTCAATCCACAATAAATACAACTGTATAAGCTTCCGGACAAGTCTTTTGTGATGATGCCGGTGCATGCGCGTGCCGGCACACGCAAAGGTGGAGAAGTGATCATGTTTACTGGACAGGCATGACTGGAGATTTTTTAGAATTTTGTCTGAATTCAGAGAAAGATATTATTACAACTTCCGGAATTGGAAGTTTTGGGTTGGGTTTCTTTAACGGGTACCCGGGTACCCGTATTTTTTTCAGTCGGGTACCCGGTTCTTTTAATACCCGTAAATGCACACCCCTAGCTCGGAGCACCTGCATACTATCCGAGCGTGTCTCGCGCGAGCCTGGTGCCACCCAAGAAAATGGCTGTTGTCAGATTCGTCTATAATTCAACTTAACCTGCAAAAGCCTTATAAGAAAACCTCTCCCTCCCATTTCAGTGTCTCTAGTTTATTCCTTTATTCGCTGGGGGGGGGGGGGGGGGGTGAGTTGGTCTCACCGGCGGTGGAAGTCACCCCGCCTGGGTCTATAGGTCTGAAAATTGCGATAATTTCTCTGGAATATGTTGAAGAATGATCCTCTATTTATATCTGGGCCCAGGAAAACCGTAAGGGTGGTAGGGTTGGTCAATTCAAAATGATCGTAACCGTTTACCTAGAGTACTGGGTGATTTCAATAAAAAGATCCTCAATTGTAAAACAACATCACTTATTGTTGTACCTGACATTTAAGTCACTCTTACCAGCCAATCCATGTTGCAGACTTTCTATTACATGTTTCTTAATTTAACTCCTCCATTCCCAATGTTCTCTGCATAAGCCCGTGTGCGCTTAAAATAGCAGCCGGGGCTGTATACTCCCCAGGGAGCTGAGATGGTTTCAGGAATGATTAATGGGCCCGATGACCGGGGGTAATAATATCTGTAAAGCACTTTGATCTTGCTAAAAGCGCTATATAAGAACCTGTATTATTATTATTATAACACTAGCAAAATTTTGCATATTTCCCACCTTTGTCATTGTATACCTCTTGTTGGTTGTGCCTCCCACCCTCCACACAAAGCATTCCCTAATCACCTCACAAGGTACTTCATCCTTTCTCCTTCCAGGTCAAAGGTCACAATGAGGTTCCTGGAGTCAGTAGTGTCCCTCCTACAGGTGATCTTCCCGGAAAGCACCTCCCCTTCCTTGAGTGGAATGGGCTTTTTCAGGAGAAATACCGTCTGTTTCCAATGTGTCCGCTGGCTGCTTGGGCCTGTGGAAAACATAACCTGGGGGGAGAAGGGGTGATGGTGTTAACCAGTTCGCGTCGGAGGACGTGTTAACACGATCTGGCTGTCTTTATACACGGGCACGGCTGACGGGTTAAAATGTCTTTATACACGGGCACGGCTGACGGGTTAAAACGTCAAGCTTGCCTCGACTCACCTCCGGGTGACGTCTCAACACGCTAATCCCTAATTTGTTTTGTACACACACACACACACAAAGTCCGAGAAGTCTGTCCGTGTGTTGAACTTGAACTTGGCCGCTGTGCACGGCCTGTTGTTCTACAATTTACGCTCCGGTGGGCGCACCCGGAGTATTGAAATATATGAGGTTTCGGCAAGAAATATTGTACAAATACTGTTGAAATGACTCTTGCAAATCAGTATTTGGTCTGTTTGGCTGTATATCAGAAGTTGGCTGCTATATTTTGCCTTTTTTGAAAATATAAATTTTCGGCAAACATAATCCCGGCGCGAACTGGTTAATATGGTGATGGGTTTAAAATTTTGCTTAGATTTAATCTCGTTTGTTTTACTCTGGCTATCTCCTATGTATATTAGTACAAGTACTATGTATAGGAGAGGGTTGGTTGGTTGGTTGGTTGGTTGGTTGATTGATTGATTGATTGATTGATTGATTGATTGAGCACTTGAGTTTGTATTAATATTCACTTACGGTTTTCCTGCAGTTCTTTTCGAATATGACATCGAAAAATCCAACCAGAGCCTGGAGATAAAAAGTAGAAAAATTCATTCATGTACAGTGAACAATTATTTTTGAGGAACTCTGTTAAAATTGTTACATAATTTCAATGATATCCAAGCCAAATACGTTTCTTTTATATGGTTTCTGCATTCACTCTCAGTTAGCATATTTTGTTAGTTTTATACTTACTGTACAATGTCTCTCCCTCGATGCTTTCAATTTGAAGCTGGTCGTAAATTCTAGATCTTTAATGTTTACACTTGTCACGTCCAAACACTGAAATTCATAACCACATTATATATATCATTAAAATAAAGTCATCAAATGCTACGTGTGTAATTACTAGCATCATGCATCAGTCATATGAGAATTAATTGGAGTGATCTTTTTATGGGTTTTGCCCAACACAAGGCCAAAAGGTCACTCAATGTGTAGGCTACAAAAGACAAAAAAAGACAGAAATCACTGGGATAGAAGGTATCCAGAGTTGTATTTGAGTCCCTGCAAGTCCTTTCACAAGTCCCTGCAAGTCCATCACAAGCCCTCCAGTCCTAATTCCAATCACAAGCTATTCAAATGAGCTGTGACAAAGGCATTCCTTTGTCATTGTTCATCCAGTTACTTGTGACTGGCTTTATGAAAGGACTTCTGACTGGGCTTGCGAAAGGACTTGTGAAAGGACTTGCAGGGACTCGAATACAACTCTGAAGGTATCTGTTCACATTTTGTTTGAATTGTGAAAGATTATAGGTGGAAGGGAGTTCTAAAGAGAGGCAGTACGAGACTATATTTGATTCTGCTGTAGACTCTTCTCATTGATACTAGTGTCTGGTTTCTTGCCGGTTTATGGAAACCAGCTTCAAACTACAGTTTCATTACATGGCATCATTCATGACTTTTCCATGACTTTTCAGGACAACATTTTTTCCAGGATTTTCCATGACCTGTGGGAACCCTGTACATTTACGCATACCATTCTTGATCGCATACATAGGGGGGGGGGGGGGGGGGGGGGGGTGGTTGCCCACCTCTGCAAAGTGTTGCCTATACGTTTAAATGGCAAGTGAAAGTTTTGAAAATCTCCCATTGATTGTCACCCCTACACTGCACTAGCCAAGAATCCAAAACAACTTTTTGTATTAAAAGTGACCAAAAGAAATATTATCTGGATCACGTATTCACCTGAGCTGAATTTGTACCTAAATCAGAACAGGAAAGTATCATTATGTCAACCGGTTTACAGCAGGATAGTCCTTGCATAGACATTTGTATGTTTAAACTGAACACTAAGACGACCGACCTTGATCATTGCTGCATCGGACATGACAGTCTCGGGGCTGATGTAATCCACCGAGGTCTCCTCCAAGACGCAGGACTTCATGCACGTCATCTTGAAGCCGTACACGTTGTCCCAGAATGCAATCCGGGAGGCGTGGCTCTCACTGTCACTGACGGCAACCAGGCTCAGAGTGCAAAGGTCGGGATAAACTGGAGAGAGAGGGTGGGATTGGGAAGTGCTGATAACCCACAGGTTCTGTGTTGAGAGTGGTTCAGGCCATTTCAAAAACTTAGTTTTGGGGACCCATGTACAATGTGTGGAGAACTGTGGCTTCTTGGTCTAGTGTACGGACCCAATATCTTGGTGGTACTACAGTTGTGCATTTGAGTCCAGCAGGGGTCATGGCGCTTGTGTCCTTGAGCAAGGCACTTTGTCACAAGTTGCTTCTCTCCACCCAGGAGTAAATGGGAACCTGTGAGGGCAGTGATGGTGATTGATTAGCTCATGTGCGCTTAACTTGCAGCCGGGGCTGTATACTCCCCAGGGAGCAGAGAAGATTTCAGGAATAATTGATAGGCCCGATGAGCAGGGATAATGATGTAGTGCCTTGAGCACCGTGATCATGGTGGATATGTGGCCTTTACAAATCTACATTACTATTATTTTTATTATTATTATTATTATTATTATTATTATTACTACATGCATTGACAAAAAGTGACATAAAATCACATTCTATAGCATTAATACTGCTTACCCATTCCACCTTCGGCCAAGTACCTATCTCTTGCATACAGCACCGTGTCCAGCATAGACTCAAACAACAGAAAGTAACCCATCCACTCTGATACAATCACGTCCACCTGGTGAATTGAAAAATCCCAACGATTGTGAGAAAGCCAGATGTTCTGAGTATATGAGTAATGAAACGAGTACTGAATTTCAAAGCCATAGAGCCTTACTAAATTAATTGAGTCAAAAAATTAGCTGGCCTGACGTTTCGAACTTAAGCAAGTTCTTTCTCAAAGGCAAATGACAGAGTACAAGAAACAAACATGTAGGGAACACACATGCATGAGGGGGTGGGTGGAGAAACACAAAAGAGGGATGCAAGGGAGCATGGCAGTGGGTAAACATCAAAGAGAGAGGTTTGGGTAAGGATGAATGCGGGGAGGGATTAGGATGAAGGTTGAAGCTGGGGAATTGGACAAAGGAATGTGGTTAGTGGCAAAGATAAACAGGAAATGGTAAGACAACCCCATTTGGCCAAGAGACCCCAAGAGGGTTTGCCAGGAGGATAATCTGTAAACAAATGACAATGGGGGAAAAATTAAAAGTTAATCATTCCCTTCCTGGATGTTTAGACCATGTGGTTGAATAGTCCGAAGACGTTTCATCCAAACTTTCTCTCGGCTGAGGCGAACTGAGTCCTTGCGGTGGAAAAGTGATTCTATGCCCTGTAGAATCATATCAGAAATGGAATGGTTAGGCAAGTTGAAGTGATGACCAACAGGGGTGTCAATTTTCTTGGTGTTTACAGTCGATCGATGGCCATAGAAACGCTTCTTGAGCGTGTTCTTGGTCTCCCCGACATACTGGATACCACAAACCCTGCAAGAAATGAGATATATGACATTAGAGGTGTTGCAAGTAATGTTGCCATTGGTTCTGTGAGTAGTTCCAGATGAATGGCCAGAAAAGGAGTCAGACTCCTGCATGTGAGTCTGGCAAACAACACACCTGGAATCGCACTTAAAAGTACCATGCTGTATGGGAGGGGATGCAGCCAAGGTGGGGACCTCGGCTCGAACAATCAGGTCTCGTAGATTGCGGGGGCGCCTATAAGCCAATATTGGGTTGTCAGGGGCGGCACGGGCAAGGCGATCTGAAGTATGAAGGATATGATGGTTGTCATTAGTTATTTTACGAAGGGGAGGGAGACTAGGATGAAAGGTGGTGACCAAGGGAATCTTGGGGTCGGCATTAGTGCTAGGTGTCTTTTTCTTGAGCGCAAAATCTCTGGTGATAGATTTGGCTCTGGCGATAGCACGTTGAACTTGGCGGGAGCTGTGGCCCCTGGCAACCAAGTTATTCTTCAGTACCTGTACATGATGGGAAAAGTCAGAATTATTAGAACAAATCCTTCTGAGTCTAAGTGCCTGGCTGAATGCTATGCCTGTCTTGCAATGCCTGGGGTGACAGCTGGAGGAGTGGAGGTACTGGTGGGTGTCTGTGGGTTTAGAATACAGATCAGTGGTTACCGAGTTGTCTTCCTTGCGGATGGTGACATCCAGGAAGTTGGTCTGATGCACTGAATACTCTGATGTAAACTTGATGGTCCTGTGGAAGGAATTAATGTGATTAATGAAAGTCTCCAGACTGTCCTGATCACTGGTCCAGATGAAAAATACATCGTCAATATATCTCCACCATACCCAGGGGCGACATGGTGCTGAGGCAAGCATGCGCTCTTCGAGGTCGCCCATGAAGAGGCATGCAAAGGAGGGGGCCATGCGAGTGCCCATGGCTGTACCGTGTACCTGTAGATAGTGTTTGCCTAGGAAGGAAAAATTGTTCTTGGTTAGTACAAGTCTCATGAGGGTGCCAATATCACTGATGGGTGGGGTTGTGTGTCCTGCCTTGGCCAGGGCCGAGGAACAAGCACGAATACCCTCCTCGTGGGGGATGTTGGTGTACAGGGATGAAACGTCAAAAGTCCCAATGATGGCTGTGCTGGGAATCTTGTTCTTGATTCCATCCAGCTTGCGCAGAAAGTCTGGGGTGTCATGGATGTATGATGGCATCTGTGGAACGAGGGGTTTGAGAAAACTGTCAATAAACAGGGAGATACGTTCCGTAGGTGAACCATTACCAGAGACAATGGGCCTACCGGGGTTGCCAGCCTTGTGAATCCCTCTTTTGTGTTTCTCCACCCACCCCCTCATGCATGTGTGTTCCCTACATGTTTGTTTCTTGTACTCTGTCATTTGCCTTTGAGAAAGAACTTGCTTAAGTTCGAAACGTCAGGCCAGCTAATTTTTTGATTTGTATATTTCAGGTCCATTCAGTCAGTCAGCAGTTTGCAGCAGTTTTATTCATTTTCTTTTTAAATTAATTGAGTGTTCACTCCCAACTCCCCTTGCTCAGCTTGCCAGGGTCGACTGGCCGGTTTGAATCCAAGGTAACATGCATTTTTGGGAGCATCTCGGAACACTCGTTAGGACACTCGTTTCATTTGAACACTCCTTTTGGGAACACTGCATTCTTTTCAGAAATGAGCTGCATTCCCATTGAGGTCCCAACAGAACAAGCTGTTTTCACTGCACGATGATTCATTAATCACAACAACATTTTTGGACTCTGTGACCAAGTTCCTTGTCTTAATCAATTTCAGTGATGTGTTATGTAAGCTGTGTAAAATCCTGGATGGTGTGAAAAAAAGGCTGAAATGGTTTGGGATTGGAATCATTTGCCCTTGAGCATTATTAAAAACTGAGGTCTTGCCATGATGACTGATAGCCAGGCAAATGATTCCAATCCCAACCGCTGCCCTTTTCACAACATGCAGGATTTTACACAGCTTACATAACACAGCACTGAAATTCATTAAGGCAAGGAACTTGATCAATATTGACCATTGTACAGTGACGCGTGACTGAAATTAAATGAAACTCATAGGGAATTTGGCCCTGAATATGGAGTATCTGCACAATCAAACATTTTCAAAATTGACCTTATAGTTTTGTAGTTATTTGGAAAATAGTTAGAGTGACACTTTTTTTGGGACATACTGTATAATAACAAAAGCATTCCTTTGTCATTGTTCATCCCATGTAGCTTGTGAGCTGATTGTGATCTGACTTTTGATCTGACTTGTGATCACAACTCTGCTCGCTTCACACCGATTCATCAGACATTTCATTTCATTTCATTTCATTTATTATTTCTCAGGGCAAACATAAAAAGGTACAGTACACAGATGAAAAAATGACATAAAACAAAACATGACATGGTAACACCCCTGAAGGATTGCCAAATGTGAACTAAATCACAATCGAGTGGCTCTCCAAATGTAGCCATGCCAACATTAAATACATGTACATATATATATGCAAAATGAAAAATAAAACAAAAATGCAAGGCAATACTATAGTAATACAAAAAAAATACAAATTTAGTTATAAATAGGTTTGCTTACAGTATATGCAGGAGATGAAGTATATATAAATAAATATGTAGACGGATTTCAAATACATTTATGATATTAAATCTCCTTAAAATAAATACATTACGTACACAAATAACAGATTTGTAACAGTTCAGAATAGACCTAAAACATAATGACGTCACACTTAGCTTACATGCGCACAAGTCCATGGTAGTCTTAGGGTACCAGGCACCCTGTAGGGCAATAGAAAAGCACGCATGTAAGCAAATCAAGACTCTATGTTTCAGGTGCACTCCAGTCAGCTAACAAAGAGTGTAACAATGACACATTTACCTTTTCAACTGGGAGGCTGATGTCTTCCATTCTTCCCTTGATCAGGGTAATGGTATCCTCCAGTTTATTTTGCCTTTTGGGATAAAAGAAAAAAAAATTCACACGTTTGCAATCATGCCGGTTTGTACAATTCATTATGGACCTTATGCGTGACAGCCATCTTAGAGGCTAATATCTTTGTTGATAATAATATAGACATTTGGATAGGCATGGGTAAACCTTTTGCGCTCCCGCTGTTACATAATTTGAATGACAAAAATATACCTCAAAGATGGCCACTACGCATAAGGTGACAAAGTTTACTTAATTAAACTGCTTTGTTAGCTGTTTATCTTTTCTTTGATCAGTGATGGATTAATCTGTGTAACCAGTGGATTGCAACTCCAGTGGCTCTACCAGCGAAACCTGGAAAGTTCTTTGTTAGTATTTTATCATCATTTTGATCAATGCTGGATTACAATCTGTCACCAGTGGATTGCAACTCCAGTGGCTCTACCAGCTAAATCTGAAAAGTGCTTTGTTAGTATTTTATCATCATTTTGATCAATGCTGGATTACAATCTGTAACCAGTGGATTGCAATTCCAGTGGCTCTACCCACTATGCTCACAAGTGCTTTGTTAGTAGTTTATCATTATTTTAATCAATACTTCATTAACCCTAACTCTCTAGGGTGTGTGGAAAATCATATTAAAATTGGAGGATTCAGGACTGTTAGGGTTAATATGTGTAACAAATGAATTGTGATTCGAGAGGCTCTATATCTACTAAACCTGACAAGTGCCTTCTTAGTAGTTTGGGGAATCAGGTTGGCGCAGTGGTTACTGTTCCCGCCTTTCACCGCTGTAGCCCGGGTTCGATTCCTGCCCTGGTCCACATGTGGATTGGGTTTTCAGTCCCTACCTGATTCCGTGGGTTTTCCCCAGAATATTCTTCTGGGGTTTTCCTCCCACCTCTAAAACTGTAACTTCTTCTCATTGTCTTCTCTCTACAGGTTTCTTCAGGCTTCCGAGCTACAGTGCCTAGGGCGCTTTTGAGGAATCCCTGGTTTCATTACCAGAAAGAATTAATAATAAATAATAATAATAATCATTACTGTCAATCTCTCTGGCTCCAATGGGTAAACAACAAAGCTCATATGAGGCTTATAGCCCAATGTTAACCCCTTGACCCCGGGTTTTAGATGGGAGGCGCAGGGGCACCAGTTTGGGTTGTGCAGCCAAGCAAAACAGAAACAAGAGGCTTGTGCAGCCAAGCATAACGTACACGATACCCCAATAATGAATTGAAAGTGCAGAGATTGACACAAATAGAAGTCAACCGGCCAGGTGACAATTTTCAATCTGCACTTATTTGTGTCAACCGTACGCAAGGGGTTAATGCCAATGCAAAAAGCTCAAATTCACATTGTTGTAAGAAAGCTTGTATCTGCAAATGTACACCAATTTCGGCTCTTAAATGAGATCTCGTTTCAAACATTTTACGAAAATACAGTGTACGAACCGCGAACAAATCTGATTTTGCAGTTAGGTAATATCTAGTTGAACACTTTTAAAGCAATTCAGAAACAAAGCAAATTATTGAATCAACAGTTTAAAAGGTAGGGGCAATTAATTGTGTTAATTTGCAGTCCTGGTCTTAAAATTAATGATAAAATATGCATTTATTTAATGAGAATCCCAAGGAACATGTTACTGTCATGGCAACACATAAACTGGACAATGCAGTACCTGACGATATCCATAGCCTGATAAATAATTTCTGATTGGTCGACCCCGATCACAAGCTTTGCACCTGCCCTAGCAGTGAACATGGATAGAATGCCCGTACCGCAGCCAACATCCAGTACAACCTGCAACCAAAAAGAGAGGAAAAAACATGAACATGTAAATAAGCAGGGTTTCTGGTCAGGGCAAAATGTCACGGCCTCTGGCCTTAACACCGGCTTTTATTGATGGGAGGCTGGTATGCCAAGAACAGGGCTCTGATCAAGCCAAGCATAAATACAATTATTAGGCACCACACTGGACACAGTGGTCCTATTCATCACACTTGAAGCCCCCTCCCCCACCCCCCTTTCGTGTGAATGAAAGCTTTGTTTGAAAACGCTCCATTTATTTATTCATTACACTTCCATTCAAGAACAGTAAAGTTGAAACATGAATGGGTTGAGTATTTGCAGGAATGCGCCTTAGACGTCAACCGGCCAGGTGGTCTTTTTCAAACCGCGGCTATGGCCCGTCGTTTGTATTTAAGAGGTTAATACCCTCATGTACTACCAACTTTGTGCCATTTTGGAAATTGGGTTCATGTCATGCTTAAAGTTTTCTTCATGTAAGTTGAAGATGGGCTATTAGAGCTCATGAGAAATGATTACTTGTTGGAAAGACAATTAAATTCATTACACTCTGGAATATCACCACAGAGCGTGTTTCTGAAGCTAGTACTTTTTTTGGGGGGGAGGGGGTGTGGGGGAAAATACATTTAAGCAATATGCAAATCAAGCAGTGATGTTTCATGCTGTTTTTCTTCATACATTTTCAAAGTGAACAAAGAAACTGGCAGGAGCGGGATTCAAACCTGCGACCTCCGGGTTACCGTACGGCGCTCTACCAACTGAGCTATCTTGCCCTATGTTGGCGGTCTCCCAAATTGTCAGTATCTTTGTTCGGGTGGGCGCTAGTCAGAAGTCATAAACCCAGAATGCCGTATAGCCAGGGATCACACCCAATTTTTACGATACAACCTGGGAAGCGACATTGTGGGGATCACTCAATGAGGATACGACTAGTCAGTTTCCCTTGTGGATTGTTTGAAAATTATAAGTTAAAAAACGATTTTAAAATCTGGGACTCCAATATATATCAAATATAGGAGTCTGAAATGTTTGGACTTATCTTGACCTTGTTTTTGAAGATGTGTTGGTTGTCATAAATGAAATCTCTGTAGCTCTCCGTTCGGACTTTGTCCTTCAGCATTTCCTCGTGGATGCCATAATGGCCGTAGGAATCGAAGTAAGGCTGGTCTTCCTCTATACTTTTCTCTGGGACAGCAGAGGGTAACTTCTCTCTGGCACCATCGGGGAATGTGATTACTTTTTGGGCAAATTCTCTGTGAAAAGAAATAACTCGGAGATAATTTTTCTGCATATTTATTTGTATTTGTGTAAGTTTTACACCAAGGCAACTTTGCCATAGTTAACCAAAAACAATTCTGGATGTCAATGCAAGTTGTTAAGCGCTATGAAATTCGGCCCTGGAATGACCCAATGTGCAACATTTCGATCCTAGCAGAATCTTTCTCTAAGACTAAATTCCACAAGGATAACGATCTTCCACAATCTCTGAAAGAGCTGAAATTAGAGGCTTGGGATTTCTGTTGAACCTACAATTGTTCTGATGAATCATTTATCTCTGGAATATGGATGACGGTTTAAAAAAAAACAAAAAACACCTGGCCGGATGATGTCCATTCAGGCATTCCTGTGCGTACTTAATCCATTTATGTTTCAACTATATTGTTCTTGAATGGGAGTGTAATGAATAGGTGGAGCTTTTTTTAAACAAAGCTTTCATTCACATGAAAGGGGGCTCCAAGTGCAATGAATAGGACCACTCTATTCAGTGTGGTGCCTATTGTTTGCATTTACGCTTGGCTGCATAGCCCGTTCTTGGCATACCAGCACACCCATCAATAACAGCCAGGCGCATGGGGTTAACCTCTTGCGTACGGATGACGCCAAATGCAGCAAAAAGAAATTGCCACCCAGGCCAGATGACGTCTATACACGCCATTTTCTGCATTTTCAATCCATTGTTGGATTATTATCTTTGTTACGCTTGGCTGCACAAGCCTCGTGTCCGTTACACTTGGCTGCACAGGCCGCCCCGGCAAGCCCCGGCGCCTCACTACAATAACTGTACTCAAGGGGTTAACTAAAGATCAACAACATACAGGAACATTGCAGAATTCTACCATGATCTCCTCTTAGTAACTCACTTGGCCAAGCAAAGGTCCTCTAATGCTCTAGACAGCGACTCTTCGGCAACAATCGCTCTTTGCTCGGCAGACTGCAGCCTCTGCAGAAGAGCCTGGTATTCGCTGCCCGGTAACCTGACTTCCATTGGACTGCCTTGAAATGCCTCTTGGGACGAGTCTAAGACATTTGGGTCGTCCAGAGATTCTATATCTGTTGTGGACATGACACATCAAAATGTACAGAGCAGACAAATAAGGCAAGATTATTTTTTGGTGGGTTGGGGATCCAACGATAAAACGGTAATATCATGCAGCTGTCATTAAACATGTATGGTTCCTGCTCTTTTTGAGTTCGACCCCAAATATTATACTATGTGTCAAAAAAACATGTCCTACTTTCGATCTTAAGTAACTGTGTTGTTTAGCAATGGAATTAACCCAAAATTTCAGATTATGTAAACAAGGCATGACAAATTTATGGAGCGAATTTCATCAGCTTTGTGCAAGAGGGTAAGATTTAAACGCCATACGAAAAAATGCTAACTTTCAGAATCTGCCACTTCCGACTTGGCATCCTCCAATGTCGATGCAGCGCTGGAGACGGTGGCGGAAGGCGTGATGTCATTGCACACCTCCTCTATCGTTTGGCGCAACACACCAAGAGTTGCAAAGGGACATCTGACATAGACTAATTCCTTGAGATAGCAGCCCCATAAGACGAAGTCACACCGTCTCCAGCACTGTATCGACATTGGAGGATGCCAAGTCTAAAGTGGCAGATTCTGAAAGTGAGTATTTTTTTCGTATGGCGTTTAAACCTCACCCTCCTGCACAAAGCTGATGAAATTCACTCCATGAAATTTGTCATGCCTTTTTTACATGATCTGACATTTTTACACGTAGTACTTTCTATATTATCAAACAAACCACAAGGGAAACTGACTAGGTAATTTTGAATGAACAAAGAACTTGAACCTGTGACCTCCGGAATACTGTACCGGCTCTTTTCCAACTGAGCTATCTTGCCCTATGTTGGCGGTCTCCCAAATTGTCAGTGTCTTTGTTGGGGGGGGGGGGGGCGCTAGTCAGAAGTCATGAACCAATAATGCCGTATAGCCAGGGATCATGCCCCATTTTTATGATGCAACCTGGGAAGCGACATTGTGGTGATCACTCAATAGGCCTTTTTACACTAGACAAAATCTCGGGGGTGGCCCCAGGGCGACGCGGGGGTGAGAATGTGCGACGTTTCACACTAGCTGTTTTCGTCCCGGGGCCACCCCCGAGATTGGTCTCACCCCAGGGCGAACTCACCCCTGCTCCAGGCCAGGGGTGAGATTTTTCAACCCGGGGCGAGATCGATCTCGGGGGTGGCCCCGGGGCGAAATGGTTAGTGTGAAACGTCGCACCGCGTGTGGGGTTTCGTACAACCCAGGTTGAGAAACAGGTGCTCCCGACAAAAGAATTCCAAAGGTCAAGTCTTGTCTTGTAGTCTTCACTTCCGGAATTCTTCCTCTTGGGAATATAACTGGAAGCCTTGATGAGAGATGGGCGCAATTAAGTGTTTATATCTAGTCTGTGAGGGCTGTCGTAGGATGTTTTGAGGGATTCCTTAAACTGTTTTGTGGAAGTAGAGTTGACTATTTGGTTGTCAAAGACCGCGCTATTGTTAATTGTACAGCTTGGCCGAAAGCGCGGCATACCGCGGATAATTTGTATAGTCGTACAGTTTAATAATCATGGAGAAGACAATAGTGTAGAAAATTGAGCCAATTAGTGTGAAACGTTAATGGTCGGCTGAGGTAGGTGTGAAACGATGCAGGGTTGAACTGTGCTCTAGTGTGAAAAGGCCTAATGAGAATACGACTTTTTGACTTATAACAGCATTAAAAAAGAACACAAGGGAAACAGACTAGATAATTTAGAGTGAATTTTCAAAGTTTTGTTAAAATTGCTACTTTTCTAGAAATGCACAATTTAATCGCTTTTGAAAGAGACATCAAACGGAAAATCTGCCCGTGTTAAGTTATCAAATAATTAGTTTACAAATGTAGAATTATTCACAGCTCAATAATACATTCAGTTACCTCAGGGTGGACATAGAGGCACAAAAGTAATCATGTCCAAAATTATTATTATTATTCTTTTTTGGGGGGGGGGTGGGGGTGACGGCCATGTTTTGTCACTGATGTACACAACAAATCTCTATCAGGAAGATACACATGGGGAACACACTTCTCACATGAACAACACAGAGAGTGAATAATGCATGCAGCCGGTTTCTGATAGAATGCGTGCAAAAACAGTTGAGTGTGGTGTTCCAATATGCATGGGAGAGGACATTTTCCAATTTCAAAGTGGGGTCCTGATATGCAAAGACGGAATGAAGTTACTCATTTGATCAATACAATCTGATGTCCGTCTTACCACTTCTGCTGTTTGGACATAAACATCTGATTGTTTTTTTTTTCAACCCAAATATAAACATAAGAAAAGATGTACAAAATTTAATACTGCTTACCAAACAGCAAGAGTGTATCGTTACTAAGCACAGGTCTCATGTAGTCATCACAATCCCAGGGTGCATTGCCTAAGGGATTTACACCATTTATGTCCTCACTGGTTACACTCTAGAAAAAACAAACAACAACAACAACAAACAAACGGAAACATTTGAAATCATTTGGTTAGCAGACAATCATCTTCCCATATGAAGTTCAAGATTTACTTCAATTACCTTAGAACGGATGAAGTTGATCAATTTGATGTAAGCAATGCAATCCATACCTGCAGAGAGAGAGACAAGATGGCAGTAAGTTAATTATAAGTTTTGAGGCTTTGCATGTTGGAATATCGATATCGTTTCGGTTTGCGGTAACACCATGTGTTTATCTCAACTAACGAGAGGTATGGGTTCTGAAAAGAACCTTATCGCACAACTCGTATCTCAACCTTCGTTAAGTGAGAAGGGTTTAAGGGAGAACCAATTTCGTGCAACTCGTTTTCTCTACTGTCGATAAGTGAGAAATATGGTTCAGGGAGAACCATGGGGACTTCTCGGGTTGTTCTCAACGTTTCGATTAGCCTGCTCTAATCTTTGTGACGAAGATTAGAGCAGGCTAATCGAAACTTTGAGAACAACCCGAGAAGTCCCCATGGTTCTCCCTGAACCATATTAACCCGTGAAGTCCCCATGGTTCTCCCCTGAACCATATTTCTCACTTATCGACAGTAGAGAAAACGAGTTGCACGAAATTGGTTCTCCCTTGAACCCTTCTCACTTAACGAAGGTTGAGATACGAGTTGTGCGATAAGGTTCTTTCAGAACCCATACCTCTCGTTAGTTGAGATAAACACATGGTGTTACCGCAAACCGAAACGATAGTAAGTTAATTAAAAGATTAATTAATTATTGCACAAATTATGAACTGAATTAGAGCCTGGAGGGAAGGGCAAAGGGAATACTGACAAATGCAAGATTTATAATCAATTATTCATAAGATTTGTAATAAATAATTATTACACGCCACAAAAAAATACCGACACATTGACCAATCGCCATATGCGAGTTCTTGGACATTTGTGCCCACGTGCAATATAGCGTATAATGGCACAATCAATACACAAGCGCTCGAAAAGTATTTCCTGCGCATATCTCCTGACTGGAGTTGTCTTGGATTTATGCGAGACAACTTTTCTTAAATGCGTGCATGAACGTACGGACCACACACATCATGAACGTACGGACCACATCATGAACGTACAGACCACATCATGCCTGTAGTTGAACCACATTTGCATTTGACGTGCATTCCCATATTGCATTTCAAAGTACGAGACACACATGTGGGTGCTTGCATGTGTTTAGAAGTTTCCGTTTGTCTAAGATTTAAAATGTCACGTGACATTCAGCAGACGCTGTGATTGGCTAACGCTTATGCATGGCAATAGATCATTTGGAAGACCGCCAACAGACGGCAGTACAGCACAGTTGGTAGACTGCCTGTATGGTAATCTGGAGGTCACAAGTTCAAGTCCTACCCCATGTCAGTTTTCTTTGTTCACCTTGAAAATTGATGCAAATTACCAAGTCAGTTTCTCTTGTGGATATTTTAACCCTCCTAACTATCACAGCCTATCAAAAACTCTTTAACACCAACTCTCACAGTTTGTGTGTATTTCAATCTGTCATTTGATAGGTTTTGATCTGTACAGCAGCTGGGTCGATTTTGGCCCTGAGAACTGGAGGGTTAATGAGCTAATGTATTAGCCCTTCCTCTCCAGGTGCCAAATTGGAGCCAAAACTACCCTATCTATCAAAAACTATCGAGTGATGACAGGTTGAGACACACAAGCTGTGCGAGAGGAGAGGATTTGGTTTTTCGATGGGTTGTGATAGTTATAAATAGTAGGAGGGTACAATCAGCGAACAGAATCGAAACTGATAAGCAGATGCAAGACCATGTGAAATACAAGTTTATGTCCCCTACTTGTATGTGAATATGTCAGAATAGAAATGTCTGTGCAAACACTTCGAAGCATGTTTTAAACTTGCATGGATTTCAAGCAGACCCAGGTGGAAATAGTAGGAGAATAGAATACCGAAGTGATGACGCCAATGCAATGTTTGGAACCAGAATACTTTTGTTATTTTGTGTCAACGTGTTTGCATGACTGGCTGTTAACAAAGGAAAAGTCGAAATCTACATTTGTTTGGAGCCAGTTGTCGTGCCAACTGACGTCAGACTTCGGTACTCTATAGTAGGATTTGAAAAAGGACAAAAGTAGGACTTTGAGGACAAAATCAGTGAGGAAGTAGGTTTGCGGGTACACCATGGAGGAAAGAAATCTCTTTTTAGATAAAGTGTTGGCTCAGAAAAGAGCCGCATGTGAGAGTGATCTCTGATAACATAAGGACAAAAGTAAAACTTTTGTGGGCATTCAGTAGTTTTCATCATTGATACTCACCCATGTCCGGTCCACATGCAGCACCACAAGCCTCATTTGGCATGTTCTCTACTTACAACACTTGTGCTCCATCCTCAACTAAGCTCTTGGAAGTCAAGTTGCAGTACTCATGCACCCAAGCCCTTCATTGTGTGACTTTCATATGACAGTATGTAACACTTACAAATTAAATTCAATGAGATTTCAATTTTCGGAGATGTGGGGCTGAACAGTACTAGGAAAAAGTTGGGGAAAAAAATAGGACTTTTATGAACAAAGTAGGAAAAGTAGGAATACTTGAAAATCTGACCGGGATAATATAATGCATCTGGAAAACATTCAGAAAAAGTATAAAGGTGGATTCAGAAAATGGGGAGCGGGGAATAGAAAAGACAGGGGAGGATGCAGCAGGAAGGAATATGAGAAAGGAGGAACGCTGTACCATGTTTCCTCTTGATTTGTCTGATATCAAATCTGTGCACATCAGGGCAGTGGTTGAGAAGTGCTACCTCGGCTGACGGCAACATCGCCTCACAGAACAAACATCTTGCTCTTAGACCATCAGCATCCTCCTCGCATTCAAGCCATGTGTCATCATCATCATCATCCTCATCCATATCGTCATTGAAGGATGCTTCATTAACATCTTTTTCACATGCTTCAAAGCAACAGCAAACAAGATGTATTCATTCTGGCAGGCTTGTTGGACAATTTAATCTTAAAAAAATTAACGAACTGCAACTATTGCCACATACTTCCTCCACTGCTGTCATTGATTTGGAATTAATTGATTTGGTACTCAAATATACCGTTTCTCTTCGCATCACCCTCCCGATCATTCAAATTAAAAAAATTGGCAACATGTCTTTTTCAAAAAAGGAAGGCCGCCTCTATTTTTAACTTTGATTTTTAGATCATGCCAGGCAGTATTTTCTAAAATAGCTGCCTCCTTTTTTTTTCACTGCTCGTCAGTCGTAGCCCAAGTTATTGCCATCTTGTGATTGGCTGGTGAGACTCTGTGCACTTTGCTATGGGAGCTGCAAGACTGTTTCTCACACATTTTTTTCCCTTGAAAAAAATCCTTCAAACCCCAAATTAGAAAAAGAGCAATCTTGTAACTACATACATATATTCATGAGCAAATATTAGCCAATCACAAGAAGGCAACAAGGCTAGGAGTAGGACTATTGGGCAGTTTTTTTCAAGACCCACCACATCGATTCAAAACATGCAATAGGGGCGATTGTGTAGTTACGGACCCCTCTTTATATTTGGTCCATTTCGAGTCAAGGTTGGTGTCTTGAGAATCAGTGCAGTTTTGCGTGTTCACTGTGCGTCGCGGTAATCACCATATTTATTTTCGTGTTGTGTTTTGTCGTCTTGGGGGGGCACACGCCCCCTCCCCCCCCCCCCCCCCCCCCCAATAAGAAATTGTCACCCCCCCAGGCGCCCTCCCACTGAAAATTTTGCAAATGCAGAAAATAATAGTATTATAAAGAAAAAACACTGAGTGCCCCCCCCCCCCCCTATGCCATGGAGACAGCTCTGGCTACGCTGCGGAGTTAAACTTTTTCTCAAAAATTAGCAGTGACTGAACATCACTATAAAAAAAATGTGACAGCAGGATACAACTCTTACCAACATCAATATTAGTAATCATAACTTTTAGACTCTACCCCCCCCCCCCCCCCCCCCCTTCCTGGCCACTTCCCGATCATGCACACGATCATACCTAGCCCAAATACCTCGAGCCTACATACAGTCACAAAGTTCACAGTGAGTAAACTTTGAGACATTACGGTGTATGACATGTGTATGCGGGACAGAGGCATTTGGGCTAATCTCAGCCGACTAGTCAGCGTTTCAACACGCAATTTTCAGTTAAGTCCTGATAAAACCTAATTCTAATTAAAAGCAGCAAGGCGACTGCTTAGACGTTTTCATTTGGCGATAACAAAATTTAAGATCTGAAAAATACTTGGGGGGTCTATCTTCGGTTGTTTACCAATACCATTGTTCGATGCAAAACATGTGTACTTCGTGGGATGCGCCATCTTTGTCTAACACATGAGGGCGCACTATATCGTGAGAAAACATTTTCAGCGCGTGGCCACTTTCTGGGGATTTTTCCCAAGTTCTTGGAAATTTTAACGAAAAAGTATAATTGCGCATGCGCAAAATAAAAGCGTTCGTCACGCGCTTGATCTCTCTTTCTTCTGCCTTGGGTATTTTACTGGGGTGATCTTGGGGTTTTAAAATTTGACGAGCGACTGCGTGTATTAATAAAAAGATGGTGCTGGGACAGACGAGCTGCCGCGCTGTGTTGAGGTGAGATTTTCAAAAGCGAACATTTCCCACTTTAAGTACATTTTACATAATTTAACTGAAGTATTATGATTATAGAATATTTAATGTTTCTTTTTGGAAACAATGGTTCAGTGTGCAAACATTCAAAGAGACGAAATTACCTTGTTTTCTTCGGTTATGGTTGACGGGAAATGACGAACTCTATATCTGATTCTGATGACTCACAATAACACCGTGTCGAAGAGACAAAAAGAAACAATGGTCTGGGTCCCTCAACTAAGATTTATTTTGGTGTTTTGTGTTCACTTTTCAGTAGATAAGTGTTGATTTCTTTCTGATGACTACATATTTTTTGTTGTCATTTTTTTGGGTGCATTTTCTGTGTACGACTAGACGTAGTGGTCAGTGATCAGTCTTGTCAGAAATGTTGCATCCTTTTGCAAAAATTCTGAATTAAAGACTGAAGTGTATTGCAAGCAGGTGAGTTCATCCTTATTATGGTAATCGTGTAGTTTAGGACACCCCCTAGAAGCTAAAACACCTCGATTTTTAAAAAGTGTTTAAATAGTTGTACTATTCCAAAATGACTTTTGTGGCCTGGAGCAATCGATCTTTTCTTAATCCCAACAACCCTAGTTTTAATAAATTTCGGAATAAATTTTGGAATGATGCAAACTATTTCAGAAATTAAAAAATTGAGGTGTTCAAGAGGTATCCTAAACTACACGATTACCCTTATTAAAACAATTAACATGTAAGCAAAGATCTCCTTTATTTTTAAGATGCCTTTTCTTACTTTTGCAAACATTTGGAAGTATATGAAAAAAAATGTTTGATTTGTGCAGCGGTTTCAAATTCATTTCTCCAATTTTCATTTTAGCTCTTTGACGGCACTGAACATGCACAGTGAATGTTTTGTTTTTGTTTACCATAATGAATTTCGTCTGGGTCCATAGTGTCATACTGACATTGTATTAAAAACATGGCAATTTCGGAGTTTATTTCCCTAAACAAATCCTCCAGAGAGATGGATCAGAAAAAGAAAATGCTCATCTGCAATTAAATCAGGATTTGATTAACCCTAACCTTCCCCAACCTGCCAAAATCAAACACCCCTTTGTGTTGAATTTTGTGTGATTGGGTACTGTAGAGCCTTGGCACCATCACTTTGCATGGGACTTGATGCCCTGATTTTGTCTAAGTACAAAGAATGTGCCATTGGTTTACTACACAGTGTTGGAGTTTGTGTGGTTAGGGAAGGATTCTAGTAAAAAGGCTTGGGCTGTTAGGGTTAATAAAAAATAACAATTCTTACTTTTTTTGAGAAAAAACAAACAAAAAAACCCAAAAAGCTACACGAGGCTTTGAACCCGTACGGGGCAGCACTGCCAATTACGAGCTAGGAGTGGGAGTGTTAACCACTCGGCCATTTGCCGACTCCACAGGGCAGTTTATTATATGAAGTTGGTCTACTTGCAAACAACTCACTGCGCATGCCCAGAGGATTTCACGGCTGAATAGCAGAAAAAAGGAAACAATGGATTATCTCCATTTTTTATTTTCGATGTACACTGTGTAGCATGTGTAACTAAAAACAATGAAAAAGCTGACTAAGTGTGGAAAAAAATATAATGGAAGCAATGAAAGATCATTTCCCAGAACCCAGTTTATTGTTGAAGTTCTTCCTTTTAAAGTTGTATTATGTCCCATCGGTCTGTATTTCACAGAGCAAAGAATACTTAATGCATGTCAAAGTACAGACACACTTGTAGTCTACAAACGGCATCCATAGTTTGAACAATGTAGAAATTGTTCTCAGTTTTGTTTTTCCTTTGAATTGCAGCTATTGGCACATCCACCGACTTTAAGCTATCCCATGAGATGCACTCCTGCCTATCCAAGCTTCATTCCATCAAGTTTCATTCCGAGCTCAACACAGCTGCCGATCCTGAGCAGTGGGTACACTGAGACCGACGTACCGATTGCAGACAATTGACGAAGAGAATACTGGCAAACATATTACGAGTGAGAGACAATCTGCAGTGGCCTTCCAGGAGGAAACTTACCTTCTGTGAATTGTTTGTTCCACTTAAACAGAAGGTGTGAAGTTATCAGTGTTGTAGTCGAGGCCAGGCACAAGGCCAGGCACAAGGCCAGGCACAAGGCCAGGCACAAGGCCAGGCACAAGGCCAGGCACAAGGCCAGGCACAAGGCCAGGCACAAGGCCAGGCACAAGGCCAGGCACAAGGCCAGGCACAAGGCCAGGCACAAGGCCAGGCACAAGGCCAGGCACAAGGCCAGGCACAAGGCCAGGCACAAGGCCAGGCACAAGGCCAGGCACAAGGCCAGGCACAAGGCCAGGCACAAGGCCAGGCACAAGGCCAGGCACAAGGCCAGGCACAAGGCCAGGCACAAGGCCAGGCACAAGGCCAGCTTGTTATTGGCACAAGTAACAGGCATAAACCATGACAAAGGAATGTTTTTATTACAGCTCATTTTGACTGCTGGTCTTGTGCTGGCCTTGCAGGGTCTTGTGTGTCATTTTGATGGCCTCGACTACATCACTGGAAGTTATGCATAATCTTTACATATTTTCCCACTCATCTTAAGTTCTTAACCCTAACCCTGCTAAATCCAACAAAATCCAACAGGGGTAAAAAAGCTGTTGCAATTTGTTGGATTTAGCAGGATAAAGCTAAATATACCTGTTGAATTGTGCCATATTTAGGATGGTGGAAGCAGACTTATAGTAAAATTTCAGCTGGATTTCGTAGGGCTCAAACAAATACATGTTGTATTTTGTTGGATACAGCAGGGTAGCTGCAAAATGCCAATGCTGGTGTGTAGGTGATACACTGCAGAATCCAACAGAATTTGCTGTTGGATTTTGTTGTACTTGGCAGGCTTCTCGTGTCGGTTTTGTTGGAAATTGTTGGATTTAGCAGGGCCATATGAAAATCACTGAAGGGGATTAGGGTTTATATCTAAAGAAAAAACATGATATGCGTGATATGCTGAGTCGTTGTCCATGGCTGTTTAAGCTTTGCAAAGTGGGGCGCTGTAATATATGCTTATGTACTTCTTAGTTTGTCAAAGAGGTTACAACAAGTTTTAAATGCCTTATGAATGTTTGGTTTCTATACCCACTTGTATAAAAAAAAAATTCAGATATTCCCTGAAGAAAATTTTCAGGTCAAAAAAAACAAAACATATGACATTAAAATTGTTGTAACAACCAAAGCGGTTGATTGAAAATTTTCAGTTTTCTGCTGTAATTTTGACTGCACCTAAACATGAAACACGCTTTTATTCCTGGTTAGTAGTTTTGTGTAAGGTAATAATTTTAGTTTAAAACAATACTGCACAAAACAAATACTGACTGAAGGATTTGGGACCTGCAGTAATCGTATTTATTTCTATTTATTCCCCACCAGCAGTTGCAGATTGCCAGGATCGTGTTGCAAAACGGCAGCTGTCTGAGACGGGGAGGAGGTTTTTGGGACTTCTTATTCCCGTGGACAGCCGTCCCAAGATCTAATAAAGTCAGTCTGTCATCATGGCATCCAGCCCATCTTGGAAGGTATGTGGATGAACTGAGAGCTTTCAGAGCAAACCTTTGACGCCCTTTGTATTCCTTCATTGTGATATTGGAAGACACCTGGGCCTGTTGACATTCCTGCTTGTACACAATCCATTCATTATTCAACTATATTGTGCTTGAACAGGAGTGTAATGAATAGATGAGGCTTTTTCAAACAAAGCTTTCATTCACAAGAAAGGGGGGGGGGGGTTCTCAGTGTGCGATGAATAGGGCTACTCTTTTCAGTGTGCTGCCTATGGGGTTTATGCTTGGTTGCACAGCCTGGCATCCAAGCATTCCATCAATAACAGCCAACCACAAGGGGTTAATGTAAACAAACTGCAGCTATAACCCAGCGACAATGAAAAATAGCCCGTCTTACACGGAATGTTCCAGGCATATTGCCTGCTCCAATCAGGAACATGCTTTTCCCACTGAAAACAGCCAAGGAACGCACGGGAATGTTTTCCAGTGCATGTGTGTACTGACTCGGAAACCACCTGTCCCAGTTGGAAACATATTCGGTACCACACTGTATTTCCCACAAGGGCATAGGATGTTCAAAGTTATAAGACGTTCCTTACACACTATTTTAATTGGTGTGCAGCCAACGTTTTTGATAGCCATCTATTTTAATATACAGGTAATAGTGTTGCTCACTGACTAGCATTATGTGTGACCCGCTCTACTTAAAGGGGTATTATGTCGCACTATGTGAAAACACACACAGGGCTGTTCCATGTGAAGCGAGCGAAAAAATCTTCACAAAAGTGATTTTTTTTCTTCAGTTTTTGGTTTGTTGGCTTCTGTTACATCTTTATTTTCATGACTTATTTTCAGAAACATTAATATTGATGAATAAAGATGAAAAACAATTTTCTTATTTCTTTGCACTTTTTAAAGGCCTATATCTCCAAACGCACTTCCGTTAAATTGGAAAATGGGACTATACAAATGTCAATATATCTCGAGAACACAAAATGCAACAGGGGTCAAACCTACATTAAATTAAAGGTTAGGATGTGACAAATCCAACTATGTATATAATTCATTTTTCAAATTTTGCAACATAATACTCCTTTTTGCAGAGCCGGTCGCATTTTTATAAATGCATGTAGCTTGCCCTCGTTTAATAGGTAATGCAGAATGTGCATCTGTGATGATTTCTGATGACTTGACCAATGCATTCAATTGTGCGTTGCTTTTTTTTAAACATCAAACCACAAGGGAAACTGACTAGGTAATTTGAATGAATTCTCAAAGTGAACAAAGAAAACTGGCAGGAGCAGGATTTGAACCTGCAACCTCTGGAATAACGAACCAGTGTTCTACCAACTAAACTATCTGGTCCCGCGGTCTCCCAAATTGTAAGTGTCTTTGATGGGGGTGCTAGTCAGAATTTATAAACTTATAATGCCGTAGAGCCAGGGATCATGCCCAATTTTACAATACAGCCTGGGAAACAACATTGTGGAAACCACTCATTGAGGATACTCTTCTTTTTCTTCTTTTTTAGTGTGTTCGACCTAACAATGCGATGTCACTCAAACACGGTTGTTGAAGTTGTTGTTTTCAGCATGTTAACCTCAACTCCCTAAGCATTTTGTACTAGAAACTTTCCTCAACCCGATAAATTCCAACAACATGTTTGAGTGTTGCTGGTTAACAATACCCAACCCATCAAACTCCAACAGCCCATTTGCCATAACAGTACACAACCCGTCAAACTCCAACACGCCTTTAGTTGTTGGGTTTTGATTGAGTGGGTACACTTGGCCAAATGCACAGCATGAACAATGGGGACATACAGTACCCATCCCGTCAAAATCCAACTACTGTATTCATGTGCAAAATATTCAAGCCCTAGTTGTGCAACATACATTATTCAATGTATGTGTTCCTTAGAAGTATTATGTCAGACACCATTCAAGCTGTTTTTTCCATTGTTTGTTCTACCTCCATACCCCATTGTTCAGTACATGTCAAACAAAACAAAACAAAACAAAACATACAGCCACACACACATCCCAACACCAGAGCTCTATGGCCATTGCTCGAACCAACCTTCCCCACTCAATCAAAACCCAACACTGTTACTACACACCTGCAGTCCCCATCCCGTCATAATCCAACCCCATATCAGAAGTACACAGTAACTAACCCATCAGATTTCAACAAAACCTGGTGTTGGAGTTTGGCTGGATAAGGATTGTTAGGGTTAAAAGGGGCCAGGCAGGTATGTCATTAAAAATGTGGATCCTAGTGTCTAAATCGGTTTAAGTATAACAAGTGTCAGAGGATGATTTTAGAGGGTGAACTTAGTTCCAACACGTAATAACTGTTCCGTGCCTCTTTACAGAGAATGAATTCCCAAGACTCCCCCAGTATGATCAAACCCTTCCACCCAGCTAACCATCAACTGAACAGGGCAGCCAGCTTTCCA
Organism: Hippasteria phrygiana; assembly: GCA_037893225.1. Lineage (NCBI taxonomy): Eukaryota > Metazoa > Echinodermata > Asteroidea > Valvatida > Goniasteridae > Hippasteria > Hippasteria phrygiana. Next base: position 118,579 of record JAZGUH010000338.1, read on the forward strand.
CCCCAGAATGGGTAAGTGCAGTGCCGTCCTCAGAGCTCATGGTTTTGGTTAAGGTTCAACCGATGTTGGATTTGCCTGCCGATCCGATGGCCGATGTTTTATTTGGAACATCGGCCGATGTCCGATCCGATCCGATGTTTTTAATCGACATAAACAATGCCCTAAAAAACACAAGTGTTGATGTTGGGCGCGATCGGTCGATCGTGCTGCACTATCGGTAGATCGTGACACTATGGGCCGATCGCGCTGTCACCAGTCGAACACAGTTTCTTTCTAATTCACGGCTCTGGAGGATTTTCTTTTTTATTTTAACGTAAGTAAAGTCCAAGATATCTGTCACAATCGACTGATAGCGCAGCACGATCGACCGATCGCGCACATCGACCGATCGCGCACATCGACCGATCGCGCACATCGACCGATCGCGCACATCGACCGATCGCGCACATCGACCGATCGCGCACATCGACCGATTGCGCACAACAGTGACATGCCCAAGACAAACCACGACTCCCTTAACACAGTAATAAATTGGGCAAAAAAAATGCCTTCGGTTCGGGTCACCCTATTTTCGAAAGCCATACAATTTTATTAGGTAGAGGAAGACAAATTGATTGTACGATACCGATTTCCGATCATAATAGTAGGAATTGCCATCTAGGCGTCCGGAATTCCCAGTAGCGGTAGCCCAGCCTACACGTGAAACTATGCGTATACTCAAAGATCAAGTACATCTTGTCGATGTTCGGCCGGGAGTACGTGCGCATGCGGCAAAATAAGTACATGTCTCGATCATGGGGGGAAACTGTCTGCGCGTGCGTATTGTGCAGAATTGGTCCGTTGTTGGGGGATGTTTATTCATGCAACACCATAATTCATAGTCGGGTTTCGCCATCGTTATTTTGCGTGAAGTGAAGAATTCCCGTGTGTAGAGTCTGTAGCCAGACACGCATGCTTGGGGATGCAACAAATTACAAAAAGATTCTGGAACTTCGACAAGATTTGTTCATAAAATCCCGGCGATAACCAACAAAGAATTGGACCAACAAGGATAGTCAAAACCACGATGTGTTTCAATCAAAACTTTCGACAAATTTGGACAAGAAGTGGACCAGTGGTTGAGTGCTGTGCGTGATAAACGGCTGTGTGGATAATTCCACGTGTCGCCAACGTGTTACGGTGACGCACCGTGCATGGAGCTGTCAGTTGGCCGGGCACGCCTGCGCGTTGTACGGCATGGACTGCTTTCGTATCGCGGCACTCTGTGCGTGCAGTTTGTGATAGGGTGATCGCAGTTTCATATTTATTTTGTTTAGTTTATTGCTTTTACTGATTATTATGCTATCAATCATGTATCTATCTTTGTTCTGAATAAAAGGTAGATTATTCACTACACGAGAGTTTTGGCTTACCTTACAAGTTTACAGTTTTAAAGAAATAGGAAGGAAGCTGATTATTTTTTACAATACGTAAATTTTATTTTCCACTTTGCAATGCTCGTATCACATAAAATTCATCAGGCATATGTCTCAAAAAGCATCCCAAAATTTGTACATGTACTTCGTTTCGGGACCACTCTAACACAGGTATTGCGTTACAGTGTTCTCCACGGCCTGAAATTTTAGCAGGGCGGCAGACAAAATGCGAGCGCGGAGCGCGAATCCCTTTACGGCGTGGGGTCCGGGGTGCAATCTGAGGCATTTCCTGGCCACTTTCTTCTGACTCTTTGAATCAAATTTGCTCGTGTTTACAACTTGAAATTAAGGCAAGATTTTTAGGGGGAGGGGGTTTGGTCATCAAAAGTTGATTTTTTTTACCGAGTGGAACTCGTCACCGAGTAGGGGTTTCAGTAGTCTTGGTTCCAAGACGTCCTTAGCGGTGCGACGTATAGCGCGCACGGCCGGCCGACAGCGCCCTCTCGCTACACACACACGCCACGGCCAAATCGCTAAGACTGATTTGGCCTTGGCGTGTGTGTGTGTGTAGCTAGAGGCGGCTGCCGTGCGCGCTGTACGTCGCACTGCGCTAAGGACGTCTAGGAAACAAGACTAGGGGTTCAGAGTTAAGCCGGCCGGTGAGCTAAACATGCACGTGGGCGCGGCACAGCGCGCGTGGATAAGGCATTTTCCCGAGAGAAAAAGGCGCCCTCAAGTGTTACGGAACGTTGTAATTTAGGTAAACTGGTTCTCGACGCGACAAAGTGAAAATGATATTGGAACCAGTCCAGAAAAATATTATTTGTATAGTTTTATGATGTGAATGCATAATATGTTGCGTACGTTGCGGAACGCTACTGCAATACTGCTGAATGTTAATGCTGGCAAACTCTTCATGTTCGTTCCACAGAGTGCGGTAAACTTCTTCGTACTTAGATAAACTGTGAAGACGGTGGAGAATGGGGGAAAATCCAATAGAAAAAAATAGCAGGGCGGTGAAAATTTTAGCGGGGCGGTAAAACTTTAGCGGGGCGGCATACAATTTTGGCAGGGCGGCCCGCCCTGCTAAAACCCCTCGTGGAGAACACTGCGTTACATTATTCTCACCTTTAGCATAGAGGTAGAAAATTCACGTTATGCCTACCAGCCGACCCTATTAAATTTTATTTTAACACTGCTGGTTGTTGGATAGAAGTTGAAATTAGGACAATGGGCAAAACTAATACAGGCATTTACATGTACGTAGAAAAATCTGCGGGCGTAAAAGTATGAGGCTGAACTCGCAGTGATTTCAATTCAATTCAATTCAAGCTTCAGTCCAAGCTTCGGTCCAGCAAACTTGGCACACGTGAAGGGAATTCCCATTATGGCGTCTATGCTGGTCTTTTTTCCAGGGTATTTTTGTATTCACGCTGTATATAACATTACACGGTGCACACATATCGCCCATGCTATGCATGCAAGAGACACATGATCGGCTGAACTAAAGTCCACAACGCGTCGTGGCTTCACACAGTGTAGTTCCTCGACTCCGTTCATGACGTTCAGTAGACCAGTACAGTCATGCACTGACTGCTCCGTTGTCTTCGGGCGCTGAGTTGTTGTTGCACGTATGCGGTGCAGATAGCGCAGATCGCATGTAGACGCGGAGCTCAGAGATATTTACACCGGTATGATAAGACATCACTGCATAAAACTTTTCATTTTTCACACAAAAATATAGCATCGTTTTTACTTGCGCTCTAATAAAAACAACATGACATTTGTGTATGATAAAATTGAGTGTAGAGTTTGCTAATTGGCATTGCCGAACATCGGCCCGTCATCGGTTAAACCTTACAAATTTTGCCGATCCGATGTTTTGCCGATATTGCCAAACATCGGCCCGATCCGATCATCGGTTAAACCTTAGTTTTGGTCCCTCGGGCCCAAGTCCAAGTTTTGGGTGAAAAGGATTGACGCACAGTTGATTTTGTTAGGCTTAAGATGGACTCTCAGTATTTGGGATTTTTGAAAAATTTCTGGCAAATGGCAGGGCGCGGAATTCGAGTAGCTGCTAATCAGAGATGCCTTTTCCTGGCAAAAAAAATTCATCATTTTTACTTGATTTTTTTTTTCTTTTTTCAGATCCTCCTTTAGAGAAACTGGAATGATTGAAAAGATGCTGGTGAGTAACATCATCCTATTAGGCGGAGTTAAAAAAAAACAAAAAAAAAAAACATATTTAGCGTGCCTACCCACTTCCTTTTTGGGGGCCGCCTGGATTAAAAACAAATTTACCAGTGGAAATGAAGTGGGAAAAAAACACCAAAATGTCAACCTATCCATCGGGAAAATAAAATACCTTACTAAATCTTTTAAAACCACTGTAACCATGTTCAATTCTCTTGTCCACCATGTCCCTTCCTTTTTTGTGTCTTTGAGCAGTTGAAAAACCTACGGTTGTCGGAAATTTTAAAAAGAAAGGCTTCCATCTTGAAAATAAAAAATAGAAAGCCCCTCCTCCTTCCTTTTTCAACAAAACCTGGACGCTAAACATGTTTTGTTTTTACTAGGCCTTACTATGGTTGTGTTTAGCTGTCCCCATGCACATGTACACAGTGTGTACTGGGCCGGTTTTAATAGTTTTCATAAAGTACCTTTTTGTATAATTCAGCAAAAACCTCCGAAAGTTATAAATTTCCAATGTATTTGTTGAATGTTTGTTTATTTTGGTTTGTAAAACACCCTTTAGCTATTTAATGGTTCATGCCACGCGCTAGTAGTGCTAAACATTTCCTTGTATGGAAATTGACGCGCGCGTGGTGCGCTCACCAGGTGGTGCAGAACTCAGCAGTGCCGGTGTAGTATGAAATTATGGACTCTAAATACGGACGCATCGGTAGTATTGCGCTTGTGTTATTAGGAGAGTAACTGTTGGTTCGAGTGTTCAATCAATAAAATGGACCAGATTTCATAGGACTCTACATTTCGTGTGACACCTGTTTAAAATTGGTTGGTGTTTTATCGGCCGTTTAAAACCACCCACGTGATGGGCTCTCGACCAATAGGAACAGGTAAACTGTGAACAATTGCCACATCAGACATTAATGTAGAAAAGAAATAATGAGATGACCATCATCAAGTCGGCAAGCTCTTTGGGAAGAAATATGATGGGTCAATCAAATGGTTCACAGCTACTCAAAACAATAGCCAACAATGTGTATTTAAGATAAAAGACATGAAAAGTTTGTACAAATTGACATGAACATGTGACCAACAACATTTGTAAAAGGGGTCAGAGTGCATGCCTTAGACCCTTGCTACGATGTACACAGAAGGCCTGTCCGTGCACGTGGCATTTGATGACTTAAATCCAGAATCATGGATGTTTCCAATAACTTCCTCAGGAGGTTGTTCAAATACGGACAGTAACATTAACCCCAACCCCTTCAGTGTTTTTCATTTGGCCCTGCCCAAATCCAACAATTTCCAACAAAACTGAAACGAGAAGCCTACTATTAAGTACAACAAAATCCAACTGCAAATTTTGTTGGATTCTGCAGTGTACCTCCTACACACCAGCCTTGGCATTTTGTGGCTACCCTGCTTAATCCAACAAAGTACAACCAGTATTTTTTGTATGAACCCTGCCGATTCCAACAAAATCCAACTGAAAAGTCTGCTTTTACCCTGCTAAAAATGACAAAATCCAACAGGTCACTGTATATTTAGCATCCACCCTGCTAAATACGACAAGTATCAACAGTTTTTTATGTTATACTTAATTGTGTAGTGTGAAAAATAAAATGGAAGATAGGTGCGTGGCAGTTGTACCAGGCGCATACCTATATGGGCATATCTGTGCGGGCATATGTGTGTGTCAGCATTTAACCTTGACCCTCTGCTTGTCCATTTGTCCCAATGAGTCAGTCTGTATCTCTCCAGGACGTTACGGAGGACAGCTTTTAAACACTCTATTGTTTGTGACCCCACAGGGTTCCTATGGGTTCATTACATGCTGCGATCGAGATGGTCGTCTATTTTTTCACGGAAGCCACTACGATGGTAATATGGAGAACCTCAAGATAGGAGGTAAGACACTGCAGTAATAGTGCAGATACCAAGCGCATGTAACATGGGCATCTGTGTATGTATAGGGCTTAAATTGAGGACTGAACAAAAGAATGACTTAACTTCTTGAGTACGGTTATCATGTTGAGGCTTCGGGGTGCCGGGGCGGCCTGTGCAGCCAAGCGAAATGGCCAAAATGTGCTTGTGCAATCAAGCGTAACAGACACAATAATCCAACAATGGATTGAAACTGCACAAATAGCGGCAAATGGCGTCATCCGACCTGGTGCCACTGTTTTTTTTTGCGCCATTTGGCGTCATCCGTACGCAAGGGGTTAAACGATTAATGGTATCCTCCAACTGAGCTCAATCTTCTATTGGAAAAACGTGTACAAAACCAGTGAGAGTGCTTGCCAACAAATACAAACAAAAGGACAGTAGAAAGTCCTTGATATGCATGTACATACAAGGCTTGGCTGAAAAGTTTGTAGGTTGATTCTGAAGGAGTAATGCCAGATCAGTGAAACTTAGCATACATTTATTTCATTTTCAAAGTGAACAAAGAAACTGGCAGGAGCGGGATTCGAACCTGCGACCTTCGGGTTACCGTACCAGCGCTCTACCAACTGAGCTATGTTGGCGGTCTCCCAAATTGTCAGTATCTTTGTTCGGGTGGGCGCTTTTGATAACTAATTGCATGCTGTTGGAATCTCCCGTGAGAGAGTTGAGAACATTCTGAGTACAGAACTTGGAATGTCAAAGGTTTCTGCTCGGTGGGTGCTGCGTCTTCTGACCCCTGATCAAAAGCGCACCAGGCTGGTCATGTCAAGGGTTAACTTGGAGCGTTTTGAAGCAGATTCAGCTAATTTCATCGAACGTTTCCTAACCCAGGATGAGGGCTGGGTCCATCACTTTGAGCCAGAGACAAAGAGGCAATCTATGTAGTGGAAACACATGTCCTCGCCCCTCCAAAGAAGGCCAAGGTCGTTTTGATGCCAATTTTTTCCCATTTTTACGAAGTCGTCTACGAACCACCAAATATGGCCTTACCTGGAAACAAACAATGCAATTAATTATCAAAAGGGTTGAAATAAATGCATGCTAAGTTTCATTGATCTGGCATTACTCCTTCAGAGTCAACCTACGAACTTTTAGCCGACCCTCGTACATGCCATTTATACGCGTACACCAGAGACATACATGTACATGTCTGAACAAATTAGTGGTGACGAGAACAACAATTTTTTCATTTGTTTTGCTGAACATGCTGAAAGATGTGAATGGTCTGATTTGAATGATATTTGTTAGGGAGTCATTCAGACTAATAATGTTCTTAATGGCTTTTTTTCTTTCTGTTTTGAGATTGTTATTCATGAATCCGACAAGCTGACAACCCGGCTCAATAAAAGAAAAATTCAATATTGGGTTTGCCCTTCACTTAATTTTTTAATAGACACTGTATACTCAGTGTTGTCCCGAGAGATTATTTGGAAAAAAATCACTCGGGTGTAGGGCCGTGCCGGGTACCCGGATACCCGTGACCCGACCGCTGATTACGGGTATCCGGTTCCATTTTATCGATTCTATTACCCGAAACTGTCTTTGTAAATTTTCGACACAACGTTCAGAAAGGCAAGTGCCCTTTTCTATTGATTACTTGCCGATAAATTGGTGGAACAAATCTGAGTAAAACATCGTTTGAGTTCATTTGCCGACAATTTCCAAGCGTCAAGATTGCGGATGTCGGTTTTAACTTTGATTTTTGAGTCCATGTATTTTTACCGACAATTCCCGAAAGCTAACTTGCGGTTGACATTGTATCAATTGTTTTGTTACAGTTGTCCTTTGAGTAAGATTTCTGACAAGATGGTAAGCTTGCGGTTTTGTCTCCTGTTCAAGTTTTAATTCACTAGTTATCTCAGCTGTGTCTTATGAGGTACAAACATGATAGGAGTGCTTTCGCCTTTTGTTATGATTGTATAATCCTCTATACATGTACATACATGGAAAGCGGGCAGTGTAATGTGCCGCTCCAGGCAGTGCAAACAAAGTGTGGTTAAGTGAAAACAAAACAACTTGCTCATAATTATTTTGCCGTGTCCGTGTGATTATTTGGTGTCCCTGTCTCCCCCGAGTATTTTTTGACATAACCTCACTGAATGCTCATCACGATGCCACGTTCAGGAACGAGTCAAGTTTGGTCACATTTCGAGAAAGTTGGGCCCAAGTCTGTAAAATGCAAGATATGTAGCCAAGAGTTAAGCTACACGGGGGGCTCAATAATATAGAATGTGGAAGGGAAAGTGGTAAATTAGACGGAAGTTGTAGTGGCAACTGGCAATATTCTAAAAGACAGTCATCTGAATCCTGCAAATATAATGTTTCTAATTCAATCACGCAGTGACAATCCAGTTGGCTGTAACAATGGACGAATCAACGAAAAGAACCAATCAAAACGCAAACTATCAAGCGCTATATCTTTCGCTCGTACCCTGCCCAAGCCTACAAACAGGATGCTGGGAAGCTGATCCGAGCTAAGCTCTCATTTGATAAAATTTGTATGAGCGTGACCTGGCTGTATTGTGACGTGACGTCGCGCGCGCGGATTGGGCGGGGTACGAGCGAAGTTCCACTCGGCAGACAAGTTGCGTGGAGTACGCATGCGCTGAATTACAAAGCATGTGCAACTTGCCGTAGGCCGCGGGCTGAGCTAGCGCTGGAGCAACCAGCCGCCTGATCTTTACTGTGTGCACCGTTGCTAAACAAGTACAGTGTGTAGGCCTAGGCTAGGCCGTTCGCTGACTGATGGCTGATCAATGAACTTCATGATGCAAAACATCGGTGAACATTGCTGACTAACTTTGATACATGACTCAACCTCAGGTTTACTACATGTATATTTTATTTCACACTTACAAACTTACAATTTTATTCACTGAGTCTCTTAGGGAATAAAAAAAGAATTGTTGCAAAGTAGGCCCGTGCAATTTTTGCTTGCCAAGCGCAGGGGAAGTGTGAGCATGCCAACGCAGCGCTCGCACAGTCGCGATTAGCAGCTTGGCAGTAGAGTTGGCGGGGCGCGATGGAAAATACTTTACTTCCGGGTTTTTGTGAGGATTGTAAAAATAATCACGGGTACCCGGGTATCCGCCCCTTACGGAAATCGGGTACCATTACTAACCGTAAACGCACACCCCTACTCGGGTGGGACTCGAACCCACGACCTCCTGCTTTCTAGTGCAGATGTCTTACCATTCGACCACCCAAGTGATTTTTTTTCCAAATCTTATGAATTGTCAATAAAAAAATGACCTCTCTGGACTAGCTGTTAGACCAGCTCAATGTCTTCGTGTTTTAAATTACCTGTAAAATGTACTGACCGGCATTGTCAAAGAGTTGGTTGAAAATGGTGTTGAAAACATAAGAAAATACAGTTTTCTTTTTACCAAAGTAGCAATGATAGGCATGATTGCTTTGTTGCAGTGTTTATTTAAATTGGATAGTTCAATATTTTTCTCATTAAAACCCTAACCCTCCAGGGCATGTTTGCTAGAACCTTGCCAGACACAGCAGATTGCATACTTTGTCACATTGACTGGTGTACAGAGTCTAGCAAAGTGGAGCTGTCGGCACATGCACTGTGCTGCGTCTGGCAAGGGTTAGGGTTAAGGTTAATAAACTTGTCCACATTTCATTTTGTGATTCCTGGCTTTTTTCCCTCCCCACAGACCCGGTAGAATTTGAGACCATTCCTGACTGCCGAACAGGTAAACCCATCGCCAGCAAGATCATCAAACTCAGCCCAGGCACCATTTCCAGCGAAGTCATCTCCGAAGATATTCTGTCGGGTCTCGTGGTCCTTGAAGCCAAGCCCAGCCGGCAGAAAACAGTGAGTACAAATTATAGCAAGTGGAATACAATTGCAGAGCTTATATTTAATTATTAAATGGGATAGCCAGATGGGCCACAGTGGTACTTTTCTCACATCTGGTGGTCCTGGTTCGAATCCAGCCGAATGCGAATTGAGGCCGTCATTCCCTACTTGGAAAATTGAATTTTATGTTTTCTCCCTTCCATAAAAATGTTTTTCTTTGTTTTCCCCATGATGGTTTCCTGACTGTTTTAATTGATATTCTTTAAAGAATCCTTGATTCCTTTATTTGATCTTCAATAAAATAAGATTACTGACGAATTGTCAGGGAATTATCACTTATTCCTTTGTAATGATACTCTGAAGTCATCCGAGGTACAGGCGTGGGCAGTGTGCGTTACGTGCATTACTGAAGAACAATTTAAATTTAAATTTTTCGAAAATATCATAAGAAGGAAATACAAGGGCATGTGTGACAATGAGCTTGCCATTAATTAATGTGCAATTTCCTCAGCTTTCCATATGTTGGTGTGTGGGTCATTCTATAAATTTTGGGTCCAAAAGTGTGAAATTGTTGGTGTCCCTGTTACATTGGGACATTTGCAATTCAGGACACATTCTTTAACCCATTGAGTACGGTATCTTACGGGAGAAGTCGGGGTGCCGCGGTGGCTCTGGCAGCCAAGCGAACCGCTACAATGTGTTTGTGCAGTCAAGCGTAACCTATACACAATAATCCAACAATGGATTGAAACTGCACAAACAGCGGCCAATGGCATCATCCGGCTAGTGGCACTGTTTTTGTTCTCGCATATTTGCGTCATCCGTACGCAAGGGGTTAATGCCTTCTATCTCCAAGAGTAATTATGTAAATCAGAGTACCTGCCAAACAAGTAAAAAATAGTGTGAAGTCAATTTTAATGATACTTGATGGGAAATTACACAGGTCATGTGTAACAGGGACACCAAAAAATCTCACACTTTTGGACCCCAAATTTATGGAATGACCTGTGTATGTTTGCACACAAACATGGATGTTAGTACTCGGGTTTCGGCGATATTGCGAGTCAACATTAAGATCAAAATGTACAACCAGTGCATTATTGTGTTTGTTTCTTTGTGCTATGTTAGAAAGCTCAAATATTTCTACTATTTCCATGTTAATTGATGAACCTTCGCATAATTCAGTTGTATGTATGGGCATTTAAATAAAATGTGTTAGAGATCAGAGCCAAGGTTGAGTAGAGTAAATCTGAGTGGAGGTTTGTGATGATGTGTGGTAACACCACTTTATTCTTGTTTCATTTACAGCCTGCTGGTTGTCCAATGACAGCAGAATATGGCCAGGTTGCTTATGAAATGAACGGCGTAAGTTTGCTTCAGTTGTTTCCTTTGTTCCAAGTCATCAGCTGTTAGCTCTTATGGCTTTTAGTGCTCATCTTATACCCTGATGTTTAAGTTAATCCTCCCACAATTTTACCAATCGTAAGAGATCACAGTGTCAGTGGCCTAGAGCCGCAGTGCAGCGAGTATATGTCAGTCAGTATCAGTCCAACACCTGTACTTGCAGTACTACAGACCAGTCCAAACACGTCCATTGGTTTTGATCAATTTCTCAGCTGCTCTGTACTGTCAGCAATGGAATCCGGATTGTGAGAGATGTTGGTAGTTCAGACATATCAGTCATAGGGACACCGTTATTTCATCAATCAAATGCAGTCGGTTGATTTGTTGTGATTAACCCTATAAACCTTCCCTAACCTTCCCAAATCCTCCCAAATCCACTTTGCCAGATGGAGGAATTTTGAGGATTGAGGGTCTTTGGAAGTTGAAGCATCGGAGGATTTTGCAGGATTGAGGAAAATGGAGGATCCAGGGTCATCAGGCCCAATCTGGAGCTGGATGATTTTGGAGGATTGAGGTTACTGGGGTGTTTATCCAAAACCCACTGGAGAAGTTTGCAGGATTCGGGCAGTGGTCCCCAGTAACCAACATTGGAGGATTTTGGAACCGGAGGATATTGGAGGATTCAGGTTACATGTAGGAAAATGATGTATGGAGTTATGGTTAATACAATAACTCCTCATACAAGTGACTTGATCATAGGAGGTTTAAAATGTTTATTATGATTCCCATTGTAGGAAAGTTTCTTTCTTGCATATGGAATGGAAGACATCTACGACAAAGGGCGCCCTCTGAAGAAAGGGGACAAGGTGTCTTTTTTCCTGGCTACTGATAAAAGGTAACGTGAACTGCAGATCAAAGGTCTGTGTATGCTTGCATTATGGGAGACTTTTGAGACACTGGTGGCAGCGGACATATCGGTCCTTTTCCATTGTTCTCACCAGTCGTGCACATGCTCAGAACTACGCGCGCATGCTCAGAACTACGCGCGCATGCTCAGAACTACGCGCGCATGCTCAGAACTATGCGCGCATGCTCAGAACTACGCGCGCATGCTCAGAACTACGCGCGCATGCTCAGAACTACGCGCGCATGCTCAGAACTACGCGCGCATGCTCAGAACTACGCGCGCATGCTCAGAACTACGCGCGCATGCTTAGAACTACGCGCGCATGCTCAGAACTACGCGCGCATGCTCAGAACTACGCGCGCATTCTCAGAACTTGCAAAAAAGGACCAGTATGTCTGCTGCCACCATTGTCTCCCATTGGTCAGTAGTATACAAATAATGAATGTTTGTGAGTGCGATGGTAAGAATAATTTCATGAGGTGACCGATGCAATGTTCCATTCCACGAGGTGAAGCCAAGTGAAATGGAATACTCCATCTGTCACCGAATGAAATTATTCTTTCCATTGCACGAATGTGAAACATTCATTATTTTTTGTATACAACACCTGAATAAATCCTCGTCATCTGATTGGTCAGAGCGCGACCGATGGTGTGACCATACAATGCAAGTTTTATTCACTGTTGAATAGAAATTATATTTTTGTGTTGCGGCAAATAATTCCATGCGCATGACCAATGATCCACCAATCAGATGGCGGGGATTTATATTTAGGCGGTGTATAATATTTTCCATTTTATGGCACAAGGCCTGACCAAAGCAAAGCACACACATTGTTTTAAGGGATGTCGACCTTTTCCCAAGATAACCTGTATTTCGTAGGATCAGATGAAATTTGAGAAAAAAGCTAATCTTTTGATCCCGTTTTATTTACCAAAGGCATGGCAACGTGCAGGCACGTCGGATCCGCATGGTGGAGCCAGTCCAGGTACCCATGTACCAGGGGGTGGTCTGTTCCATGAAGGAGTCGTTTGGTTTCATCGAGAGAGCTGATGTTGTCAAGGAGGTAATGAAGGCAGTCATGCAATAAATATTGATTGATATATTTTATTTCATTCAGCATCCAAGAGCAAAAGCGCCAAAATGGATGGATATATTAATTACAATTGAATTTAAAATACACACAATCATTGAAACAATAAAATAAATAAACATAGGTTGGCCCAATACAAAATATTTGGTCATTAAGACAATAAAACTAAATCAGATAAAACAAGTACACTCTGAACCTGACTCTTCCATCCCAGAAGACCCACTTAAGGCCTATTTACACACGCGCGCGGTAACGGAAAGCGGTAACGGAAAGCGGTATACCGCGCGATATTTTACATTTACACACGAGCGAAAACCGGTTCGGTATTTATGTTAATGCATCGACATTCCACAAAAACAATGGCGCCCAGCAAAAAGAATCGAAGGCACGAGGAAGCTCTGTTACTTCTGATCTTGGCGAGAAGATTGCGTCTCAAGCGAAAGAAAAAAACGAAGAATTTGGGTTCATGAAACTCTTCAGAAAAGGAAAGAGATTGGGGAATACCACAGATTAGTACGAGAGTTAGATAGTCATAAAGATCGTTTTTTTGGGTACTTCAGAATGTCGCGTGGTCAGTTTGCAGAAATCTTGGCACTAGTTCAACCCAAAATCATGCATGTCTACTCTCACTCCTATACACTCCCAAATGTCTTGCTTTTTGACTGCATCTTTGTAGTTTTAGGCTTCTAGTGATGTGTCATACAATTGAGGATACTTCTCTACTTCCAGGATCAAAATCTCAGTGCTGCTACTCCCGTACGACGCCATCTTTGTTTTAGAGACGTGCCAGCTGATCGTGACGTCATATCCAACGAGAACGCTGATTGGTCAGAACGCGCAGTCTCAGCGCGGTATATTTGGAAAATCGCTCTGGTTTCTAAACGCAGCGGTTTACCGCTATACCGCGCGGTTTGTCCGCTCTTAATGTAAACAACCCCATAGAAAACCATGTGTTCTATATTTTTAACCGCGCGGAATTCCGTTACCGCGCGCGTGTGTAAATAGGCCTTTACTGCGAAAAGTTGGTCCTCAGTAAAGTTTGCCTAACTGAGAACTTAAAGAGCAACTCCAACGATTCCCAACTTTTCTTAGGTTTTGATTTAATTGAGAAGAGCTATGTCAAATAAGACAGATACTTGTCAAGATCCCCATCTTTGACGCCGGTTTTTATGTTTAAAAAAATGCATTTTTGTTGCCTTTCTTTCTGCGAGTCTATCCCAGTTTCGTGAAAATGAGCGAGACGTCAAAGCTCATTTACATCTGATAAATATTCATTTATGACGTACTACTGTTGAACACATGCACATAACATCGCGTGAAGCTTTCCGCGGTACTACATCATGTTTCTTTTCAGTTCTCAACAGCGCCGCCAGCGGCCAATTTGTGGAAAGTTTTCATAAACTTGAAAGAAACTGGTAATAATTTCTCGCAAAATAACACAGCATTGACACGCAAAACAAACATGATTTTGTAATGAATAAGTAATTTATTATATATTGAACACAATAACATTTAATTCTAACACTTTTCAAAACCGTTGGAGTTGCTCTTTAAAACTAAAAAAAAAAGGCTGGCTAAAAATATCAATATTGGGATTGTCATGAGAAATGGAATTGTATAATGAAGTCAACTGGTGAATGAACCCATTTTTTGTAGCATTAACCCTGTTACGAGGAACATGGAACAACTCATGGTTTCGGAGTTTAACCTGTTTCCTCATATATTGACACAGAGATGACATACTGGCGTATGGACTAACTTCACACATGCTTTACTAATATGGGGTTTGTGGTCAGTCATTGTACCTCAGCTCTGTGATGATTAATTTTTTTGGAAGTCTCCCAATACAAGGCTAAAAGCCAGGGCTACAACAGAGGTTGTAGTGTTGACCACATTCTAGGTTGCCAGCCCTACCCACCCTTACAGTTTTCCTGGGTCCAGATCTAAATAGATGATAAATCTTCAATTAATACAGAAGAAATTATCCGAACTTCCCCTGTTGGTGAGACTAATTCACCTTCTCCCCTGTAGATATAACACAGATATAACTGGCTTAGAAAAATAGGAGCATGACTAAATATTCGTTTTCATTTGTAGTAAAAAGGTGGTTGTTTTCAATTCTTTTAAATTCCATCCAGTTTACTCATACAAGAAGGCATTATTTTTCGTTGATAATAGAAGGAACATCTTGTCAATAGGCAAGGGTGAGATTTGTCAGGATTTTTCCTGATTTCAGGTTTTTTTTGTCGGGATTTCAGAATTGTTTATAAAGAATCTCTTTTGCAATCTGAAATTCCTGAGGTGTTGTCCTAAAGGTGTTTTTACCTGTGAAAGTGGATATAGACCAATAAAAACGGATCTTTTAAGGGGGTGCCTTTAGGCAAATACAAACTTTATGTTGATCTGGGGTCCTCGTGGATTTTTCATGGATTTCGTGGATTTTTCATTTTTGGCCAAACTCACCCCTGAATAGGATAATATAATTAAAATCTTTCATCAGAGGTAACCTGTCAACAGTATTTGTTTAGAAATGGGTTCCCATCAAGCTTTTCAAGTAAAACGAGGTACTTCATCCAAGAAACTGATTGACAATTTGTTTGTATACACAATGCTACGGGGAACCATTCTTGTGTCTCAGATGGCATCATGCTTTGGTACGTGATTATGAAAATTTGTATCGACGTGAAAACCAAAATTTGGAATTATTCTCTAGAATTGCTACAAAAGACCATCAGCCGATTTCACGAAACCGTGCGCAACTTACGCCATGGCGTAGGACTTGCACTATAAGAATGTTGCGCAGCTGCGCAACATCCTTGCGATCCATTTCACAAACCAGTGCGTAGCTGCGCAATGATGTAATTGTTTTATACACTGCGGACGAGGCTGAATGCCTCTTTTACGACAAATGTTTTAGTACAATATACATGCTTGTACAGTCGTAAAATTGAACTGTGGGCGCAATTTTGAAACTTTTCACTTTTGAAGCTTCGCTCCCAAAAAAGTTGGTGGCAACTTTTGGAAATACCTAACAGGTAAACCTGCAGCGGATGATCATTTCATTACTCTCTAAAAATAATCTAGTGCATTTAATAAATAATTTGAGCAACTAACGACTCTACGATGCTCACGCTCAGCTAGCTATGTCATCATTTCGGCATTTGTGCGGACAACTTAAGGCACAAAAACGAGTGCGTAGGTTACACCATAATTTGTGTCGCAAGTCAGCGACTTATGCACTTCCTACCTTTCGTGAAATCGATTTTAAAGATATCACAGATGTTGCACAATTTACGCAATAAATTGTGGCGTAAGTAGAGTTACGCAATTGCGCAAGGTTTCGTGAAATCGGCTGCTGGGGCCAATTTCACGGAGCTGCTAAGCACAAAAATTTGCTTAGCACCAAAAAGTCTTGCTTAGTTAAAACAGGTTACCAGCCAAAAGGCCATGGGATTTTCATGCTAAGCAAACAACAGCTGAATGCCAGTCACAAGCGATACACTTCACATCAAAATTTGGTTGGTAATCCTGTATTTACCAAGGAAGACTTTTCATGCTAAGCAAATTTTTGTGCTAAGCATCGCCATGCAATTGGCCCCTGGAAATTTCTACTCACATGGAAATAATACTGTCCTACATGTATTCAGGTCATAACATTCCTATTGCATTATCCCTTTAAGGCTGACCATAAGCCAGTTTGGTATTTCAACTGCGCATGTGCACAATGACAAGTTATCCCGAATGACCCGTGACCCATAATGCGCGTGTATAAACCCGCAAGGTGATCGCACAATGTGCGCACGTTAAATTCAATCAGGATGGGCGTTCGTGTAACATCGCGTGACATTACGTCGGCAATTTTATCTCGAATAACTTTTGACCTAGACTACTTCATCGAGATACCAAACTGGCTTATTAGTAAGCTTTACACTTTGGCAAAGCCCGAGATATTTGTTGTCACAAATCTGGAACAATTTTATCTAAAACTGAACCTATTTTGTTTTTCTTTCAGATATTCTTTCACTATAGCAGCTTTACAGGAGACATCAATGACCTTCTACTAGGAGATGATGTTGAATTTGAAGTCGGATACAGAAATGTAATTTATTTTTTGTAAATATGTTTCTTTCTTTCATCTGTTCCTTTTTGTTTTTCTCCGTTAATTATTATCAGGTTGGCGCAGTGGTTACTGTCCCCGCCTTTCACCGCTGTGGCCCGGGTTCGATTCCTGCCCTAGTCCACATGTGGATTGGGTTTTCAGTCCCTACCTGATTCCGTGGGTTTTCCCCAGAATATTCTTCTGGGGTTTTCCTCCCACCTCTAAAACTGTAACTTCTTCTCATTGTCTTCTCTCTACATGTTTCTTCAGGCTTTCGAGCTACAGTGCCTAGGGCGCTTTTGAGGAATCCTTGGTTTCATTACCAGAAAGAATTAATAATCTATCTTTCGATATTTGACTTTCATTATATGTAGATGCTACTTGTAAATTCCTCATTCTGCCGAATTCTTTTTGATCTTTCAGGTTGTTCCCGAAAAATCCAAATTGTAAATTTTTTTTACATATTTTGTGCATTTATGAAAATATTTTTATGTTCCTACTTCGTTGGGATCTTGTGGAGAGGTTGTGGTTTGGTTGTGGTTTGTGGTCTGTTAGTAAATCAAATTTTGTCTGATAAAAGATAGGAGGGCCTCATGTTTTGATCGTCAAACTTTCTTGACGTAGGACAAAGAAGTTGCAATCAGCATTAAAAAGCTGGCCACCGGCACTGTCGTCTTCGAGGACATCGGTGACAATCTGGAGGAGGGTAACATCTCTAAAACCATCCCCCGCTTCACCACCAAGAAATCCAACGACCCATTCCCGGGCAAACTCATCTACACACTGGACGACGGAGGGTAAGATACAAGGATTTCTTTTCCAATCGCTATTTTTTCCCTCTCAGAAAAGGTTGCAACAGGAGGAATCTACACTTCTCTAGGCCTTTTCACACTATGTACGTTCGACCCGTTTTGGAATCTACACGGGTCCGACCCGTGTAAACTTCTTAAAATTTAAACACGGGTCAATTACGCTGCCTTTTCACACTACTCAACGCAGCGCCAGCATTTTTGCTACACATGTAATGTTTCGACCCGTGTATTGTGCGATCGTTTCACACTACACACACGGCCGGCCGTTCAACACGGGTCGAATCGGAAAATCCCCCATACTGCATTCTGGTCGTTCCGCCGAGCTGGCTTTAGTTGGATGGAGCTGTCGGCCCAAATCCTCCTCACTCCATGTCGGTCTTTTGTCTGATTTGGGGCCCATTTTCTCCGACATATCGGAGGTAAAAGAATCTCATGAAAGTAGCATGAACCATGGAGGAAGGAACCGTGTTTAACGTGTGTGGTGCGCGTGCATGCGCAATGCTGCAGGTTCGTTGCTGAATTTACGGATCGAATTGGAAACCCGGCAGCCATCAACGCTTCGCTTGTCTGATTTGGGGCCCATTTTCTCTGACATATCGGAGGTAAAAGTATCCAGGGTGTTTTATTCCTCCATGCTTGCACGCGCACTTGTACTTGACCGACCGGCCAAGGCTAGCTGTTCGCAACAAAGCAATGCGCACGCGCAGATGCACTTTTGGGGTTCCCCATATTGAGCAATAACCCCGGCCCCCTCATGTCTTAGTAGCCTTTTCTCGAGACGAAATTCGCAAAATGTTAGCTGCAAAAACTGAAAAAGCAACATAATACCGAAACATCGGCAAATGTCGTCATATCGAACAGCCTAGTATATGGTGCTCTGCACGCACACTCCAATCCATGGTTACACGGGTCGAACTCAACCCGGAGACGTTCACACTACGACTTTCAACACGGGTCCAACTTCTTTACACGGGTCGAGAGCTCTCAACCCACCTCCCGAGCAGGGTTGAGTTTCAACCCGGGTTGAGCGCTCTACACGGGTCAGTGCCGTGTTGAAATGTTGCAGTGTGAAAAGGTCAGTCTAGTTAACACGGGTCGGACCCGGGTCCAACAGCGAGATTTTTTGTAGTGTGAAAAGGCCTTTGTGTGTGTAGAAATTGTTTTATGGGCATCACTCAAAACAAGGCCAAAAGGCCACTTAACCCTTGCTCTATGAGTGTTGTTTATTGCAAGTCGGTGGTACATGCCAATGTACTCCAGCTGCAGTGCATTGGAGGATTCTTTGCTTTACCAGACAGTTGATTTCAAAGCTCCTATTGGAGGGCACTTGGGGGGTTGCTGGTCATTGTTGTTTCTCACTTGACCAGCAAGTCTTGATGGAAATTGCCATCGTATTTATTATTAGTACAGTGTAACTTTTTATAATGTTAAATATCAATTTGAAATATTATAACATTATATAACATAACATTACTTAACATTTATACATAACATCAACCTGGTTTTCCAAAAGTACAGAGTGTTTTACTTAACAGCCTATTAGACATACCCTCCATCTCACTCCAGAGGATTATGGCATGTGGCTTTGCTTATCAGTGTAATACACTGTTTACTCACAGCATGACCAAGTTATCCTCCAGTTTCCTTTGGCATTCCTTGGAGTGTACAAGGACTCCCCATTGAAATAATGTGACAGTTATTGGAGGACCATGCAATAAACCTAGGCATTTTTTGGTGGCGAATATTGAAGTGTGTTGTAGTGTAAACAAGAGCAAGGGTTAAGGTGTGGGCTACAAAAGACAAGAAAAGACAGAAATCACAGGGATGGAAGATATCTACCTGTATTCACATTTCGTTTGAATTGTGAAACATTATAGGTGGAAGGGAAGCAGGGTACAAGTAATGAGTTCCAAAGAGAGGAAGTACTAGCCTTTGGTACAACAGTGAAAGGATGTGATGAGACAGGCAGGCGAGTAGAGTGCCTGAAAGTTTGGATGGGGGAACTAATGATGAAAGGCCTTTGCAACACCTTTGAGTTTTGGCCTTTGAGTTGGGCATTTGGGAAGAGATTTGTTATATCAAGTGCTTTTTGAGTGCCTTCTACGAATCCGTGCCCAGCCCAATACCTCTTACTGCAACAAAATCGTCGCCCGTCATTGCACTGGCTGCCGCATTATACTTTGTCAAGGCCGAATGTTCAGAATGTTAAAATATTATGCACCATGTAAACAAGAGAATTTAGGCGATGTGACCCTTTTTTTTTTACAAAATTGTGTGCTGTGGTCGCAGACACCGATTTTCACTGGACTAAACCCATCTTAACCATTCAACAATGTGTAATGTTGGCAATATTAAAATACAAAATTTGTTCCAAAAATGAACTAGTTACTTGCCCAAATTTCGTATTAACTCTCCAAGATCTTTTTCTTATCCCAGAAAGTTTTCTGAGAATATGACACATTTTTTTGATTTTGCTAAAATCTTTAAAATGTCTCGAAAATGTGTCAAAAATGTTAGAAAACCAGAAAGTCAACAATGGCTCACTCTACAGAAAAATTATTATAGTCCTCCAAATGTCTTGGTCTAGATTCATACATGCCTTAGAGCGCCAGTTTAAGAAAAGTTTTATCAAAATAGTGTTAGAAAGTACTGCACTGCTGCTGCTGTCGCTGTCGCTGTTGCTGTTGCTGTTGCTGCTGCTGTTGCTGCTGCTGCTGTTGCTGCTGCTGCTGCTGCTGCTGCTGCTGCTGCTGCTGCTGCTGCTGATAATGCTCATTTCTCCAGAGAATTAATTGCTCAAGGCACAGTCTGGTTGACAGTGTGACCTACACTATAGTGTGTACTAAAAGGTGTAGTCATGCCACCACTCCATTAACCTGTTCTCCCCGCCATCTCTTTTGCAGCAAACGTGAGTTGTCCTTTGGGGACAAAGACCTGCTGAATGCCTACACGCTGTGCGTGGGTGACATTGTCAAGTTCAACATTGCCACTGACAAACGAGACCATCTGCAGAGGGCCACCAATCTAGAGTTGTCTGAGAAGACATTCAAAGAAGTAAAAGAGGTCAGAGAAACGGTAAGTTTGAATTTTTTTACATTTCTCAGTCAGAGAAATTCTAAGCATTATCAACTTTATTTCACCTCAAGTTTTCCAGGTCAAAGTTAGAAGCCATGTTTTCCCTGCTAGTGTTACATAATATTTAAACCAAAAAACAAATTGTGACCAATCGCACAAAATGAGTCTGAAAGGACATTTTGAAAGTCTGTACCTTGTAATGCTTACATTTTTGCACACTTGTTTTTTTATTTTTTTTATTTGGACTTTTGACCCCCGGCCTTTGACCTGTTGACATTTGATCTGACCCAGGGTATCATAGCGGCTGTCAAGGACGGCTTCGGATTCATCAAGTGTGTGGATAGAGATGCCAGGATGTTCTTTCACTTCAACGAAATGCTGCACTCTGTAAGTCAAAATGAATTTAAAAAAAAACAGTAAAGATTTTGCGGTGTTTAGAACGGATGACGGATAAACACGCACTCAAGCGAGGCCGAAAATATCTGTCAGCGACCCGCTCGCAGCGAGCGAGGCCGGAAATATCAGGGTGTGTTACCCGAAGATGACAGCCTGAACCCAGGCACCCAGGCTCGTGAAAAATAATCCCGCGCCTGGGTCCGGTCAATGCCAAAATAATCCCGGCGTGAACTGATTAAGTGGGAGCTTGATTCACCAATCCACGCATAGAATGCACACATGTAGAGACATTTATTTGTTCATAGCTCAATCACTGACCCCCCCCCCCCCCCCCCCCCCCCCGTGTTCAAAAATCTGGATATATCATTGGCTGTTCAAGTGATGACACCTCCGCCATCTTTCCACTCCATACGATGCACGAACGTATGTAAAACTAGTACAAGCATGATGTAAGCAGGTACTAGACTAGGCAGCAGTGATTAAGGAATGTTCCACGAGAAGATGAGATATGTTCAGTTTTAGATGCCGGAGGAAAACCTCCACACTTCCTGTGCCACATTGTTTCACGTCCGGGTTTTCAAAAATTAAAGGAGGAAGAGGGTTTTATTTTATTTTTAATTTTTTTTAATTTTATTTATTTATTAATTGGCAGTCATTTAAACAAAATTCTGGCAACCATTGGTGTTTCCCTGTTCAAAGACGCATTAAAAATGAAAGAGACATGTTGGACAAGAGAACTGAACATATTTAAAGTGTTTTTTAGTATGTTTGTAGCACCATATCAGCAAAAAAACAAAAAATCTTCCGACTCGCAAGTATTTATTTTTCGATTGACTGGTTGACATTTTTTTTTTTTATACATAATTTTTCTGTGGTAAAACAAAAATCCAGGCGGCCTCCAAAAAGGAAGCGGGCGGGGACATGAAACATGTTTTTTTATATTTCGCCTAACTCCCCAGGGTGTGTGCAAAATCATATTAAAATTGGAGGATTCAGTACCGTTATGTTGTCTGTGAGCTTGTGGATTAGAAGCTGTCATTGTTTAAACCTGGAAACTCACTAGAAAGTGTTTGAAAATGGCCTTGCATGCAACACATGGAAAAGACCAAAACCAAAATCAAAGATCTACAGCAAATATTTCTTCACCTTACGAAGTTGCTTTTATTGTTTTTCTTTTGCAATGTCTTTCCTGCAGGGTGATATCCACATATCTGATGAAGTGGAATTCTCTGTGATGATGGTGAGTAGCCTCACAAGAAACCTGTCAATCAATTCATTTGTCTCGGTCATTACATTTTCTTGTACAGTTTTTTTTATAATTGTTTTTATGTTTTTTTGTTTTTGTAATGGAAGTCACCTAATACAAGGCTAAAAGCCACTCTAGGTAAAGGGCTACAACAGAGGTGGCGGGGTTGGCCACATGGCCACATTTTAGGTTGCCAGCCCTACCACTCTTACGGTTTTCATGGGTCCAGATCTAATTAGAGGTTAAATCTTCAATAGATACCAGAGAAATTATCCCAATTTTTCAGACCTATAGACCCAGGCGGCGTAACTTCCACCAACAAAATTTACAATGCGCTTCTGTACTCTATCTAATAAATATAAGGGACAAGCAGAAGCACCAGCCCAGATGTGGGAACAGTACTCCACAAGAGGGCGTATAGTTGTCTTGTAAAGATAAAGGGTAGTATCAGGAGGTAGATGTTTCCGAGCTCGATAAAGACAACCAACTCGCATGGAAGCACTTTTGGCAATACCTGTGATATACGTCTCCCAACTAAGTTTAGGGGAGATTACAAGTCCAAGAAGACGTTGGTCATGTACCTTGGGCAAAAGCAAGGGACCCATATGAAGTGAAGGGAATGAATCATCTCTAGATCGAGACAAAGACGACAATTTAGTTTTCTTTGCATTGAAGGTTACCAGCCAGTCGTTCCCCCAAATTAACACACTCTCCAGAGTGATGAAATGGCAATCAATATACCAATGTACATTCAAATGAAACCCTCTGGATTGAACCTTAGAAGACTTGGAACAGCATTAGTCTAGAAACTCTCAGGAAATATGTGACCCGCTCCAGAAAAAGGTGATATAAGTCGCGCTATGCATTTACGTGTAATGGCCCTTTCAACGTTGAGAGGGTGACATTTTTCGTCAAAATTCATTTTTTGTTTTTGTCTTCAATGACATCATAAATATCTAAAGTTTCAGGTTTGGTGCACAATAATGTTGATTTCAGTGAATAAAGTGAAAAAATAACCTTTTTAGAGTGCATTGTTCCATTGCATTGCATTAGAACTAGCTATTTCAAAGCCTGTTTTCTCTGTTGTGCAATTTAAACTCCAAGGAACTAATTAATATGCAAAAATGCGATATCTCCAAAACAGAAAGGGCTTTAGAGCTCTATCATGTACCAAATGAAAGCTTACATTGCGGGCTTTCCAAACATACATCAAACTTATTTTTCATATTTTGCGACATAATATACCTTTTTCCAGAGCGGGTCACATATATAGACACCATGCCCGAAAGATGTGCCGCAGTGATTGCTGCCAATGGTGGACACGCCAAATATCAGAGTAAAGTTTGATAAAAAAAGATGGTAGGACTGTCGGATACTAATGTAAGCTACATGTAAGCTCACAACAATTACCTTTTCTATTTAATACAGGTGAAAAATGTAAACCAGGCATTGTTAAGGCATTAAATATCAATTTCTTCAGATATGTCAAGTGTTCAAATAATTTTGCACACCACTGTATGTCTTTACATGTATTGTAGGTATTCATATATGAAACTGAATGGTATGTTTCTTCCAATCTGTCAGGACCCAACTCAGCCGCAACGTCAGATTGCCACCAGGATCAAAAAGCTACCCAAAGGCACTGTCACCTTCCAGATTGTCCTTCCCCAGCGTTTGAAGGGACTAGTTGACAAGCTGCCTGATAACCTGGTAGGTTTTATGAAGAACCCTCCTTAACCCTACCCTTCTCAAATCCGCCAAAATCCAACACCATTTCTGGTTGTATTTTGATGGATTCGGGGCTGAATTACTTTGCATGGAGCTATGATGCCCCAATTTGTCTGAGTACATTGAATGTGCCATAGGTTTACTGCACAGTGTTGGATTTTGATAGGTTGAGGACACTTCCCAGTAAAAGCGCCACAGGGGTTAGTGATGCAGGGATGCCAGTTTTCAGACAAAATCCCGACTTCAGGCCATTTTCATTAAAGATGTCAGCAGGATTTCAAGTACTCCTACTTTTCCTACTTTTCCCAATTTGTTTACCTTGCACCTACCAATCCAGTTTTTTTCTTGAAATACCTGTTTTTTCCTACTTTTTCTGTCCCACAACTGCGAAAAATAGAATTCTTATTGAATATTTGTCATAAGTGTTACACACTGTCATATTAAAATCACACAATGAAGGGCTTGGGTGCAGGAGTACTGCAACTTTATTTCCAAGAGCTTAGTTGAGGATGGAACACGAGTGTTGTGAGTACAGAACATGCCAAATGAGGCTTGTGATGCTGTGAACATTGGTGAGTATCAATGGAAACTACTCCTGAAAGCCCGCAAAAGTTATACTTTTATCCTGATTTCGTCTGTTTTTTTATTTATTTTGATCCTACTTTTCTCCTACTTTTTCACCTGGGTCTGCTTGGAAGCCTGTGTTAGGCTAATTTCAGGCCTTAACATTGATAATTAGTCCTTATTATAAAGAAAATCACACTATTTTGTTTTCTAAAAATGGTGTATAATGTAGTTTAAAAACGTTCATACTTTAAATTGATACTTGAATTGAAATCGTTTTGAAATATTAGAAAACGCAAGAAGTGGAAAAAAGTGTGAGAAAATTATTGATATCTTTTTTTTTCTTTTTTTAACAGTGGGGGCGTAGTCCAGGCAAAAATCGAGACCAAACCCCGGAGCTGGGCAGCATTGGTTATCAGGACAACGGAACGGCAAAGACGGTCAAATTTCACGCCAAGGATACTGACGCTCGCATCCCTCCAGATGTAGGCGATGAGGTAGGCGTGAAAATAGAACGAGACTGTATACGCTGAAAAACTGGGGAGGAAATTGTTCCAGGCTGTGACATGATTGATGTTTGCTCACCATATGGGTTGTGGAGATCACGTCCTGAAATTTTCCACCCACTGGTTTTCAACATTGAAATTGCGATATTTTGATTGGTCTTTGCCTCCCGTAGGTTGAATTCAACATAGCAGAGGTGAAGAGAGATGGGTCTCGTCTAGCCGTGTCCATCGTGGTGTTAAACCGTAGCGCCAAGACCAGCAAGCAGGGCTACATTGCTGTGTTGAAGGAGAGCTTTGGTTTTATAGAAACGGCCGACCATGACCATGAGGTTTTCTTTCATTACAGGTAAGGGGTGTGAAATAGTTGGCATAAAATGGAAGAATATAGCATGGAGCAAGAGTGCATCTTCATGTTTTTGCTTTGCAGGGTGTAGTCATTCTAACCCCCCCCCACCCCACAACCCCCCCCCACCCCCCAACCCCCCCAAAACAAAAACGAAACCAAAAATAAAAACAACTAAAGGTTTGCGTCTGAACTGAAGGCAGGGTTTTTCCGACTTCCGTTTTCTTGATCATAAAACTTTTATTGTAGGGTCTTTGTCTTGTCTGTTTGCTAGGTTTAATTAGCATCTACATCTAAGCGCATACTAATTAATAACCCAATTCACACCTATAGTTCTGTAGATTTCTGCACATTCAATGTGATGTCATATTACTCATGATGATGTCATCATTACGTCAGTTCAGATGTCATGTATAACACTTCCCGGTCCAGGGACATGCTAAGGTGTAACCAAATTGGACCACCTGATGCCATCGTGATGTAACATCAATTTTCATCTATAGCACATCCCTGTCTAGATCCATACCAAATATGAACCCAGTGGAACATGTAGTTGTGTAGATGTAGGGCTTCAAAATATGCATCTTTAATGTTATGTAATTTGACACCTGATGACGTCATGATGACGTCACATGAATTTTCATCTATAACACGTCCCCATCTATGTGCATACTAAATATCTGCCCAATTGAACCTATATTGGTAGAGATATAGGACTTCAAAACATTTGACACTTGATGGAAGTTTTGGTCTTTACCATTGACGTCTATGAACCTTTGTTTGGATGTGCCTAACCATATCAATTTCATCAATTTCATTTGATTGGTCCTTTGAAAAGGAAATTCACCTCATTACATGCAACATAGATTGATACAAATTAAAGAATGTTCACTTAATTATATAGACAATCAGAAATATAAACAGCAATGACATATAAGTTTATCAAGATAGCAACAAAAATAAGTACACAAATCACGAAAAGTAAAGACTGATCTACAATCCCGGCCAAAACGTACTATCCCCCGCTCCCCCGCTCAATGTTGTAATCTCAAGCCGGAGCGCATTCCGCGCAATGAGAGCCAACATTGACTTGGGGGAAGGGGGTCGGGGGCCCAACGAGATTTGGCCGGGATTGTAGTTTGCCAGATGAGGATGAGCTATTAAATTGGGAAATATTGATGGAAATAAATGTTAGCGATGGTTTTGTTCATTTAGAAGTCGTATGGAATAACGTACAAATGAATTGAAATACCTGTTTGTTCTGGTCCTTACTGACTGCCATCTAATGCCACTACTAATCCTTTTAAAATATGTGCTGAGGGGATGATCATCATTTTCTATCACACTCTGAGCCTTAGACAGATTTTCCTGCAGATTTCATCAAAATTGATATCTACCAGAGTTGTATTTGAGTCCCTACAAGTCCTTTCACAAGTCCCTGCAAGTCCATCACAAGCCCTCCAGTCCTAATCCCAATCGCAAGCTATTCAAATGAGCTGTGACAAAGGCATTCCTTTGTCATTGTTCATCCAGTTACTTGTGACCGGATGACAACTGACTTATTGATCCAGTGAGTAGCCTTTCTAGTATGGCCGCTTCGGGGCATAGTTCAAGCGCCTGCACTAAAATCACATCATGGCTTTTAATTAAAGAAACCCATGTGCAAGGCTGAATACTGGTGAGCGTGGAATATTGCTG
Source organism: Hippasteria phrygiana (assembly GCA_037893225.1). NCBI lineage: Eukaryota > Metazoa > Echinodermata > Asteroidea > Valvatida > Goniasteridae > Hippasteria > Hippasteria phrygiana. Next base: position 145,753 of record JAZGUH010000338.1, read on the forward strand.
GTAATATATTGCGTGTAAACCTTTATTAATTGCCACGATGATAGAATTGTATTATTCATTTGTTTCTTATTATTATACAGGAACACTTCCCCAATCACTTCAATTATGCTGTAAGGCAACACGAGGGCTATCCCAACACCCTGACATTTGATTCTTTGTCTGTATCCAGAAATTCCACTGGGAATTTTGCGTGTTCGTATTGGCCTTGGCGTCCTCTTTTAATTTTCATGTCTTTTTTTCCCCCGTCCTTTTTTCCGTCTTTTTTCGGGGGGGTGGATTGTATGGCCCATCCCCCTAATCAAAAAGTGGGGGATATATATCCCCACCCCCGGAATCTATATCCCCACCCCCGGAATCTATATCCCCACCCCCGGAATCTATGCCCTTGATAATTGCATGCCCCTAAATTCTTTAAATATATGCTCTAGCATTGGTAGCGCTGATGACAAAGTTGCAGACAGTGTCTTACTTTGAGTGATTTGGCATAATGCGCGAGTCACAAGTTTGGTTTTAACATTGATTCTGTCCACGTTCATAATGTGCTTATTTTGACTGTTGGAAATTGAAATAACCCACGGCATTTTGGGAAGTCTTCACATACAAATTTCAAGTCTCGAAGATGACAACATTTCAGACGTTAATATTTCTCAGGAGGGGTTGGCCACATTTTAGATTGCCAGCCCCACCACCCTTCTGGTTTTCCTGGGTCCAGATCTAAATAGGGGATAAATCTTCAATAGATACCAAAGAAATGATCGCAATTTTCAGACCTACAGACCCAGGCGGGGTAACTTCCACCGTTTGGTGAGACCGACTCACCTCCCCCTCCTTGTATAATAACGCAGGTTTAGTATCTTTAATGTAAACTGTCCTGAAGTTTGATCAATGCCAATCTTCACTCTACAAAATTTTCCTATTCCATGCGCAAGAATTAATGGGAGACTTTTAAGACGTGTGGAGGCAGTAGACATACTGACCCTTTTCCATTGTTCTCATCAGTCGTGCGCATGCGCAGAGCTACGCGTGCATGCTCAGAACTACACACGCATACTCAGAACGTCGTACTTCCCCAATACGTCCGAGGACAATGCTTTGTGTTTCCTATTGTTCCTTTAATATAACCAACCCCCATAGACTATTAAGCACGTATCCTTACGTTCGAGGACCGATTTCAACAAAAGACTCTACGTTCGAGGACTGAAAGGTTTCTTTGTGTTTCCTTTCTTCTCTTGTCCTCGGAGATATATACAGTGCACGTCCAGAACTACACACGCATGCTCAGAATCATGAGAGAACTTGAATCATGCGAGAACTTAAAGTATCAATTTACCTCTTGCCCACTTTATCCCTACACCGTATGCCACTTTCTCATTAATTAATTTAAAAAAGTCACCTGCACTTTTTGGTCAATTAAAATTCAATTTTAATTTAATTTCACTCCAATGCTAAGCGAAGGATATATTCTTGCCATATTTATCATGAACAAATACAGGTAGATTAACCTTGTGTATACCACGTTCAATGCAAGTATACATTTTCCATTTTAATCCTAAATGGAAAAACCAGTGGCCATATTTTACCCCCGGCAATTAACGACGCATAAGTACAAGGTGGTCGTAAACAAAACATTTATGTTTTATCAATAATTTATTTGTATGGAATTCAAAGGAATTTTCTCAAATGTCTGTGTTGGCACACTGCAGTGGCTACCATTCGTATTTCCTCCACTTTTAATATGATTTTGTACACACCCTAGGGAGTTAGGGTTAATGAACACATGAGAAGACCTCAAGACATAAACAAAACCCTTTTCCCAGCTCCTGCTAACTAAAACAACTTGGTCATTAAAAGTATTAGTAATTCCTGGGAATGGTACCTTAGGGAGACAGTCCCGTAGTGTTAGGCCCATGTACAAACTTCATTCACCTATTTAAAAAAACAAAACCCAAAACCCAAAACCCAAAACACTTTATTAGATCAAGTATCGCATTCTGGGTTTTCCTTCCCTTTTCAATTCCTCTCCCCTTTTTTCCTTTTTTTTCCCTCTTTTCCCCCTTTTTATCTTCTTACACGCCCTGTCCCCTCCCCTTTCTAAATTTCTTTTTTATTTATTCATTTATTCATTTATTTTTTATCGCGTTTTCTCGTGGTAGGATGGCTCTGTAGAGGTGCTTGTCACCTGTTTCATCTTGCCACTCACTGGCTTTTTTTTTTTATTTTTCCCACAAATTTTTTTGTTAATTGTAAATCTTTGTATTTTTTTAATTTTTTATTCTGTATACATGTATTTGGTAATGTTTTTTTGTTTGTCAGCCAGTGGAAAAGTGTAATCAAATAAATTAATAAAATAAAATAAAACCCATTTTCAAAGTGAACAAAGAAACTGGCAGGAGCGGGATTCAAACCTGCGACCTCCGGGTTACTGTACCGGCGCTCTACCAACTGAGCTATCCTGCCCCATGATGGCGGTCTCCCAAATTGTCAGTATCTTTGTTCGGGTGGGCGCTAGTCAAAAAAGTAAAACCCCTTAACCCCTTAACCTATGAACTTGAATTTTCTTTTGCAAGCATTTCTGACAATTTTCAATTATGAAACTAAAAACATGTAGTTCAAAAAAGGTAGCTGGTCGGTACCCTAGGAAGACATCAAAATGTCTCACTGAGGCCCCATTTCTGCCCGAGTACGTTATTCAGACCCTGTAACAAACCTTAAGAGTAATGCAGAGATCACGGGTGCAAATCTTGCTTCATTAATATCCCCTGGATGAATGAGGTACTAGTGGGCCCAGGGTCACCAATGGGACCCCATATTGCCAAACCTGGTCTTGCTCTGAAAATATTTTTCAAAAAAGCATTTTCAGAGCTTCGCAGTTCAGGGATTGACAAGATACCATGAACTTCCCCTGTCGGGTATCGTGAATTTAAATTGGACATAGAGTGAAACCGTCTTTTTTCCAAAATGGAGGCTTTGTGGAACAAACACCATTTTAGAGTGTTTTTGGGGAGGGGAATATCACTTGAATGTTATCGGTTAACCCGCCACAGATTGAGAAGAAAGATAAGCCAAGTTTGCTTTTGCTTTTGTAGTTTTCAGAAATAAATAGATTTGGGGGGTTAGTATTTTATAGTAAATACTGTAACTCTGACCTGTTTAAAGATTTGTGTGCATACATTCTGGGAAAACAAAGAGAACAAAAATGCTGTTCTTGTAGTCTGGTTCTCTGCCCCTACTTCAGACAAAACAGAATAATTTAGGCTGAACAAAAAAAATTGTGTGTTTCCAGTAACGGTCTGAAAACAAATCCAGGTCGGTAGCTAGGGAAATAATTTTATTTTGTCATTTTGTTTGGTTCATTTCAGTTCTGCGTGCATTTGCGTTAGTACTAATTTGCGTGTTCTTTTGCAACATGCTCTAATCTCTGTTCTGCTCATAATTCATAAAGAATGATGAAAATTTGTGAAATCAGAGTTGAACTGATTCTAAAAAAAATCATAACATGGCAATTACACAAAGGGGTCAAAGGGGTCAAAATCCTCCATAGATCAGTGCAATGTTTTCAATGTGAAGTTGTGAACATTATATTAAAAGGCTGTTTGATATCCATTCATTTTGATACCGAAATATCGGCAAAAATATATCGCGATATTGATGGCGTCACTTTTTCCTTGGAAATCACCACGGCATCATGAGATCGGGGCCACCGGGATCGGGCCCGCCTGGATTGAGCTCGGATCCGCTAAAAATGGGCCGGCCACCGAGATCGCGGGCCGTCAAGATCGGGACAGGCAGGATCGGGGGGCGGGGTTGACAAGGCTTCACTCGTTGAGAAGTTGGAGTACAGTCGAGCACGATTATTACGAGTACGGTTGGGACGAGAACACGGTTATCACGAGCATATTTCGTTAGTCCCGACCAAAATGTGCATATTTCTATGGGAGAAAATTGGCTTAATACGACAAGCATTAACACGAGAAGACGGTTACGACGAGCATTTTTGGTGGCCCGGTTGAATATAAAAGCAATATTCTCAACATCTTTAAGACGAGTACGTTTTGAAAACCCCTTACTTAATCCCAACCCAGAAGAAAGGTGCCAGTAATTATCACGCTAACGCCAATCTGCTCGTTCATCCGCACTGTGGTTTTAACAAAAACCACCTGGTAGCTTTTGTTTCGCGCCGCTGGAGGTTTAAAAAAAAACCAAACAAACAGGTGTTGCCATTTTGCTGCTGACAAAAGGAGTTCTGTTGCCCGACAGTTGTATGTTTTGTGCCGCGAGTATAAAAGACGGATGGTGGATGTTGCGTTTGTAGTGCTGCAAGACGAGTTCTATTGCAGCCGACTGAAACCGCTGGAGGTTTAAAAAAAATTTCAACCAAACAATGGGAAACATGGCTTTTCTTACTTCACTTATTACCGCAATGAGACCAAGATGGAGATCATCAAGGCTGTAGAATCGGGCCGCAAGAAAGCAGACATCGGGCGCCAGTGCAGTACGGGATTGTCTCAAGTACACATGTACACTTTCGACAATTCTCAAGAACAAGGTGGACATCGTAGCGAAGTTCGAAACTTAGAAGTTCCAACCTACCTGGAAAAGATTCCGCACCGCTGCTCATGAAGATGTAGAAGAGGCCCTGCTCCGTTGGTTTTGGGGAGCCCGCGCAAAAAACCTTACCATAAACGGCCCCCTTCTTCGTGAAAAGTCGGAACTAGCCAAGATGATGGAGTGCCAGAATTTCTCAGCGAATACTGGATGGCTCGCACCCTTCAAAGAACGACACAACAAATAAATCCAAACGGCTCTTTTCAGAGCCACCAAAAAGGAGATATGCCCGTCAAAAAAATAAATAAATGAAATAAAAAAGAAATGCTCCCCAAAACCAACTCTTCCACCCCTCCCCCTTATAAATAACTATCCCATTCCCAAACGGAAACCTGTGAAGCCAGAAAAAGATTAAAGTGACCTCACCCCTCCCCATAAATATAAAATTATCCCATTCCCGAATGGAGAGGAAACCCGTCAAGCCAGTAACAATTAATTTACAAATGTGAAATTTGTCCGAGTTCTCTCTTTCAAACCTTACATTCATATCGTGATTATCAAAAATTTAAGGTCTAGAAGAAAAATCATTTGGCCAAAAGCCTCCCTTCCAGATTAACAAAAATTGCGGCCTGCCCACCGCACGTGTATTGCGAAAAATATTTTAGAATCGGACCGCGGTAATGCGCCCTCTTTCGTCCATACCCCAAAGACTGGCTCCCATAAAATACAGTGCGTATACAATGTACTTACGTGAGCTGGCAGAAGCGGGTACCAGTACGGCAGATGTAATTTCACGCATGTCGGCGGCTATGGACGTCCAGTCCGGTGGTGTTTTTCTTTTATTTTATTTGTCGCTTTCATCTTTACATTGCATATTATATTTTACCCAGTGAGATTCATAATTTACAAACATTAAATTTGCGACACAAAGGATCAGGCTCCTATTTTGTGCAAAAACACACGTGTGCATGGCGCCAAGTTGGTGCATCATGGATGAATGGGCATGATATGGCGATGCATAATACGAGACACTGATAATACGAGGTTTTTTTTTATAGTCTGCTGGAGCTCGTATTAACAGTGCTCGACTGCACTATGACATTTACCTTCAGTTGGCTTCTTTACGGCACTTTAGAAAGACTAGTGTTTGTTTCTATTTCAGCATTGTAGATTAGTAACAGCTGATAATTAATACCATGGACGCCTACAATCACACATGAGCTGTCAAAAAAAATATCTTGTGTACACGTACACAAGACAGACATTGTACATGTACATTGTACAATGCATGCGCCACACGTGTTTGTCTTTTCTCAAGACGAATTTCGCTACGCGTTAGCTGCGTGTACGTGCATTGTACACTGGGAATAAAATGATGGCATTCAGTGCGGTTGCTTGCACTTGACCAAGGCTAGCAACAAAGCAACGCGCACGCGCAGATGCGCTTTAGGGGTTGTCATTATTGAACAATTGCTCTAACCCCAGCCATGTCTTAGTAGTCTTTTCGCAAGACGAGGTTTGCAATGCGTTAGCTGCATGTACATATACACTGTACACTGGGAATGATACGTTAGCATTCAGTGCGGTTGTTTGCACTTGACCAAGACTACACCAACGATCATGGAATATGCACACACGCACACTTGCGCTATATGGTGCGGAGAGATATGACAGAGGGAGAAGTTATGTCGAGGTTTAGAAAACGATCAAAGAGACGACACATTTACACATGATGTATGTATTTTTTATTCCTCCGTTTTAACACGGGTATGTTTGTGTCAAATTATGGGCAGTTTCAAGTATGGAAAAATGGTTATGTTCGTTGCAAATAATTGCAAATAGTACTCATTAAAAATTTAGCAAAATGGCAATAAAAAGTTTGAGGTCGGCAATTTGGCCCCAAAAATTCCAGGTCGGTCGGGTTACCGGAAACACCATTTTCTTTTTTGGCCTTATAGACATCAGGGAATTATCAGGTCAGGGGAACAAGACTATTTCCAACGATGGTTGGCCGACCATCGCTTGAAATTGATGCACAAATTCCACTTTTCTTGAAAATGACAGCACACCAGGTACCATGATTTCACAGGAGGCTTGAGACTATTATTTACTTACAGTCAAGTAAGGTTATTTTATAATAATTCATTGTTTTTTTTGTTTTTTTTTATGTTTGCAAATGTTGTATCTTACCTTTAAGTCCCCTTGAAGAGTTATGAATATTTTTTCAATTTTTGCGTCTTTACCATTGACGTCTATGAAGCTTTGTTTGGATGTGTCCAACCATATGGGTGACTTGTTGATCCTTTAAGCGGCCTTTCAATACAGCCGCTTCGGGGCACAGTTCAATCACCTGCACTAAAACAACTTCATGCATTTTAATTAAAGAAAGCCCGGTGCAAGGCTAAATACTGGTAAGCGTGGAATATTGCTGGTAATATATTGCGTGTAAACCTTTATTAAATGCCACGATGATAGGATTTTATTATTCATTTTTGTCCAATTATTATACAGGAATGCTTCATCAATAACTTCAGTTATGCTGTAAGGCAACACAAGGGCTATCCCAACAACTCTCAACCTTGTCTGTATGGCCCATCCCCCTAGTCAAAAAATTAGTAAAAAAATGTTGGGTTCAGTTGTAATGATTTTCAAAGAAACTTTTCATGGTTTAGAATTTAAAACAAAACTAGAGATGTGTCTGTCACAAGACAGAACACATGGCTTTTCCGGGGGTTTCCAATTCTCACAAATCTACCTTGTAAAGTTAAAATGAAAGTTAATTCATCATGTTGTTTAACAAGATTTTGCAATTATAACAAAATATAATTTTTTTAAATAATAAAAAAGTATAGATGACGTCATGATAATGTGAACTCGGAGTGTGCAATTAAAAGTCTTGATTTCTTAGTGAGACACACCTGCAAATAAATACCCGACGACGACAGCAACAAATTGGGGGAAAATATTCCGAGGTGACTAAATTATACACCACAAAGAATTAAGCTTGACGTGCGTTTTCACTTTCTGTTCAGTTTAAAGGGGTTGACCGATAACGTGAGTGATATAAACATAAAATCGTCAGATAGCGTCATCGTGACGTCGCATACATTTTCATCTTGATCACTTGCCTGGATTATTCTATTAGTTCCCATAAAAAGTAAAATCAGATCTCTCACGGTTGATCTTCAATCGATTTTCAAAGATTAAATCTAGAAATCTTCAATTGCTTGTAATCTGATATTTGATGACGTCATCGTGACGTCATTATCAGAAAGCTCGGGAGCTATGTTAACTGTGCTATTCGAAGGACAAATCTGGATTATATCTTTTGCGGTTGATTTTTCAGCAATTTTGTTAAGGTTTAAAAGTCTTTTCATTGTAACTTCCTGTCTGGTGACGTCATCAATTTGTTAATTTCTCCCCCTCAAGTTCTAAGCATGAAGCTGATTACATGCATCAATTATAAAGTGATTTCAGCAAACTTTGCCACACACATCAACTGATTGTTCATTTTAAACATTTTTCTAACATTATATGACGTTACCTAGCTGGAGACTATCATCGTTGAAAGCAAGTTCACATCTTTTTCCACTTTCAAATTATGAGGCACTTCCGGTTTTAACCGGAAGGAAAGGTCACGTGACTTTGCACGTAATATCAAAAATGAAGACCCTGGATTATTCTATCAGTTCCCGTAAAAAGCAAAATCAGATCTCTCTCGATTGATTTATATTGATTTTCAAAGATTAAACTTTCAAATTATAAGGCACTTCCGGTTTGGACCGGAACGAAGGGCCACATGACTTTGCACGTAATTTGATTTTCAAAGAATAAATGTAGAAATCTTTGATTGCTTGTAATCCGATATTTGATGACGTCATTATCAGAAAGCTCGAGAGCTATGTAAACTCTGCCATCTGAAGCAAATATCTAGATTATATCTCTCGCGGTTGATTTTTCAGCAATTTTTTAAGGTTTAAAGGTATTTTCATTGCAACTTCCGGTCTGGTGACGTCATCATTCTTTCTCCCCCTCAACTTGTTCTTAGCATGAAGCCGATTATATACATCAATTATAAAGTGATTTCAGCAAACTTCGCCACACACATCGAATGATTATTCATTTAAAAAATAATTTACTTGCCGCTAGAGGGCGCTCGAACATTTAATGACGTCACTGGTATTTTCTTGTGAAGTACAACCTAGGCGGAGACTAACATCGTTGAAAGCAAGTTCACATCTTTTTCCACTTTCAAATTATAGGGCACTTCCGGTTTGGACCGGAAGAAGGGTCACGTGATTTGATGCACACGAGATAAAATAAAGATCCTGGTTTATACTACCAATTGACACTAAAACCAAGATCAGGGGTCTCACGGCTGATTTTATATAGCATTTTAAAGATTAAAAATATTTATCTTGAATCGCTTGTAATGTGACACCCGATGACGTCATCGTGACGTCACGCTTCAGCGCACAATTTCAGATTAGGGTCTATGCTTATGTTAATTTTGATTAAGATCGGAGATTGTTTAACAGAGTTGTATTCGAGTCCCTGCAAGTCCTTTCACAAGTCCCTGCAAGTCCATCACAAGCCCTCCAGTCCTAATCCCAATCACAAGCTATTCAAATGAGCTTTGACAAAGGCATTCCTTTGTCATTGTTCATCCAGTTACTTGTGACCGGCTTTATGAAAGGGCCTCTGACTGGGCTTGCGAAAGGACTTGTGAAAGGACTTGCAGAGACTTGAATACAACTCTGTTGTTTAATGCCCAAAGTGCCGCTTACAAAATTCATGTACAAAGTCTATGGGATTTGGGATAGAACTAAAATAAGAAGCGGGAGAAGAAACAAAAATCCGAACAAAAACAAAGCCTTTTCCGACTGATTGTCGGAAAAGCCAACAAAACTAGAAACGACATCACTGATTATTATGTTTCATTTTTTCTTTGGTACACGTACAAAGTGTCCTATTTTGGCATGATAGAGAAATATCAGATGGAAAAGTCTTACATGACCTGTTGATCAGACCATAGAGATAAACAAAATTAGAATCTGGAGGTTTGTGTTTGTTTATCACAAACACGAGGTGATCGGGTGAGACGTTCTTCAATTGTACATTGTTAATAATTCAGTTATTAATCTAAAGATATGATAAAGAAGAAACGGTCAAGTTAAGCATTTGTTGTGAATGTTTGATATGCAAGATGGCTTGAAAATAACTCGCTAAAAATTAAAACGGCACAAACTTACATGTCATGCATAAAGTTCATGAATTATTACTAACGCAGTGAATTTTCCGGTGATGTGAATGACATCGATGTCGGGGATGAAGTGAGCTATTCTCTTGTTCGGAAAGGACCAAAGATCAGTGCGGAGGAGGTCACAAAGCTATCCAAAGGGACTATCCCAGCCAAGGTAAAGTATTCTGTTATTTATTACACCCCCTCCATAATTCTGTTAAGAAAAGGAAATATGATTTCCATCATATTTTAAAGATTCTTCATTAAATAAGGCCCCAAAAAATAGTTGTGTTGCCCTCCGCAACCGACCCCAAAAGTCACAAAAGTCGGGTCATATTTAAATATTTTTAAAACATTTTTTAAGAAATGTTCAAAATCTCACCTTTTCCTGCACAAAATGAACAAGTTTTATTAAAATAATTGTCTTTAAATACAGCTATGACGGCACAATTGTGCATTTTGCCGGGAATCACACTTTTGAAATAAGCTTGTTTTTTGTTACTTCTGTTACACAACATGTAGTATTGTTTTCATGGATGGTAAAAAAGAAATTGACCGACCGAAAATCCCTCCCTCCCTCCCGATATTTCCCATTTAAGGGCAACACAATTTGTTTTTGGCCTGATTAAAATTCATAAATATTGCATTGATACTGCTTGGGGCCATTTTGATGTGCTGTTTTGATATTGGTCGAGAAAAAGGTTGTTTTGACAATGCCACAGCCCGTTTGCCTCCCTGCTGAACTGGCTGTTCATTTTTTTACCAAGCAAAATCTCTCAGTTGAAGCCCTTTTTGTTGTTATCTGCAACAGCCCAAAAAGCCTGGAATCTTCCAGGGTAAAGTGATCCGTCCACTGAGGAACATTGACCCCCAGCAAGCGGAGTACAACGGCCTCATCAAAGCCATCAACGAAGGTAAGACTGGAACAGAGTACCTCAGAGAACCCTTTTCGCAAAGTGATGAATTGCGTGACTTAATTCCAGAATGCCTTTGTCGTAATTAAGGCGTTCCGGAATTTAGCACCTGCGAATCGTCACTTCGTGAAAACGGCGACGATATGCTAGACACAAACACAAGTCAAATGCATATGTGAGATTAAATGTAGTGTACATGATTGGGCATTGTTGCAATTTTTTAGAAATGGGCGGGTTTGGGGGTTAGTATTTTATAGAAAATATCGTTCAACTGACCTATTCAAAGTTTTGCGTTGTTGGATGGCGAAAAAACGACAGAAAAACGGCGGTCATTTTCAACAGTCAGGCGCGCGTGGCTACCTTGATCGTGACCCCCCCTCGAATGCCAGCATGTCCGGCGCGCCACTTGTCCGGGTAGCCATGCGCGCCTTGACTAAAGGCTACAGGGCAGTTTTCCAACGATTTCCACTTTTCTTGACAACGACAGCACACCTGGTGCATTCATTTCACGGGATGATTGAGACTACTATTAATTTAGTCTAGTAAGGTATTTCGTAATAATTCAGTAAAAAGACAAATTGGAGGATTACCAATCGTGTACACTACATTGAAGTGCATGAGTCCGGTTATGTCACAAGGATCTCTTCTCACTGCCACATGCACTGTGTTGACATTCAGCATGAGGTTATGCCTTGCATAATGCTATAGAAGCATTGTGTGTATTTAGAGCAATTATGCTGTACATTTACATAATGAAACTGCCTCCGAGGAAAGAAACCAACATGTTTGGTGTAAAGTTAAAATTTCACTTTGCAGGTTGTATCGTAAAAGTTGGGCGTGATCCGTTGGAGACTGCCATCATAGGGCAAGATAGCTCAGTTGGTAGAGCACCGGTACGGTATTCCGGAGGTCGCAGGTTCGAATCCCACTCCTGCTGCTTTTCATTTTCAATTTTGTGACAATATGCAAATAATGAACATTGCACATCGGAATCTATTTATTTCCCTTCCGTAGATGACAGTGATGGTGCTGTCTATCCCTACTGTATCATCAGCCTATCAGACAAGCACGACTTCCTACAGAGGGGGGACCCAGTACAGTTCCAGCTGTGTTCGTCGGGGGACAACGGGAAGGAGTGGGCCTGTAATGTGGTGGCCGTCAGGAAGATTCTACGCACTCATGTGGACTGCATCAAGGGACATGTATGTCTATTTACCTACCTGCTAGTAGTTGGACATAAATCAGGATTTTTTTTTTAACATTCGATTTGAATTCCACTATTTGGTTTTGATTTTGGAAACCAGATATTCAAAAGCATCCTTACCAAAAAAATAAGCCTTCCATTTTTCGTGACACGGGCTAAGGGAAACAACTGGAACATCCGATAACCGTTATTCCGGCTTGAATAAAATTAGGACAACTGGATTTTGAAATCTCTGATTTCTTCCTCCACTACTACCTGCACACAGTGGTCTGAGTAACTTGCTTGTCAAAAACCAGCTTTCCTGAACTGCTGGTTTGGATTCCAAGCCAGTACAGTCCAACCAGTGTTTGTTATTGATACAAACCTTTTTTTATATTAAAGACATCCAACATTTTCTGGCTCCAAAAAGTCATCGAAAATGTTCATTTGTTTCTTGCAGTTTGGTTTCTTGGACTACGACCCAGGAGAAGGCAAGAAGTTATTCTTCCACATGAGTGAGGTGCAGGATGGGTTTGACCTTCACCCTGGCGACGAGGTCGAATTTGTGCTGATCCAGAATCAACAAAATGGCCGCCACAGTGCCATCAATGTGCGGCGTCTCAGGTGGGTGTCCGTAGCAGCGTTGTGATTTTGCTGTTGTGTTTGTCCATCTGTCTATCTGTCTGTCTGTCCAGGAGCATCTTAACCCCTTGTGTCTGGCTGTTACTGATGGGGTGCTGGTATGCCAAGAACGGGCTGTGCAGCAGTGTGAATGTAAACAATAGGCACCACACTGAATAGAGTGGTCCTATTCATCACACTTGGAGCTCCCCTTTGTGTGAATGAAAGCTTTGTTTGAAAAAGCTCCATCTATTCATTACACTCCCATTCAAGAACAATATAGTTGAACATCAATGGATTGAGTATGCGCAGGAATGTGCATATAGAGGACAATTGGCCAGGGGGGTCTTTTTCAAAATGTGGCTGTGGCCGTTTTCAAGAGATTAAGGACTGGAGTCTTGGTCTACGCCTGTGCTCTAATAGAATACAGGCTTGCAGTATTTGTCAAGAGCATAATACACAGGCAGTTTGCATGCGAATGAGCAATTTCATTACCGTACAGGTTTCTGGTCATTTGTTGCAAGATGGAACCTGTGCGCAAATTATTCCCAGGCTAGGTAAATCAAACGCCCACCGGTATATGTTGCTTTCTTCTGTTCTTACTTATTCCGTTGAATCATACTTCATCCGTGTTGAATGTAAAATACTGGCCAATTGGAAAAAAAAAGCTTTATTTTGTAGCACGATTTGATTTACAGCGCGGGGCACTGTATAAGCAGTGTCCTTTGAAATATACGTATGGAGCAGATACTAGACTTACATACTATGTACATGTAAATTCCAGTCTGTGAGGAATGGTCACAATTTTTGTGTACGTTGCGTACCACTGGTGCGTACACACAATGTGTGTGCAGAACAAAATGCAATCAAAATCAATCGATGACTTGGTCAAGTTTAGTTCCACACAGATTGCTGATTTCGTTGATTCCCATGCAACTCGTATTCACTTTACGCAGTCAAAGTAGGGAACCAGTTATGTTCGTGCATCAAATGCATTGATCAAATGGTTTCGCGAGCATGCGTGTGCAGCGTATATGGCGGAATAACAGCAGCGGGGATCGTTTTGAAGTTGAAATGATCATAGTGCATAGCGTATTGAACATCTATGATGTGATTGCGTATACTACTACTGTGCATCGTTGTACGATAGATCTACGTTCGCTTTGGAAACATTCTCGTTGGAAAAATAAATCGAGCACTTTATAAAAATAAAGCAGAAGGCGGCGTCCAGAAATTGGGCAAAGTTTATTGTACATACGCATGTGTGTACATGTAATTGTAGCGTGGCCCAGATTCCGGACACGTAATTTTTTCCGGCCCTGCAGCCAAGACCAACTGGTGTCCCTCTTAATATACTACTGCAAAAAGGCTTTAAATATTCTGCAAATCCTCTTGTACTTTCCCTCAGCGAGATCCAACGTCCGGGACACCTCAGCCGACTCAAAAGTACACCCAGCGAGGAGAAAGGACCACGAATGATAGCCACTCGGACACCCAGGGGACCGGATGGCACCAAAGGTTTCAGCCTAGCTCGGACAGTCTAAAACGGTAGTGTGTAGAAGACAATCTAAGAAACACAGCGTTCAGTTCAAATAGTGGGTAGGCACAAGCCAGGCTGAATGCAGGCGCTTCACAATAGGAAGCGCCACCAAGAGTTTGCCTTGGAGAGGCCAATTTTTGCAGTGTATCATGGGAAAATGCTTTGCTCCATCAGAAGAGTATGTCACTTTATACTGTATCATCAACCAAACAAACCGAGCAAAGATGCTGAAAGAATCGGAGAATGCTAACATAGGCTGCGTCCGAATCGATTTGTCTAGGGCTATTGTCTAGGTGTTCGTCCATTACAACTATGCGTGACGTAGCCGCAGCTGCAGCTCTAGACGCCCATTTCGGACACGGCCAAAGGGCAGGATAGCTCAGTTGGCAAACCAAACCAGTAAGGTCATTCAGAGGTTGCTGATTCAAAAGCCAGTTTTCCTTGTTCACGCAAATTGAAAATTCAGTTGAGGCTAAAAACTGGTCAGTTGTACATTTGGTAAAAACGTAAACTTTTTACGTGTGGACAATTTTCGCTGAATGTTTGACGATTGCCTGTGGTTGGGAATACTGGCTTTCAGATGCTTTTAAAATACTGGTAAATACTGCTCAGTTTAAAATTCTGGTTGAACGAAGTGATATGTCATCTGTGAAGTTGCGTAAAATGGTATTTCTGGTTCAACAGCTCACGGGCGTACACTATATTGTGATTAACATGATTTGCGGAATGGCTTAGTAGTTTATGTCCGTAATAGTTGATGTGTCTTTGAAATATGAGCTGCAGGCCGGTCACCATGATTTTGTGGTACAGCTACCAGTGTTGTAGTTGAGGCCAGGCACAAGGCCGGGCACAAGGCCGGGCACAAGGCCGGGCACAAGGCCGGGCACAAGGCCGGGCACAAGGCCGGGCACAAGGCCGGGCACAAGGCCGGGCACAAGGCCGGGCACAAGGCCGGGCACAAGGCCGGGCACAAGGCCGGGCACAAGGCCGGGCACAAGGCCGGGCACAAGGCCGGGCACAAGGCCGGGCACAAGGCCGGGCACAAGGCCGGGCACAAGGCCGGGCACAAGGCCGGGCACAAGGCCGGGCACAAGGCCGGGCACAAGGCCGGGCACAAGGCCGGGCACAAGGCCGGGCACAAGGCCAGCTTGCAACAGGCCAGCTTGCAACAGGCCAGCTTGCAACAGGCACAAGTAACAGGCATAAACCATGACAAAGGAATGCCTTTATTACAACTCATTCGAAAAGCTTGAGACTTGGATTAAGACTGCTGGTCTTGTGCTGGCCTTGTGCTGGCCTTGCAGGGTCTTGTGTGGCCTTGTGATGGCCTCGACTACATCACTGACAGCTACTACTACGAGCAAGACGCTGTTCCATTTCACTTGCCTGTGCCTACCCACTATTCTTTCAGAAACGTAGAAAATTGCCAAGCATTGCACCGTGTGCATGTATTAAACAGAAGATCAAGACGGAAAGTTTGCCGGATTGAGTATGCAAATGATGCCATTACTGTATAACGCCTGTGATAACTAACCAATCACATGACATAAATGGATGTGTCAATAGACCAAGCAAGTTTTTAGCTTTGTGGGATCATGAAGCAAATTGTTATACATTGCCTTTTGTGGTCCATAAGGAATACGACCTTCCTATTCACGCCACTATCATGTAGTGCTCGTTAAAAGGTACAACGTAGCAACAAGATAAAATTAGACCAGAATGTCATTGCATGTCCGGTCTGTGACAGTTCTGGGAGGAATGTGATGAGTGGATTGCTTTCCAGAATCTGTCTCGGCTTTCCAAAACAATTGGGGAGAAAAAAATTTCAATTTCAATTTTGCCAATTTTCAATTTTTTGGAAATGTTTTAATTTCCTTCTAGAACAGTTCTTAAAACTTGGGAAAAAATATTCCTAGAGTTTCCACAGTGTTAAAAGGCAATGTTGTGGCTATGGTGAGATCATTGCATATATGTTATAGAAGTGAGTGAGGGAACGCTGTGCTAAACTTATTTTGATTGAAATGTGCAAATTATATTACACACACCAGTTGGGAAAACCTTCTTGTATTATTTTACGAAGCGATGAATCCTGAACAATGCATAAACAGCTTGTTGGGCCTCTGTCAGGTATGCAACAACTTGTTTGTTACAGCCTTGAACCCGATTCCATGTTGAGAAAAATTGAAGAAAAAAAAAGAAAAACAAATTAATTGTAAGAAAAGAAAAGAAAAAACAAAAACAAAAACAAAAACAAAAACAAAAACAAAAACAAAAACAAAAACAATGTCATAAAAAGGAAAGAAAAATGTGAAGAAAAAAAAAAAAAGAAAAAAAAAAAGTACCAAAAAAAGTTAACTGAAAGTATCAAGAAAAAGTTGGATAAAGAGGATTGAAAAAATTGCTGGAAAGAGGAATTTTGTGGAGAAGGTATTAACACAAAGAATTTATCAAATTGATGAATGAGTTGTATTTTGCCAGAACTGTTTTTGAACTTTCACGCCCTAAGTCTGCAAAAAAGAAATAAATAAATTTAAAAAAACAAAAATAAGAATAATAAGAATAATAATAAGAAAACTGCACTATCCTTGGGTTGGTTGCAATGGACATGCTCCACTGGTCAGGCACCCAAGGCCATGTCCTCCGATCCTCACATCCTAGATCACAACACCATGGTCGCCAGTCTATTTTGGGACTCGAGCCTACTTCTGTGTGATATGATCAAGGTGACTGCAAAACCCATTATTAAAAGAAATGAATTTTTAGGGCAAAGCAGTAATCCGATCCATTCAACACTCCATTAAGTCCATGACATACTGACCAATCACAGCCCTGTGAGCCCCATACGTCAAGTCATGCATGTTGGACTGTTGTCGGATCACAGTCACGGCCATGATTGGTCGCTGCCTCAAGGGGCGGAGCCTAATTGATTGGTCTATTGCAGAACAAGTGGGCTAAAACAAAATGTATGTTGTAGTTGTGAACCCTATATGAATAATGTTATTAGCTTGGGGTGTGGTGTTGTAAGGGAACTCCAACATGAATATCAAGAATAAATTTGTGCTACTGAGCAATGGGGGGGGGGTGTTATACATTGAAGCAGTATTTCTCAGGAGTTTATTTATCTTGTGGATGATGTGCATTTCTTACAGTGCATCGTGGAAATCCTTAATCCGCGGTACTTATAAGCAATGGTAGAAACATACATAAATAACAAACAGTACGCATTCATGGGGGAATGTTATTTGTGAGACTTTTGAGATTTTTGTTTTGCACTGTATGATTTGCATATTATCTGTCAATAGAAAGACTAAATCCAGCAAAGTTCATGATCAAGAATTATTACAACAAACAAACAAACTGATTCACAAACAATACAACTTAAAATGTTAAGTGGTGTTGAGTGGTTAAATAACCAGTTAAGCTGCACAGCTTCTCAATTTAATTGTCGCTGGTTGTCGTTAATAAAGTATATTAACATGCCTTGCCCAAGGTTATTTTCAATGTCAAATTTATATTGGACATGCCTTGCCCAAGGTTATTTTCAATGTCAAATTTATATTGGACAAGCCTTGACCAAGGTTATTTTCAATGTCAAATTTATATTGGACATGCCTTGCCCAAGGTTATTTTCAATGTCAAATTTATATTGGACATGCCTTGACCAAGGTTATTTTCAATGTCAAATTTATATTGGACATGCCTTGCCCAAGGTTATTTTCAATGTCAAATTGATATTGGACAAGCCTTGACCAAGGTTATTTTCAATGTCAAATTTATATTGGACATGCCTTGCCCAAGGTTATTTTCAATGTCAAATTTATATTGGACATGCCTTGCCCAAGGTTATTTTCAATGTCAAATTTATATTGGACATGCCTTGCCCAAGGTTATTTTCAATGTCAAATTTATATTGGACATGCCTTGACCAAGGTTATTTTCAATGTCAAATTTATATTGGACATGCCTTGCCCAAGGTTATTCTCAATGTCAAATTTATATTGGACATGCCTTGCCCAAGGTTATTTTCAATGTCAAATTTATATTGGACATGCCTTGCCCAAGGTTATTCTCAATGTCAAATTTATATTGACATGCCTTGCCCAAGGTTATTTTCAATGTCAACTTTTACGGAGAAATACAAGGGAAGTTTCAAAAACCAACAAGTGGAAACGTGTAATAAAATAATCTAACCGGTGAGATTAGGGTATAACAACCGAATATTTTATAAATTTTTGAAATATTGTCTAATGCACTGGCATTTCATGCATCAATGTACTCGTAAACCTCACCAGGTGTTTGCCCCGGTTGTATTTTATCTCTGAAGCACCCCCTAAAGACATCGGTGCCCCCTGAAAATTGGACCCGAGGTTACACCACTGGGAGTATAGGACGGGAATATCCAGTTGTTACAACAAACATTTGCGTCATGGTAATTTGAAGGCCATCTCCTAAAAAGGGCAGAAAAATGTGTACACGGCATAGAGCATTACCAAAGTATTTATTATTCCTTCGTATGTTTGTTGATCTGATCGTGAAATTATGTGCTCTCTTTACAAGTTTTAATTCAAACCAACTTGAGAATATTTCTAACCATTCTTCTGTGTCCTATTGCATGTTTCAAACATGACATACAGCAATGGTTAGTGGTTAGTATACAAAATGGTATACAAGGCAGTAACAGATGGCCATGCTAATTATAGTTGAAAGCAGAGTGATTATCATCACTCTGCATACCCAGTTGTTTACAATTATTCGAGCCCCAAGACTCCCTTGGAGAATTTGAACTCAAAAAGTCATGCTTGCAATGGCGCCGAAACAATTTATTGAAATAAACCAATGACTCTTTAACAATTAAAGGTGTGCTTGGATGTGTTCTTTGTGCAGAATTTCTTTTCGCAGCAAATTTGACAACCCTTGTACATGTACCTGCAGAATACCAATGTCTTCAAAGATCTTTACTAAATCAAGTTGTGGAAGTGCTGTGGCCTAGTGGTTTGGCACATTGAATTCAAGGTCTGTGGGTAATTCTGCAGGTTTGTGGGTTCAAGCCCAGTCCTGGGCTATAGCACTTCTACGCTTAATATGGGTAGAGGCATTATTAATGTCTTGCAGTGGACTAGTTACCCATCCCGACCCTATTCATACTGTGAAGAGATTAGCTAGTCTTGCTTCAGTGTGAGGGGCTGGTTCTTCCACATAATCCCCAGTAGCTCACACCTCGAGTGCCCTAGGGCTTGTGATGGGCGATTTGCATACAACAAAAAAAGTTATCCTGTGGCATTACATGTACAGTTTTGAGGAATTGTGAGCAGGGACGGTTCAAGAGGTATGTCTGCTGCCACGTGGCGTTTCAAAAGTCTCCCATTCCGGAAATCTTGGCACCCCATTTTTTTTTCGGCATGTGACACTGATTTCCTATATAGAATGGACAGGAGGATTAAGAGAATGTGATTTTAACAATGAGGGTCCAAAATCACATTTTGAATAGGAAATCACATCCACCACTGGTGTCGTACATGCCCTACTTTACTTGTAAGTTGCAGTAGTCCATCATTCTCGCGGTCGGACATCCGGGAACTTCGCTTGAACTTTGTACAGAGATCAATGGGTTGCTATGCAGCGCGAAGGGGAAAGCAAAATCACGCGCCGTGTACAAATTTAATAGACGAAGGGGAAGATGTGACGTCATGCCGACTGCGATATTCAGCGTTTGTGTATAGAGTACCGAAGTCTGACGTCAGTTGGCATGACAACTGGTTCCAAACAAATGTAAATTTCATTTTCAAAGTGAACAAAGAAACTGGCAGGAGCGGGATTCGATCCTGCGTCCTCCGGGTTACCGTACCGGCGCTCTACCAACTGAGCTATCCTGCCCTATGTTGGCGGTCTCCCAAATTGTCAGCATCTTTGTTCGGGTGGGCGCTAGTCAGAAGTCATAAACCCAGAATGCCGTATAGCCAGGGATCACACCCAATTTTACGATACAACCTGGGAAGCGACAGGGTGGGGATCACTCAATGAGGATACGACTTTTTAAGGTTCGAATCTCGCTCCTGCCAGTTTCTTTGTTCACTTTGAAAATGTATTCAATTTACCTCGTCAGTTTCCCTTGTGGATTGTTTGACGAAATGTAAATTTCGACTGTTCCTTTGTTAACAGCTAGTCATGCAAACACATAACAAAAGTATTCTGGTTCCAAACATTGCATGACGTCATCACTTCGGTGCTCTATATCGTCAGTACGCATGCGTGCAGTTTCCCGTTCTGCACATAAACCCCCAACAGGAATTTCACATAAGCCCCGTCCGCGCACTTCTGGGTTGAAAGCAAGAATGTCAGTGCTAAACAAAAACCGTGCTATTCAACACATTCATTCATGCGTGAATGAATCGCACCATAAAAGGCAGCGCAGCGCACTATCAGCATACTCGGTTGTTTAAACCTGGCATTGAGATCCTCGCTTTCAAACCAGTAAGTGCGCAGATCAGTGTTATTTTCGTCAATTCATGATTACTCTCTTTGAACCCTTAAGGTCACACAAGAAAGAGACTGAATCAGCGAGCCAAGGATAGAAGTTTCCTTTTCGCTGTGTTTTTATCGCGTCACTGCGCTTTTTACAATCCTCGAGTAAGCTGGGGCTCTTGAAAAATAGTCTAATTAATGTCGCTTGGCACTTTATAACAACTGACTGGACAGTAGTCAACAACAGTCTGTTCTTCCCTCCCTGGTTTGTTTGTTTGCTCACTATTTTATGTAATCAAACAATGTAAACATTTGATGATGACCATGTGAAAAACGTTTACTTGCTGCACTAAAACAAGGCGCCATTTTAGACAGCTGTCTATATAGTGAAAGTCTTAGCGGACATTTATCCAGCAGCAGGTAGGGGTGGGAAATGGGCACTTGCATGCCCGTGCTGATGAAAGCGGCATCTAACTCATAAAAAATGGGAAATTATTACAGCGCTTGCGCACACGAGGGCCAACCAAAAGTGCTATACCAAAACTATAGTGACAGGTGTAGCGTGAATTTCAGTCACTACGGGCTCGATTAGCCTTTTAGAGGTATGGCGGACACAATAGGAGGGCGCTATTTGATTTGGGTATAAATACACAGGTTTTACCCAAATCAAATAGCGCCTCCTATTGTGTCCGCCATACCTCTAAAAGGCTAATGGTAGTACCGTAGTACGTATGCCACTGAGCGCGCACTTCCAACCGTCTGTCAATCATCGTCTATGACTTGAATGACAAAATGGGCCATAAAGATTTGTTTACATACAATGCTCATGCATTTAAAACAGGGTGTGGGCATTGCCATTAACTCCCTAGGTAGTTAGCAATTATCTTGTGGCTATCATATTTCATATACTCTGTGACATATGTTTAGATTACACAGCGAAAAAGGTTTTCAACGAAAGTCTTCCTAAGCGCAAACTGTGACTCGAAATATCTGATAACGAAAGTGTATCATGAGGTGTGATGTGCAGGCAGTGAATCTGGACACCACATCAAGACCGAGGATGATTTTAGAAACAAATTGACATGGACTTCCTTAAACGTCTGTTGTCGTTGGAAGGTGGGATGGTAATTTCTTTAAAATACGGTAAACATCACAGGTGGAGAAACCTTCTCTTTCTGCAGGGCGTTTTTAATTTTTTTTTTGGGGGGGGGGGGGGCAGGGGCGGGGGGGGGGGGGGGGGGTTGGTCTACCGTCTAGAAGTAACCTCGCAGTCACAGTCCTTATAGTTGCTACGTACGGGCAGCAGCCGCCCAAAGTAAAGTTCAGGGGTCATGCCTCAAAACATTAATTACTAGAGGGCTTTAGCCAGTTCCTCTTCGGCCTTCAAAAACACTTTGCGAAAAGATGCGGTTAAGATCTTTCGACAAGTCCGACGATTGCATCCATCGTCACCGATCATCCTTAGTACGGAGTCGCGCGCTCTGCATGCACCTTCCTATATAAAGACTGGCTTGATGTGTCGAAGTCTGCATTACTACATGTATCTCCAAACGATCCACAGTCTGTACCGCCATCATGTACACGCGAATTGCTGTATCGCTTGTTCTTCTGATTCTGGGGCATGCTTCCGATGCCGGTCTGACAGCCCAGGAGCAACTTGATATTCTTCGGTATCACAATGACTTTCGCAACAAGGTGTCCCCCAAGGCCTCCAACATGGTCAAACTGGTAAGTTTACCTGTCAGTAATGCAACGTTGCAATCTTTATGAATTTGTTGTCTTGAAAAGTTATTTCTTGCACTAGAAACATACTTTGTCCCTTCGCAATAATATTACGATCTATTTAATACTTCAAAATCATTAATTTTCGTTCCCTCAAGTGGCGTATCCGGGTTTTTCCGTCCGGAGGCAAAATTTCACGTAAATACTGACCCCCACCCCCACCCACCCCACCCCCCCAAAAAAAAATAATAATAATAATATTAATCATAAATAAATAAATAAATAATTTAATTAATTAATTAAAACAAAATAAATAAAAAACATTCAAAATCACTCAGTCGGGCGGTCGGTCAACACCTCAAAAAAAGTTTCGCAATTTTTTTCAATCAAATATATTTCGGATTATTTGTGACCTGTTCATATCATGTCGCATATCAATGGAAAGCTGATGTGATCACCTTTACAACGATACCACATTTGTAGCAATCAGTTGTTTGAGGGCTCGGCAACTATATTGTGAATGCAGGGGGCCACAAACTGAATGTGCCAAATTCGCCATTATCTGTGTTCAACAAAACAACCAACGCTGTCAGTAACAAATAAACTCTGTGACAAGGAATAAATAACACATATTGCACTTTTTTTAATTTGTCAATTTTACACCTTTATTGAACAAACAGCAGTCATGAGCTTCAGTAGCGGGTGGAAGATCCATATGCAGCCACAACAGCATGGCACCTCCTCCTCATGCTGCTCACTAGTCTGGTCGCTAACACAGTCTCAAAAGCAGTACCATTGAAAACAATCCAATCCCAAAAACAATTTTTAAAAATCCAATAGGTTGGTATTCTAATGCATAGAGCAGCAGATGTTTGTTACTCATAAAGGAGGTTCAAAACTGTCTGTTCAATGAAGCATAATATTGACAATATGTCTGGTTTATTCCTTATTACTGACAGAGTTGGTTATTTTGTTGAGGACCGATAATGGCGAATTTGGCACATTCAGTTTGTGACCCCCCTGCATTCACGACAGAGTTGCCGAGCCCTCAAACAACTGATTGCTACAAATGTGGTATCGTTGTAAAGGTGACCACATCAGCTTTCCATTGATGCGACATGATATAAACAGGTCACAAATAATCCGAAATATATTTGATTGAAAAAAATTGCGAAACTTTTTTTGAGGGGTTTATATACAGTTAAAATTTGGTCACGCAGTGAGTCAATCGCTTTTAGAGTCAAAACTGGGTCTGTGTATACTGTAGGAATATCACGAGGCCCCAAACCCGGTGATTCTGACTGTTCTTTTTTCTTGACAGGCATGGGACGACGATCTAGCACGGAAAGCACAAGACTGGGCCGACTCTTGCGCTGACGGCCACAATCCCGTCAACTCCAACAGCCGCTGGCAATGGATAGGGGAGAACATGGCCTTCAGTACGGCGATTGACCTACGGCAGCTGGTTAAGGGTTGGGAAGACGAGAGGAAAATCTACAATTACGCCGGCAATACATGCAACCCTGTTCCAGAGGACCCTATGCTGTCAGCTTGTGGCCACTACACGCAGGTAGAACATGTCTTTTGGTCTCACTGTAGGGGGCCTAATCTTACAAACGTGTCCGTCGGGTCTTTTACAGGAAGATTTCTTAACGTAAACTAGCAATTTTTGAAAAATTCCCGTTTCTTTGCAAAAATACATCTCAATAATTTCTTACTGAGGGCCCTGTTCATCATTGTTTATTAGGCCTAAACTGTTTTCGTGTTTGACTAGGCCTACTATAAACATCTATTATTTATCAAACAAGCCACAAGGGAAACTGCCTAGGTAAATTTGAATACATTTTCAAAGTGAACAAGGAAACTGACAGGAGCGGGATTCGAACCTGCGACCTCCGGGTTATTGTACCGGCGCTCTACCAACTGAGCTATCTTGCCCTATGTTGGCTGTTTCCCAAATTGTCAGTATCTTTGTTCGGCCGGGTGGGCGCTAGTCAGAAGTCATAAACCCAGAATGTCGTCTAGCCAGGGATCACACCAAATTTTACGATACGACCTGGGAAGCGACATTGTGGGGATCACTCAATGAGGATACGACTTTTTAACTTGTAATTCATCAAACAATCCACAAGGGAAACTGACTAGGTAAATTTGAATTTAAAAAAATATACGTTGGATGGCTTTTTTTTCAGATGGTCTGGGCCAACACCAAGTTTCTCGGTTGTGGCTTCAAGAAAGGCTGTCGGAGCCTTTACCCTAATCGCTTGGTCTGCAACTACGGAGAGGGGTATGTGGAAGAACGCCGGTGACCTGCTGAGCAATTTCTTCAAATTGTTATATTAATTACTTACTATTTCGATAGCCGTGCGCATTCCTCATGATTTGTTGCGGGGGGGGGGGGGGGGGGGGTGTCCTGCCAAACAATACACCCACCGTCATTTCGGACCCCCAAATGGGGATATAAAGCATTTTGGGCCGCCTGTACCGGGGTACAATGTTACCTTGGTGAATTTCAGCGGCGGCAATTTCTTGTCGGGGGGGGGGGGGGGGGGGGGGGGGAGCACACAACCAACATTGTTCAGCATTTTGTGCTCGATGTCTCTTGTGTATCCTGGGAAATGTTTGAACATGTCTGCTGATCTTAGTGCGTATTCTGATGCATGTAAAAGCCAATGACCCATAAAATGCATATGACAAGTGGGAAATTATTGGGGGGTGGGGAGAGTGCACTGCCAATTGCCAAAGCCTAGCCGTCCCCTCCCCCAAAATAGTGAGGGGGGCCGTCCCAGGCCCCCCCCCCCCCCTCCCCTATAGATCGCCACCTATGGTGAATCGAGATATTACGTGATAGCTATTGATCTATTGATTACATAATTAACACAAAATAGGCAGACTCTCCTTGAGGGAGGATATCGAGCTTTAAGACCCGTGGGATGCGCCACTTTTTAGAGTCAATCATTTGGAGTCACGGTGACCCATTAGATTTGTTTCCCTCACAGAGGCAACTGGATTGGTGAGAAGCCGTACGAAGAAGGAAATAAGTGCAGCAACTGCCCCAATGGATACGGGCGCTGCAATAGGAGGCTGTGCAGTAAGTCTATAGGGTGAAATAGACTGATCAATTAGCACCGCCCCAAAGTTGGCGTATTGACCAATCACAGCACGACTAAACACGTGGCGCGCGTACTGTGACTGATCAAAGGTCAAGGGGCGGATTTTTTTCATGCAGGCAGTATATTTTTCTTTTGTATAGTCTAATGGGAGAAATTGTACTTTTGGGTGGGGAGGGAGTGGGGTTTGGGGGGAGGCGTAGGCGTGGAAGGCCTGGTGATCCAACATGAATGGCAGCTCATTCCTAATGTGACTGCTTGCAATTTTGACGGGGGGGGGGGGGGGGGGGGGGGGGGGGTGCCCTGCCTCTTTTCTTGTCCCAGCCAGATTTGGTGACCCCATATTCCTAAAGTTCAACTGCAAGTGAACCGACCTTATTCTTAACTTTATTTTCCTCTTTTTCCCCCTTTCATTCTCTTACACGCCCTTCCCCCTCCCCTCCCCCCCCCCTCTCCCTTTTTTTTATTGCGTTTTCTCGTGGTAGGATAGCTCTGTAGAGGTGCTTGTCACCTGTTTCATCTTGCCACTCACTGGCTTAATTTTTATTTTTTTACTGCGAATTCTTTACGTTAAATAGTAAATCTTTGTATTTTTAATTTTTTGATTCTGTATACATGTACATGTATTCGGTAATGTATTTTTTTTTTGTCAGCCAGAGGAAAAGTGTAATAAAATAAAAATTACTGCAGCCATATTATGCTTACATTCTTCGGAATCTGAATGACACTACCCATATTAAGGTCAATCCTTTAGCCATTGAAATCCAAAACCAAGCTGCATTTCACTCTTTGTATGTTTTCTTCTTTTGACAGTTCCTAATTAGACCTGATGAGGATTGCATCAAACAGCATTTACACAGATACACATGACTTCACCAGCAGAGAACTTGGCTGAATGTTTAGCGTCGATTCAAATTTATTTGCATTTTCCACATAAAACATGATACAAAGTAAACAGCACATACTGTACAGACCAATTAACTCACAGCCAATGGTGAGATATACGGGCACTGCAGGGATGATGATGCATTTTAGTTTCCAACTGTGTGAATAATTAGGTTTGTCTCTGAAAGTGAGATTGTATGGATTGTGGACCCAGAAAAAAAGTTTCATAAGTTTCTCTATGGTTGGATGGTACATGTATGTTTTAGCCCGTTACAGTATCTCTATATCTCAGCTATCATCTAGTTGAAATAAATTTATGTCTGTAGTGTACAATGACATACATCTATTTAAGCAGCGTAGAACTGAAGTAAGACATTACTGAGTAAGTGATGACATCACCAGATTAATTACACGATTCTCATACCAATATGTTTGCATTTACTGGTTATTAACCCCTTGCGTACGGATGACACCATATGGTGCAAAAAAAAAACAGCTAGTGCCACCACAGGCTGGATGACGCCATTGGCCGCTGTTTGTGCAGTTTCAATCCATTGTTGGATTATTGTGTATATGTTACGCTTGACTGCACAAACACATTGTGGCCATTTCGCTTAGATGCCAGACCCGCCGCGACGTCTCCCGTAAAATACCGTACTCAAGGGGTTAAATGTAGTGTACATGATTGGTCATTGTTGCAATTTTCAAAAATGGGTGGATTTGGGGGTTAGTATGTTATTGGAAATATCGTTCCATTGACCTGTTCAAAGTTTTGCGTTGTTGGATGGTGAAAAAACCGAGAGAAAGAACCGGGAGGAAAGTCAACCTTTTGGAAAGTACACTCTGCCCGTTGTCGGGAAACTGGGGGATTCCAATGGTGAAGGGAGTTAAGTAGTGACTGGAAGCGGTGAAGGAGTCTGTGCAGCGATAGTTTGTGTATTGCATCCTTCTCACGCTTCACCCTTAGAATTCCTCTGTCTCCTGTGCAAAACGTCTAGTTTAGAGGTAGTACCTGTAATCCGTCAACCAAAATTAGAAGCATTTACGCACACGCTCGATGCAGCTTCGACCAACAGGGCGTTTACAACTTGCCAAAATGCGCACGCGACTGAAATTAAAGAATGTGGGCAACCTGCACGCGAGCGTGGCACCAGAGCAAATGGCTTCTAATTTTGTTCGTCGAATTCCTGTCTACAACATTTGCTTTTGCTGTAATTTTCAGAAATAAATGGACTTGGGGGTTAGTATTTTAATAGGTGCTATGATACTGTAACACTGACGTGTTTAAAGTTTTGTGTGCATAGATGCACACAAAACCTACTTTAGACAAAGCGAAGCAATTTATAGTCGGGGAATAATCAGGTCGGGGAACTAGACTATTTCCAACGATTGTCGGCCGACAATCGCTGGATAACGATTTAAATTTCCACAATTTTTGAAAACGACAGCACACCAGGGTGCCATGATTTCACAGGATGCTTGAGACTGCTATTTACTTAGTCTAGTATGGTATTTCGTAATAATTCAGTAGTTTTGTTTTTTGATGTTTCCAAATGGTGTATACTGCAGTGCACGTACAACTCACAAAAGCTAGAGTTGCCATATGCTGCTACTGCAAATGATAAAATCTTAATCTTATTGCTTTAGTGTTAACAAAAGACAACCATTTTCACTACGCTTGGCACTCAGTAGATTTCTATAGAAGTTTGCAGAGCCATTTGTCATACCCACTGACATCATACTTCAGTGCTCTATACACAAAATGTGAGCGCGATTCAAGCAGTCTATGCCATGCATTCAACAGTGCACTTGGATTTGTGTTCAATGATTGCAATTTGAACCTTAACCCTCCTGTTCTCAAGGCCAAAATGGAGCCAGCTACCCTATATATCAAACACACACAAACTGTGAGAGTTGGTGGGTAGAGATTTTGATAGGCTGTGATAGTTATAATCATAGGAGGGTTAATTTATACATTTAAAAGATATGTCAACATTACTGATGAATATACATGTAGGGTTAGAAGCATTCAATGATTAAACTGGCTTTGCTCTTCAGAAGACAAGACTTCATGAAATTGTTTGACAAAAATTGTTTATTTTTGATCTGTTATAAAAAAACTGTAAATGTAAATAAAAAAAACTGTATTAGGCAAGGGGAGGCAAGTTGGCCTCGCCTCTTACCAACGGTGGAAGTTTATACCCAGCAAGATATGGGACCAAGGGGTACCCCCCCAGATATCTGAAAGGAATTGCTGAGATTCTGGCAACACACAATGACCAACACAAAAGAGAGGGGGTTCCCTCTGTGATGATGTGCTGATGTAAGCTTTATAGCCAGAGTCCACTCCAACGCGCTGACTCTGCATAAAGGTCACAGACCCAGCCAGCCCATGTAACTAACCTCAGCCCATGTAATAACTAACCTCAGCCCATGTAACTAACCTCAGCCCATGTAACTAACCTCAGCCCATGTAACTAACCTCAGCCCATGTAACTAACCTCAGCCCATGTAACTAACCTCAGCCCATGTAACTAACCTCAGCCCATAACTAACCTTCACTTGTGACTTGGCACTGAAACAATAAAGACCCATCATACGATCGGATATAGTATTAAGCCCTGTCCACACTGGATTTTTTAGTAAAACTTACCGAGACGATGGGTACTTTTCCCAAGTCCAGTGCGGACAGCCTAGGACGTTTTCCTCTAAGTTACTATTCCCGAGTCTAGCGGTTACTTCTACCGGGCAACTGCTGCCCAGGAAAACTGACCAGGTAACCTCTTCCTGAGACGATAAGTCCAGTGCGGACAGTGCGAGTTGGTAAAAGCGGTAAAAAGTCATGCTTCACAGGGAAACCACGCATGTGCAAGTGGCAAGTTTCCAAATTACAGTGCGTTGTTCCTCTTTTGGTCGCAATCATGGCGGATTTTATTATTGATACAGTCGGCAGTTTCATTGGTGCTAAAGACGTAGGCCTATGTGTACACATCGGCCGGAAAAATGATTTGGGTCAATCGCGTCAATGTAGAAGAAACGCAAAGCGCCCTCATGAGTCGTTATATTGATAGCTCGGTTACTTTTCCCGTGTCGAAAGTCCAAGTGCGGACAGTGGTGATATTTGACCATTTTTTATTTTACCATCGTCTCGGTAAAACCTACCAAAAAAGTGCAATTTCTATGTGTAAAGCGTCCACATAGAAAAAATCACTCTTTAAACACCCTCTGTCCCATATCTTGCTTCAAATGTGGAAGTTACCCCGCCTGGGTCTATATGTCTGAAAACTGAGATAATTTCTTCAGTATCTATTAGATATTTATCCTCTGTTTAGATCTGGACCCAGGAAAACCGTACAGGTGATAGGGCTGGCATCCTAAAATGTGGAAAACCCCACCACCTATGTTGCAGCCCTTTGTGGCTTTTAGCCTTGTATTGGGCGACTTTCATAAAACATGCAACATACCAGGTTTCTATGAGCTGTACAAGGTCCCGGGTCCCCTACAATAAACTGCATGCAATAAATATCCCTGTTGAAGATTTACACTCCAGCACATAGAAGCATCTGGTAACAAGCAAATACTGGCGAAAACGAAGTGCGGTTGCTATGTGGACAGCGCCCTCATTCGACGGCACATGGAGCCCATACACAAGCTAGCGGAGACTTTGAGTGCAGTGTACTTAATAATTCAAACTTCTTTTGTATCATTCTGTCACGATTCCTCTTAGCATTAACCAGCCTACCTCTCCAGGTGCCAAATTGTAGCCAACCACCCTATCTATCAAAACCTATCGAGTGACAGGTTGACACACACAAGCTGTGGGAGAGGAGAGGATTTGGTTTTTCCGATAGGTTGTGATAGTTATAGGAGGATTAAGGGTGGAAGTCAACAACAGAATCCTCCCATTAACTAAGACGTACTCTGACCAATCTTGGTAAAACTTGGTAGAAGTTCATCCATCGTCGGCCCCGTGTTGCGGACGCGGATGAAAGGACAAGATTTGTGCCAAATCCTTGTAAATGTAGTACGCTTTGCTATCCGGAGTGGTACCAGTCCTGCACAGACACAAAGAAAAACAAATTTGTCACATTTATGGACTATACACATCTTTCACAAAATGACCCGGTTGCTGCCCTAATTTCTTTATTAAAAAACTAAACGTCCCTCCATCTCCCGTTTGGTACACGCATGCATTTTATTTGGTTGTGTTGAACTCTTTAATACGGACGGCAGACATAACCACAGTTTGAAAAAGACCACCTGGCAGTTGTCATTTATATGTGCATTCCTGCACGTACTCAATCCATTCCTGTTTCAACCATATTGTTTTTGAATGGGAGTGTAATGAATAGATGGAGCTTTTTCAAACAAAGCTTTCATTCACACAAACAGGGGGCGGGGGGTCTCCAAGTTTGAATTGGACCACTATTTAGTGTGGTGCCTATTGTTTACGTTTACGCTTGGCTGCACAGCCCATTCTTGGCATATGCAGCCCCACATCAATGACTGCCGGACACAAGGGGCATAAAGCCTACAAATAGTTATCTACGTACGACACCCCAATTCCTCTCCCTGCACTGCCCCACCCTGGGGGTGTGGATTGTCACTTCAAAAGGGACACCCCAGTGCACTGATCATCTGTACAAAAGTACAGGGACTTTATTTTATTTCCGCTCAGTAGGGTCAAAATGGCTACTCTTGGGCAACTTGCTTTAGTTTTTTTTTTTTTTACCTATCCGGACATAAGTCGCATGACCTATTTTTGAGTAATTGCAATTTACATGAAAATCGTCCAGAAATCACGATTCCTGTTTTTGTAAAAGCACTGTAGTTTAAACTTTAAAGCATATTTAATTCAAAATACCTGGTTTGCTTTTTTTTATTGAGACCATTAAATGTGTACAATTTGACGTTTTAGTCTGGCGTACGTCCAAACAAAAATTGTATTATTTTCCATTCTCAATGCTGAATTTACGGCTCTATTCGAAAAGCAAAATATCGTATAACAGTATTTGTTCACAATTACAAAGCTCAAATTATATTTTTTATTATTGAATGGAAGTCAAAATGTTCAACTTATGTCTGATTTCTCTTGCTGGTTCCACATCTGGGCATCCAGAGCTATGGTGGTGGGGGGGGGGGGGCGACAACAGTTAACAGGTGTATTACCTTGGGTTGCTCGTTCCCAATTCAATGTCTCCATGCTTTTCTTGTACTGACGCCAAATATAGGACTTATTGTGCTTTGAGGAAAGAAGCCGAACTCGCTGGGCTTTTTTACTGCGCCCTGGGATGACTGTAGCGTGTATATCGGCATGGTTGGTTATGTGTGCGACGACCCTCCTCACATCCTCTGTGGTCATACAGTTTTTGTTGTTCTGTCGTCCACCTGCCCGGGATCGTTGTGGGACTAATCCATTGGTCTTGTAGTGGTTGACCAGCCCCGTGAGTTGGTTGTTGGAGATACTGAGAATCAAAATAAATGTTTATAAATTTTTCACTAAAGGTTTTTTGTTGGGAGGGGGGGGGGGGGGTTGAGTGGGGGGGTTGAGTGGGTGGGTTCCATGTACTTTCGAAACTAATACTTCACCTCTACAATCTTGTACTTCATATATATATGTATTTAGGTATGACTATGCGTGAGGAATATCTTTAGATATATCTTTAGATCTTATGAACTTCATACAGGCATTAGTCATTGTCTAGCTTGAAATTATTATGAATCATCAACTGCTTTAAACATTCACAGACCTGTATGTGCTCTTCAACAAATCCAATTGTTTCTTTGAAGAATTTTCAAATTGTATGTTATTTAAAACTATTTTGGGGGGTATTTTTTGTATTCTTGGTTGTTTCACTGCAAACACACAAAAAGATGAGCCCTGCTGGAACTGAATTATTGTTGAGCCACAAATAATTTCAGACATGATTATTCAAATGTGAATGACTTTTGTATGAAAGGCAATATTATTTCAGGGGTGAAACTCCAAAAGAGCATGGACATTATAACTTTAACCCTCCCCCTCTCAAGGCCAAAATAGAGCCTACTATAACTTACATATTAAAACCTATCAAGTGAAAGGTCGAAACACACACAATCTGTGAGAGTTTGATAGGCTGTGATAGGAGGGTTAATTCAATCAATTTATGCAGGCCTATAAGATACGTACCACAACTTGTGGGCAGTGAAGAAATAATGTCTACCCAGTACGCAAGCGATTATTAATTGCAATACTGATTAAAATGCTTATTTAAATCAACTTTTAAAAGAATTGAAACTTACCGGTGGATGAACATAAAAGTTTCCCGACAGACTCTCTTGCCCTCGACCCTGTATGTGTTTCGCGACTTCTTGCGTTGGGTCTGGCCAGCTCTCCTCTTGCACAGCGTCGTGGCCGAGTTTTGAATTCCAGCAGTGATCAGGCCCAACAGGAACATTTTCTTTTCTGCTTTTGTCAGCACAGAGCCCTTCATCTGCCTTTGACGGCCGAGTATAAAACCGGGATCAAATTGGACAGTACACGAGATTTGAGTTTTATTCTTCTTTCTGGCATCTGTAGCACATCGGCACTCCCATTTAGCTATTTTTGAGAGCCGCTCCTCTTCGTTCTCAACACCCGCGGACTCAACGTGCTGGTCGTCTCCACCAGCTTCGGTAGATTTTTCCGCAGGTTTTTCCGATTCAAGCGCTGGCTCGGGCTGCTCACAGGCAACATTGGGCTCCGCATCACCACTGTCATTTTCACCTGTCAATTCATGACTGTCACTGCTCCTGACCGCTTCGATGGCAGTTTTGGCAAGATTTTCCAACGTGATGGGAGGATGGGGTTGTGCACGGCCACCGTCGTCACCATGTGTATTATGATGAGTGTCATCAGTGTCAAGCAATAATGCTAGCATACCTCGTTCTTCGCCAACCTCAAAGTCAACCACAGAGGCCTTGATGTTTGTTGACATTTGGGAAACTTGCAGTCAGAACTGGGGCAAACGTCATAACCTGGTGTATAGAGGCGTCTCCTGTTTTTGCATGTAAGAACGGGGGTGATATAATTGTTATCAGACCTGCTTTAGAAATTATCAGGAATTGAGGGTGCTGTTCAAAAGTACTTTCAGAACTGTAAGGTTTTCACAAACCTTACAGAAAGACACATATAAACCGCTGTGGACATTTTGTTTCCCATTCTTTTCATGATCCATAACTCTCGTCACCAAATTTTCTGCCCCAACATTTCATATGCCTTATCTTGATATATAAATGTACACGTAGGTTAGGTTCAGTTCCTTGAAATGTCACTGGAAATGGTGAAATTTTACGAGAATATCGCTTACCAAGACCACAGGATTCTCCACTCCAAAGTTTGACATCTTTTGTTGTTGACAGAGGGCGCCTTAACGCTGTGGTTTGCACAGACATAAATTGTAGGTTATTCATGTCTAGTGGTTTGTCAATGGTGTTAAGGCACCATAGCCATATCAAGATAAGGCATATAAAATGTTGAGGCAGAAAATTTCTCACAAGAGAGTTATGGATCATGAAAAGAATGGAAAATATTTGTCCACAGCAGTTTATATGTGTCTCTCTATATCCTTCCTCCATGCTCTCTGTAACGTTAAGGTTTGTGAAAACCTTACTGTTCTGGAAGTAGTTCAAAAGGGTTTACTATAGGCCTATGTATGACCACTCCCAAATTAGTAGTCCCATGATCCCTGATCTATGAACATCTTTATCCCTTAAAAATTCGTTAAAGAGCCACTTTTCCCTTGATTTACCGTGAACTAACATTTTCACGTTTTTTTCAACATATTAAAACCCTCCTATGCAAAGTCTCCTATTCTGAGCCATGTTGTTGTATGGGTCAAAATCAGTCAAGGTGATTGTTTTTGACCCTCCTGCCATAGTACAAAACCACATGTAATCTGATCATGTCTGTGTAAAAGTATAGCAGGGGTAAGGCTGTTCGATATCCATTTATTTTGATACCGAAATATCGGCAGAAAAATATCGCGATATTCGATATTATCGTGATGACGTCACTTTTTCATTACCGGAAGAACGGAGGAATAAAAAAAATACATGACGGAAGTCACCACGGCATCATGAGATCGGGCCCGCCGGGATCGGGCCCGCCGGGATCGGGCCCGCCGGGATCGGGCCCGCCGGGATCGGGCCCGCCGGGATCGGGCCCGCCGGGATCGGGCCCGCCGGGATCGGGCCCGCCGGGATCGGGCCCGCCGGGATCGGGCCCGCCGGGATCGGGCCCGCCGGGATCGGGCCCGCCGGGATCGGGCCCGCCGGGATCGGGCCCGCCGGGATCGGGCCCGCCGGGATCGGGCCCGCCGGGATTGAGCGGCAGGAACGGGGGGCCGGTTTGACAAAGCCTCCCTTCGCTCGTTGAGTATTTGGAGTTTTACGACATTTACCTTCAGTTGGCTACTTTATGGCACTCCAGAAAGACTAGCGTTTGTTTCTATTTCAGCATTTTTGATTAGTAACACAGATGATAATACCATGGACGATCACATGCGAGCTGTCAACAAACGATCGTGTCGTATATTTTGTGAAGACGACATGATGACATTGCACAATGTACAATGGATGCGCGCCACGTGTTCTAATCTTTTCTCAAGACGCGACGCAGTTCGCTACACGTAACTACGTGTGCCTTGTACACTGGGGAAAGACGGTGGCATTCAGTGCGGTTGCTTGCACTTGACCAAGGCTGGCAACAAAGCAACGCGCACGCGCAGATGCGCTACAGGGGTTGACCTTATTGCAAACAATTGCCATACCCCTCGATCTCAAGATGAGTTCGCAAGCGTGTAGGTACGTACGTACATTGTACACTGGGAATAAGACGTTGTTTGCACTTGACAACGTACGGCGCGGAGGGTAAATCGCGCGGAAGGTAAATCGCGCGGAGCGGAGATGTCATGTCGGGGTTTAGAAAACGGTCAAAGAAAGACACATTTAGTGCATGTATGTATTTTTTTATTCCTCCATGGTACATCATGATACATTATATACTATTCCTACCGTACAATAATTGGAAATAACTGGAATTTCGAGCAAAGTAAACTGGACAAATCCACACGTAATGCGGCCAAAAGGAACATATATCGCGATATTCTTCGGTATATCGAATTCCCCGATATTCCGTTTTTTTTAAAGGGGCCGATACGATTTTCGATATGAAAAAATTATCGAAATATCGGGAAATATCGTCATATTGAACAGGCTTAAGCAGGGGAGGTGGAAAGAAATTTTGACTGATTTTGACCTTTTAAATAGTAGGAGGGTTGGGAGATTAGGAGTCTGTGAAAACACCCTTAGAAAAGTCCTTAGTTTAGCCGTCCATGAAAATCCGGTGACTTCAGCCACTAGTGCCATATTGTGTAGTGGAATCCCTGAAAACTCCCGTATTATAATCTTGT
Source organism: Hippasteria phrygiana (assembly GCA_037893225.1). Lineage (NCBI taxonomy): Eukaryota > Metazoa > Echinodermata > Asteroidea > Valvatida > Goniasteridae > Hippasteria > Hippasteria phrygiana. The sequence goes on from JAZGUH010000338.1 coordinate 181,408, forward strand.
AGTTGAGCTTGGCAAGTCTGCTGCCTGGCCCTCCAGAGTGTTTAGAATGTTTACAATAGAGAGTTTATTGACAGTTATGTATGACCAATGATAATCCTCAGTGGCCAGGGTCATTAAAAAACCTTGAAAAAAAACCCTTACAGGATTAGTGCTATAAGCCCCAGGTAAAAATTTCTGTGAAACATCCCTTAGGGATTAATTTCACTGCAAAGTGGACTTTTAATGGGAATTTAAGAGATTAGAGATTGTTCTATGAGCCATGTGCGTAAAAATGGAATACTTTAATAAAATACATATATAACACTGTTTTAAAATTTAACATCAATATTTTGACTCAACTTACTAGGGCCTGCCCTAGTGAATAGCTAATAAAAAGCTGGCGGTCATAAAATTTGAATTTAAATGCGACATTACAAACCAACAGGTATGCCGTAGTCTGTGTAGATAAAGGGCAGGGTTTTAGTTTTTATGGGAAATCTTGGGGTAAAGCGACAATGAAGATGACAAAATGCAATGCGAAAATAAAAGATGGCAATCACCATGACGCACAGTAAACACACAAAACTGCGTTGATTCAAACGGCAACTGTCGTAAAGCGCGTCAGAATATTGCATTTTCTACCGCAATCTACTGTTCAAAATTACAAAAAAAGGGCGTCAATAGAATTATTAAAGAGCAAAATGCTTTAGGTTGAAAAAGTCATGTTGGAGAAAAAATACCCCTGACTCTCAATCTCATCATGCTCATTTATTGATCAAAACTATTCGCCTTGGCCTACAATACATTGAGTATCCTGCTGTAATTATAAAGGGCATGGAGGAAAGAATGTGTGCTCTTATTCCCAGGCTGTGGTAAGGGCAACTTTAGCTTGATTCTAGCTCTTGACTCATTCTAGCTCTTGAGTCGTGTGTGAGTATGACATGTAAGATTCGCCATGGCGAATCTCACACTACAGTCACATTGCATGAGCCTATAAACCTTTTCGACATTCTTAAAGCATCATGGGAACTGCATCAATCAGCCCCTGATTAGAAGAGCAAGCACATTTAGAACGGACTTGATTGGTTGCATCGGCATTGGTCACATGTTCGTTGTCATGCTTGCAAAAATCCTCTTCTGATTGGCTAAATAATGTGACATTAAAATTAGCTGTTCTAATTCCAGAAATTTGCATTCATCAGTAAAAAAAGGGATTCCCCAATTATTTCCTTTATTTGTATTGCCATTTAAAATACATTTTTTCTGGTTATTATTTTCCTTATGTTCCATGAATAAAGGGTATCGCTCAACTCATGACAGATATTTAGCATAAAATCAATTAATACTTGGACTGGTTCACAGTGCCATAGGTTTGTGTATAAAGGTTTGTCAATGTTTGTGTATACATTCTAAATGGTTTGTTTGGCCATGATCATGATGATGTTGGCCTCGTCATCATGATCATCATGCATTTATGTAGCCCCACTAGTGTTGCTGGTAGATCACACTAGTGCTGTAGTACAGTGGGGCTAGCATTTTTATGGGTGTTGGTAAAAGTCGGAGGTGGTCGGAGCTAGCCGGAGCTACCCGGAGGTAGCTTTATACACGATTTATACGACGTTTTTAAGTCTTAAAAATAGTTACCTGTTAATAATATTATACTTCCGTACTTTCTACTAACAAAAAAATGACTATTTATCTGCCATTTCAAAGTTGTCATTCGAATTCCTCGACCTCCGGGTTTCACCGATTTAATGGTTGTAATCGTACGTACGTACGGGCACTGCTGCATGCGAGCACGACCGATGTTCGTATAGTAGTGCGCCCTCGCATGACTAGTTTTGGCTATTCTATTTACTACGGAGGGGCTTATATGACATCACAAAGCTAATGAAACCAGTTTGTGTATACACCTCTAGTTTTATGCCGCTCATAAACTTATGCTACCGTGATGGAACGACCGTTAATGAAGGAAACAATTATTGTGAAACTTATTTTACTTGGAACAATGGCAATCACAATTTTGAAGGAGAAAAAGCTACGGTACACTGGTGCATCATAAAATTGTGAGAAAAAGTACAACTGACGCTCCATTTGGTGAGACGGAGGTTGATATAAAATATTTGGTAGAGCTCTGAAAAAGATATAAACCTTAAAAATAATATTTTGTACATGTGGGAACATTGCGTTCTGGTCAAAATGATTGTTCACAGTTCTGTGTTAGGAGGAAATCAGGCGCTAATATTTCCCGCAGAAAAGTACAAAAAGTACATCTGACATTTGCATTATTTTCGCGTCCAAATAGTGAGCCGGAGGTTGATATAAAATATTTGTTACAGCTCTGAAAACCATATAAACCTGGGAAATGATACTTTGTACATGTGGGAACATTGCGTTCTGGTCAAAATTATTGTTCACAGTTCTGTGTTATACAGAAAATCAGGCGCTAATATTGCCCGCAGAAAAGTACAACAAATTACTGACGCTCCGTTTTGCATTATTTTCGCGTCCAAATAGTGAGCCGGAGGTTCATATAGAATATTTGTTACAGCTCTAAAAACCATATAAACCTGGAAAATGATACTTTGTACATGTGGGAACATTGCGTTCTGGTCAAAATTATTGTTCACACTTCTGTGTTATAGAGGAAATCAGGCGCTAATATTTCCCGCAGAAAAGTACAAACAATTACTGACGCTCCGTTTTGCATTATTTTCGCGTTCAAATAGTGAGCCGGAGGTTGATATAAAATATTTGTTACAGCTCTGAAAACCACATAAACCTAGGAAATGATACTTTGTACATGTGGGAACATTGCGTTCTTGTCAAATTTATTGTGCACATTTCAAATCACGCGCTAATATTGCCCGCAGAAAAGTACAAAAAATTACTGACGCTCCGTTTTGCATTATTTTCGCGTCCAAATAGTGAGCCGGAGGTTGATATAAAATATTTGTTACAGCTCTGAAAACCATATAAACCTGGAAAATGATACTTTGTACATGTGGGAACATTGCGTTCTTGTCAAAATTATTGTTCACAGTTCTGTGTTATAGAGGAAATCAGGCGATAATATTGCCCGCAGAAAAGTACAAACAATTACTGACGCTCCGTTTTGCATTATTTTCGCGTTCAAATAGTGAGCCGGAGGTTGATATAAAATATTTGTTACAGCTCTGAAAACCACATAAACCTAGGAAATGATACTTTGTACATGTGGGAACATTGCGTTCTTGTCAAATTTATTGTGCACATTTCAAATCACGCGCTAATATTGCCCGCAGAAAAGTACAAAAAATTACTGACGCTCCGTTTTGCATTATTTTCGCGTCCAAATAGTGAGCCGGAGGTTCATATAAAATATTTGTTACAGCTCTAAAAACCATATAAACCTGGAAAATGATACTTTGTACATGTGGGAACATTGCGTTCTGGTCAAAATTATTGTTCACACTTCTGTGTTATACAGGAAATCAGGCGCTAATATTGCCCGCAGAAAAGTACAACAAATTACTGACGCTCCGTTTTGCATTATTTTCGCGTCCAAATAGTGAGCCGGAGGTTCATATAGAATATTTGTTACAGCTCTAAAAACCATATAAACCTGGAAAATGATACTTTGTACATGTGGGAACATTGCGTTCTGGTCAAAATTATTGTTCACACTTCTGTGTTATAGAGGAAATCAGGCGCTAATATTGCCCGCAGAAAAGTACAAACAATTACTGACGCTCCGTTTTGCATTATTTTCGCGTTCAAATAGTGAGCCGGAGGTTGATATAAAATATTTGTTACAGCTCTGAAAACTACATAAACCTAGGAAATGATACTTTGTACATGTGGGAACATTGTGTTCTGGTCAAAATGATTGTTCACAGTTCTGTGTTAGGAGGAAATCAGGCGCTAATATACTGTATTATTTTTTGCCGGCAGAAAAGTGAACACTGACGCTCCGTTTTGCATTATTTTCGCGTCCAAATAGTGAGCCGGAGGTTGATATAAAATATTTGTTACAGCTCTGAAAACCATATAAACCTGGAAAATGATACTTTGTACATGTGGAAACATTGCGTTCTGGTCGAAATGATTGTTCACAGTTCTGTGTCATAGGAGGAAATCAGGCGCTAATATTGCCCGCAGAAAAGTACAACAGACTGACGCTTCGTTTTGCATTATTTTCGCGTCCAAATACCGAGCCGGAGGTTTAAGCTCCCCAATCGGCCCTTGAATATATCGGCCCGTTTGTTTCACACAGATCTGGTTCGCTCCATCCAATATAGTCCAGTAAGAATTGACATGAGAAATGCCCAACCTTGACATTTTAGTTCACGGAATTTTTACTCATAAACCGTTATAAAATTCAACCATTGGGGAAATGTGATTTTAATGCCGATTTCTACGTGCGAATGTGCTATTACCCAATTCCTGATTGGAACAATGATTAGCCAATAGACCGTGTAAGTCTCGCGTATAAAGGTCACACTTGAACTTCCGGGCACCTCCGAGCCACCGGCTGTATTTCTTTCTCCCAAAGTTATAATGATGATGGGGTAGGATGGGGAGCACAAGTGGTGGGGGGGGGGGGGGGGGGGGGGGGGAGGCCTCAATGGCGGAGGGGGCGTGTCACAATGCCCCCGTACCCATTACACCACTCTAAAACGGTATTAGGATGAGTAATTGAATTATTTGTTTCAATATCTATTAGGACCATCTCTTCCCGAAAATCTTGAAGAATTTTTAGGGCAGAAGCCGTTTGATACTTTGATGATGATGACAATGATTATGCGATGACGACATCCTTAAAAACTCTTTTCTCATGATAATTTTTGTAAAAATCTTCATTAAGTTTTCTCATTTGCCATTTTGTATTAATTTAAGTTAAACATTTGCAATGACCCTTTCCCAATCTTTAAAAGGGTATGATTTAGCTTAGGTGTCGGAAATACATGCCTCTTAATATAAATTGTGCATCCCTTTTGTTTTCAATTAATTAACATATTTCCCCAAGGTGGATTTTGGTTGAATTTTTATGGGAGGTAGCTAGAGTCCCAATAAATACCTTGCCACTAAAATTTGCCAAACAAAAATGTCAGGGTCCTCGTCAATTCTTACTGAACTAATAGGCGGGAGTCTGGTGTGTCAACCAACGATAAGTCACTGATCGAGATCCCGATCTGTGTGAAACAAACAGGACCTATACCGGTATACGCCGGTTCACACTTTACGCGAATGCGAATTGAATTGGAACAAGAAAGATTTTCGGCGAAATTCGCTGGCCTTGAAATGTGTTCAATTACTGCAGCGAGAGTTATTGTCATGACGTCACAAATTAATTTGCATTCGCGCTGAGTATGAACCGGTATTATCATCTGTCGAAATATACTTCTATGTCATCAAATTAACCCTTTCACAAAAATCTCCAGAAAACAAATGATCATAATTACTCTGGATGTCTCAAATGAAGTATGCTTAATTCTTGAAACTCGCTTAATTTCAGAAACATTCCAGGAACAACAATGGGTCAGTTCTGCAAAAATGTTCTGCAAACTTTGCTGTTTAATTGTATAACATAAAAATTGAAATTCACTTTGCACTGTAAAGTCTCAAAAAAGTAAACTATTTTTCACGTTTTGAAAACGAATGCGTTGTTCACAGTATTACGGCTGTTCCTTTAAGATGCATTTCTGGCACACTCAGTGACAATCACCCAACGACTGCATGCACACTCCACTCTTTGAAATGCCTTGAATATGCAGCCAGTCTAACGCCTACAGAACGCTGTGGCATGGTATAGGCATAGGGTAGACCATGTCGCCTCTATCAAACTGCTTCAATTAGTGACATTCATGATCATGTACGGAATTAAGTTGCAGCCGCTCTTTGGAGGTTGTCGAGGTACATTGGAGGAGGACACATTTGTTGATGTTAAACCCCTGTAATTTTTTTGAGGATCACGTGTACCTTTTTCAGCAACTTTCTTTAGCACGGACGGGCATGTTCGCACATATGTGGACGGGTGGGCTGTTTTATGTGAGAGATCATTTTGAGCAACTGCTTCTTCGTTTTCGAGCTACTGAATTAATACCAGCGTATACTCAGACTACGCCCAAGCTGCATGCCGAATAACTGGACCGCGCTTTTGGGGGCATAGTGGTATATATTGTTTCGCACGCGGGGATGCTCTTTATTCGGATATAGTCTCACTCCATCCCCTGTGCTTCCACTTTGGCACACCTCTAGTCATCCTTTGCATTTGGGTTATTTGCCCATAATTATACACATCGCCACCCTTTAGTTTAACTGGTGGTTCTATATACCACCTTTGCCATATTGTGACATGTATAAAACGGCCATGGCGAAGGTTCAAACCGCATGAAGATCCGCTAATTATGGTGTGTATATATAGACGACACACCGCGTCGCCTCTTCCATACGCGACGCGACTATTGCTCAGTTGCATCGTGCCGTCGCGTCGTGCCGTCGCTTCTTTGTCATTACTTTTGTACACATTCTGGCGTCGCGTCGTAAGTCGCTTCGTGCCGTCATATCACCCGTCGCGTCGTGCCGTCGTGCCGTCGTGCCGTCGCGTCGTTTTTTTCAGCTTGCAGGTGTTTTTTCACCTTAGCGTCGCCCCTTCCGTCGCCCATCGCGTCGCACTGTCGCACGTCGCGTCGTGCTTCGCGGCGTGCGTCTCGTCGTGTGCCGCGTCGTCTTGTATCGTCGTGCATCGCGCCGCACCATCGTGCGTCGCGTCGTGCTTCGCATCGTGCTTCGCGTGGTGTTTCGCGTCGAGTAGCCATGCCATTATCAACATGTGCAGTTGAAATACCGAACTTGTTCATGGACTAATCCGCTAATAAATTTAAATTAATGCGCGCATGCTAGCGTGCGGTAAAACAAAAAAGGCCTGAGCGCTGCATGGGAAATGTGTAAAAAGACGATTTTGCTAGATTTTTTAAAATTCTGTTTGCGTTTTTTGTGGCGAAAAACCTCGAGCATGCAGGCCCGTCACAAGGAGGGGGGGGGGGGGGGAGGCACGAGGGGGGGAGGCACGAGGGGCCGGTCCCCCTGGTGATTAATTAACCCCCCATCTGTCAAACCATAAACATAACGTTTTTCTGCACTTTCTTCCTCAAGACTTGGACTAAAAGCTACCTTTGTACTCAAAGATTTTTAGTTATTTATTCCTAGTTAGTTATTTATTCCTTTCCGAGGATTTCCAGTTTTAAGTAAGCGGTCACAAAGTGCAATAAAACTTTTACTATAAGTCTTTTCCTCTATTTGGTACTTTTCTTTTAATTAATTTGGTACTTTTTCTCTCTCGCTGGATTTTCTTGGGGGGGAACTGGGGGGGGGGGGGGGGTCAAGGCCGACACAGGCTCTCGGAAAGCACCGAGTATACAAGTTTCATACATTACGTCGGGACAGAGCAAAAAGAGAAAATCTATGTTCTAATTTACAATACAGCTGTAGAAACTGAAGTTGTGTTTCAAGTTCGATGTGTGATCTGGATGCCTCCATTTTGGTCAGCAGTTCAATCTTGCAATCTTTTCCAGCAGGATGAAGAATCTGTCGTAGTCCTCACGGCCAAAGGTCTCGTAATTTGTCCCTATAGACTCAGTCGGTGTCTCATATATACCCTTATGTAAAGGTTTATATAATTGTTGAAACAAAGACTTGAAACAAAGACTTGAAATAAAAGTTGCTGTGTGCACGGGTTACATAAACGGTGTAAAACAAAGTTACAATAGAACTGCAACCTTGGAGGACGTTATAAAACCAAGCGGATTTCTCGTCAGGGTTGAGGGGGGTGGGGGGGGGGGGTGGGGGGGGGGAGGAAAAAGCACACAACCAAGAATACAAGGCCCATCACCATAATTCTTTTATTTCTTTTTCAACCAGATATTGCAATAGGATGCTCAAAATGAGTCAATTTACCGATATATACATAATAGGTCTTGGATTTTGCCAAAACTTGCCAAATGCATTACGTTTGAATAATCTTGTTAAGGGGGGGGGGGGGGGGGGGGGGGTTCGCCCATTATTAGTTTTGTATGTCAAAACTATATAGAGGGTGGGAACATAATCTTCCGCTCCCAAGATCGCTTTGCAGGCCACTCATTTTAACACTAAAGAAAACTAAACGACAAATGTTGGAGATTGCATTATTCGGACGAATGCACTATTAATTCAACCTTTAATAAAAGTTTAATACATTTTACCGGAAAATTTGCACTCGGTGTCTTTACGGTATGCAAAGTGCTGGTGCGTGTGAAAGCCAATGGTCTTCCGAGCTCTAACAAATAACAACCTCCGGCTCACTATTTGGACGCGAAAATAATGCAAAACGGAGCGTCAGATGTATATATTTTTTGTACTTTTCTGCGGGCAATATTAGCGCCTGACGTCCTCGTAACACAGAACTTTGAACAATCATTTTGACCAAAACGCAATGTTCCCACATGTACAAAGTATCATTTCCCAGGTATATATGGTTGTCGGAGCTGTAAAAAATATTTCATATCAACCTCCGGCTCACTATTTGGACGCGAAAATAATGCAAAACGGAGCGTCAGATGTACTTTTTGGACTTTTCTGCGGGCAATATTAGCGCCTTATTTCCTCCTAACACAGAACTGTGAACAATCATTTCGACCAGAACGCAATGTTCCCATGCACATGTACAAAGTATCATTTCCCAGGTTTATATGGTTTTCAGAGCTGTAACAAATATTTTATATCAACCTCCGGCTCACTATTTGGACGCGAAAATATTGAAAAACGGAGCGCCAGTTGTATTTTCGGCCGGCAATATATAGCACGTGCCTCTTAACACAGAAGTGTGAACAATCATTTTGACCAGAACGCAATGTTCCCCACAAGTACAAAGTATCATTTCCCAAGTTTATATGGTTTTCAGAGCTGTAACAAATATTTTATATCAACCTCCGGCTCACTATTTGGACGTGAAAATATTGAAAAACGGAGCGCCAGTTGTACTTTTTGAACTTTTCTGCGGGCAATATTAGCGCGTGATTTGAACTGTGCACAATAATTTTGACCAGAACGCAATGTTCCCACATGTACAAAGTATCATTTCCTAGGTTTATGTGGTTTTCAGAGCTGTAACAAATATTTTATATGAACCTCCGGCTCACTATTTGGACGCGAAAATAATGCAAAACGGAGCGTCAGTAATTTCTTTTTACTTTTCTGCGGGCAATATTAGCGCCTGATTTCCTGTATAACACAGAAGTGTGAACAATAATTTTGACCAGAACGCAATGTTTCCACATGTACAAAGTATCATTTCCCAGGTTTATATGGTTTTCAGAGCTGTAACAAATATTTTACGTCAACCTCCGGCTCACTATTTGGACGCGAAAATAATGCAAAACGGAGCGCACGTCACATATACTTTTTGTACTTTTCTGCGAGCAATATTAGCGCCTGACGTCCTCTTAAAATTAACACAGAACTTTGAACAATCATTTTGACCAGAACGTAATGTTCCCACATGTACAAAGTATCATTTCCCAGGTTTATATGGTTTTCAGAGCTGTAACAAATATTTTATATCAACCTTCGGCTCACTATTTGGACGCGAAAATATTGAAAAACGGAGCGCCAGTTGTACTTTTTGAACTTTTCTGCGGGCAATATTAGCGCGTGATTTGAACTGTGCACAATAATTTTGACCAGAACGCAATGTTCCCACATGTACAAAGTATCATTTCCTAGGTTTATGTGGTTTTCAGAGCTGTAACAAATATTTTATATGAACCTCCGGCTCACTATTTGGACGCGAAAATAATGCAAAACGGAGCGTCAGTAATTTTTTTTACTTTTCTGCGGGCAATATTAGCGCCTGATTTCCTGTATAACACAGAAGTGTGAACAATAATTTTGACCAGAACGCAATGTTCCCACATGTACAAAATATTATTTTTAAGGTGTATATTTTTTTCAGAGCTCTACCAAATATTTTATATCAACCTCCGTCTCACCAAATGGAGCGTCAGTTGTACTTTTTCTCACAATTTTATGATGCACCAGTGTACCGTAGCTTTTTCTTCTTCAAAATTGTGATTGCCATTGTTCCAAGTAAAATAAGTTTCACAATAATTGTTTCCTTCATTAACGGTCGTTCCATCACGGTAGCATAAGTTTATGAGCGGCATAAAACTAGAGGTGTATACACAAACTGGTTTCATTAGCTTTGTGATGTCATATAAGCCCCTCCGTAGTAAATAGAATAGCCAAAACTAGTCATGCGAGGGCGCACTATACGAACATCGGTCGTGCTCGCGTGCAGCAGTGCCGTACGTACGTACGTACGTACGATTACAACCATTAAATCGGTGAAACCCGGAGGTCGAGGAATTCGAATGACAACTTTGAAATGGCAGATAAATAGTCATTTTTTTGTTAGTAGAAAGTACGGAAGTATAATATTATTAACAGGTAACCATTTTTAAGACTTAAAAACGTCGTATAAACCGTGTATAAAGCTACCTCCGGCTAGCTCCGACCACCTCCGACTTTTACCAACACCCCATTTTGATGAGTCTCGAAAAGGTTTATTTTCAAGCTAGGGGCAACTTCAACTTCCAAGAGTCCCAACCGTCATGCCCTAGCAAAGTCAAGCACAAAACAGCAAATTAAAACTCACCAAATAACTATGCAGTCAGTAATATAGCACAAGGTTGAAACAATGCAGATGATTTTATTAAATATTAAAACCAGATGATTATTTATTGCACCCATGCAATTACAAAATAGGGCGCCCTCTGTTTACGGTGGGAGTCATCAGATGTATTATGCCAAGAGAGGGCGCTATGATTTATCTGGCCCGGGCGCACGTCCGTACGTACGTACGCGCAGCGGGCACCGCAGACATAAATAACCTTGCGCAAGGGCGTAGGTCTGAAAAGTTTTCCCCAAAAATTCCAGTAAATGTTGTCAGAACAACACTTTGGTGACTTGGAACCGGTAAGTGAAACACCACACCAAAAAACAGCTTGCCATTTGAAGTTCCAGGAGCTGGTTCTGAATCTTATGATCCGTAAAAAAATTAGGGCCTACCTTAGCCCAGTATGGACTCCCTTCGCGTTGCGAGGGAGTCCAGAATATGAAGCTACTGGAAGTAGTCGAAAAAAATTAGAAACAAAATTACAATATTTTTACCTCACCGTAGACACTAATTTCACGCCCATTATACTCTTTGTGTCTTTATCTGTCCGTCCGTGAGGTTCACGAATTCCTTATGATTCGCTGGCCGATTTTTTCAGGAAAATAAACTCAAAAGCAACGTTAAACTTGTAGACTCTTTTCATCAGTTTCAGACCAAGTATACGTACATAAAACGTATGTGTGCGTATAATTACGCGTGCACGCAAGCACTAGGCCGCGCGCGCGTGCACGCACAATCCGCATGCGCGATTTGCCTAGTAACTGTCCCCCCTTACGCGCAGGCACAATAACTTGCGTTTGTGTTCGTACTGAGGGTCCTGCTTTGCGATCCTGCATCGATTACGTCGTCCATAATAACCTCCCAAATTCGTTCTTATTATCTTCTATAGCCCAAAACAGATTTGGAACTTTAAAAGTATCTGTAGACTACACAGAAAGCACTTTTCAAGACTGTACCGCGCAGCCAGCCCAAACGGTAGTGCGCATGCAAGTGGTTGCCAGGCAAATCGCGCGTGCGCATTGCGCCTGCGCTGCACGCATCAGCATCGCACTGGCAGAATTTCGGAGGTCGCGCGCGCGTATATGTGTGCACGCACACACGTGCCCCGTGTACGTCATGTAACTCGGTATGAAACTGATGAATTGAAAAGAGTCTACAAGTTTAACGTTGCGTTTGAGTTTATTTTCCTGGAAAACGTCGGCCAGCGTATCATATAGAATTCCTGAACCTAACGGACAGATAGATAAGGACACAAAGAGTATGTGTGGGCATGAAATTAGCTTCTACAACGAGGTAAAACGTGAAAAAATCCTGTTAAAGTTTTGATTTCAATTAATGCGACATCTCGTATCCAGGACGTTAGTCGTAGTGCAATGAAGACATCGTCCAACCTGGGCTAGGGCCTACCTATATTTACCTGTGTCATGACCTCACCAAGCATCTTCGCCAGGACGTGGAGGGCGACGGAGCAGGGAGCCGGTTAGCCCTACAAATAGAGCTGTAAATGGTTCCTTTTTTAACTTCTTGCTTTTTACTGTCACCATTACAGCCCTACTCCAACGGCTGAGTTTTACAACTGGTCGACTTTGATTTTAAATATCTCCCCAAATTCGACCAGTTGTAATGTAAAACTAGGCGTGTAGGGGGTGCGGTTGTGGATTAGGGCTGTAAATGGTGACAGTAAAAAGTCAGAAGTTAAAAAAGGAACCATTTACAACCCTATTTGTAGGGCTAGGAGCCGGCTACCCGCTGGCTCTTAAATGCTCCTATTCTACGTCGAAGGATTTTGTCCAGCTGGCCCTTGCTGAAATTGTTGACTGTTTCCACTGACACAGCTTTCAGGAGGCAAACTGTTCCATACGTTAATAACTCTTTGAGAAAAGCTGAACTTGGTGACAAATTTCTTAATTATAGGCTAGCTTTAGCTTGAAAATTCCAGCTCTAGGCTCATGACACATTTGTGAGATTCGCTGTTTAGAGCTGGAAACACTTGTATTGAGTTGTCAGTGGTGTGTTGATGTTTTTGCCAATATCTTCCGTTTCCCTGAATATATCAACCAAACACTCACCTTACCGGCAGAGTAGTAATTCATGCAGCTTGTGATCCCCTCAAAATGAGAATATGCTCAAGTTAAACCCGAAAAAAAGTAAATTTTTCGTGCAACATCGGTGCATGCACAAACCAGCTGTGTACAAAGTAATGGATCGTATTTTTGAACATGAACGATGTTTTCCGATCGATTATCGGCCAGCGGCACTGCGCTCCTCTCGGGGCTGAATATACAACAGCTGTTTGCTGAAATACTGACAGCAATTAGCAAACAGCCGTTGTATATCGAGCTCTGAGGCTCGCGCAGTGCCAGCGGTCCTGGATTTCTCAAAAGCTTTCGACAAAGTTTCACATAATTGCTCCTAAATAAGCTTCAACATTATCCTTTGATTCAGTGGGTAGAACATTTTCTGGTTGGGCGTACTCAGAAGGTGGTAGTTATTAAAGGGAAATCTTCAGCACTTGCCCCTGTAACATCCGGAGTTCCTCAAGAATCTGTTCTGTGACCCCTCCTATTTTTGCTTTATATAAACGATCTGCTGCAGAATCTGTCTTCAAAAGTTCGGCTTTTTGCTGATGATTGTCTTGTATACAGCATAGACAAGACCCAGCTTCAACAAGATTGGAATCTTGGCAGTCAACATGGAAAATGAAATTCAACACTTCGAAATGTAGCACAATTTCAATTGGAAACCATTAACAACAATCTATAACTTTTGTGGAAGGGTTCTAGAAAGCTTTGACTGTCAAAAGTATCTCGGGATGCACATCGCAGATTCATTGTCTTGGAAGAAACACACAACAGAAACATGTAAAAAAGCACGGAAGATACTGGGGATTCTAAGGAGACACCTGTGTGGAACTGCAGCTCTGAGGTTAAAAAATCGGCATATACCTCTTTGCATGCTTCGACCATTATTAGAATATTCTTCATCTGCCTGGGATCCACATCTACAGTGTGATATTCACTGCTTGGAACAAGTACAGAGGCAAGCCGCAAAGTTCATTTTCAGTGAATATAGTCAAACAACGGGAACAGTCACAAATCTACTTCAGAGGCTTGACTGGGCTCCCCTAGAGACACGGAGAAGAGCCAATAGATTAAACATGATGTTCAAGATAACAAAGGGACTGGTGGACATACTGGTAGACGCTTATTTGACTCCAAATACCAGGGCAACGAGAGGGAACCCAAAGCAATATAAGCAAATTCGTACTCGCACCAGGGTATTTGAAAACAGCTTCTTTCCAAGAACCATCAAAGACAAACAAAATACCATCCTCTGCAGCATGTGCACCGTCATTAAACTTTTTTAAGGAAGAAATCTACAAAAATTTAAAGCATGTAAACAAATACATTCTGGGTGTAGCCCCGGCCCCACATGAGATGCACAACAAGTTGGTGTGATGTTTCCTTGGGGATGCTTTGCCAGCTATATGATACAGATACAGAAACCTTTTTCGACATTCTCAAACTTGCATTTCCATGGGAACGGCAGCCCATAATTGTATAGAGCAAGCACATTACTATAGAACGGACGTGATTGGTCGCATTGGTCACATGTTGCATTGTTGGTTGTCATGGTTGCAAAAATCCTCTTCTGATTAGCTTATAATGTGACATTATTAAAAGATGTGTTAATTCAATGCCTGCGTTCACGCGAACAATGCAAACGTTTTCCAATTTGTGTGCACATTCAATTGGAAATTGTTCGCTTAGTTGGCAAACGTTCGCGTTGTTCGCGTGAGTGGAACGCAGCCCAGAGCAGTTGCATTCATCAGTAACTGGTACCCTGAGAGGGATTCCACAATAAACCTTTCCGACATTGCGGGTATGGAGGCTAAACAATGTACTTTATACACAAGCCTTAGTCTGAGTAACTTGGACCCTTTATCGCCTTTTTAAACATTTGAACATGATCTGGTGATAGAAGGGTCCAAGTCCGTGTACCGCAATTTCCTATTCATTAATTAAATACGTCTAAAGTCCCCAAAAAACATCAGAATTCACCCTTACAATGGCCACCCAAATACTAGATACGCCACCTGAGGAACAATTGGAGTTCCATGATCAGATGGTGGTACCAAGGTTCACTTACCATCCAAATAAAAAGTTAAATTTACCTAGGTTATTATTTTCCTTAGGTTATTATTTTCCTTAGGTTCCATGCAAAGAGATCTCTTAAATCATGAGAGATATTTAGCCTCCATACCCACAATGCATTGAGAATGTTGAAAAGGTTTATTGTTCGGTAGGCCCCTATAAAGAAATTAATGGTCATGTACTATGCCTAACTTGTTAGCTCAAAAAAGTCAAGGCCATAAATATTAATTTAAAATGATGGGCCTACCTATCATGGCCCTAAAGGGACATCACACATCGCAGATTTCTGTGCAGATATTATCGCACATTTCATCGCACATTTCTGCGATCATTTCTGCGATCATTTCTGCGATCATTTCATCGCACATTTCTGCGATCATTTCTGCGATCATTTCTGCGATCATTTCTGCGATCATTTCTGCGATCATTTCTGCGATCATTTCTGCGATCATTTCTGCGATCATTTCTGCGATCATTTCTGCGATCATTTCTGCGATCATTTCTGCGATCATTTCTGCGATCATTTCTGAGATCATTTCTGCGATCATTTCTGCGATCATTTCTGCGATCATTTTATTGCACATTTCTGCATAGATTTCATCCGTGGATTCTGCCGTGGATTCAGCTGCAGATTCAAAATGTCAATAGAATTAGGAGAAATGTACTTTTGGTCGATATAAAGTCATTTTGGGAAACACCCTTGCCTCAAATTGGACCAAATGTAAAGACCGGACAAAACTAACATGATCTGCTGTCAATAGATGCCAGTGCAAAATCTGCCCGGCACATTGGGACAAGTTTATTTGCACATTTTAATGCTACGTTATTATTGTATGTTTCTTGCCTAAGGTTATCATGGAGGGGTATAATAGCAGTATTGAAGATACCAGAAAGCAAGAGTTTCCTGGTCTGTCGGGTGAGTTGAGCACATGTACAATGTAGTGGGAATGTGGCGGAATTATGCAAGTTTCTTGTGGAATTCTTGATGTCATCACGTATGTAGAGAATGTTCAGTTGATCACTTGTGTAGACTTACATTGAGTGGCCACTACCACTTTTGGTAGATGAGCTCTATTTCTTGTATTCAAATGTGTTGTAGTTCTAAATTTGGAATTCAGTGAAATTTATTAAAGTGCGCCACATTAGACGACCGTCTGCCACATTTTGTGCCAATTTTCTGGATGCCACATTTTTTACTCCTGGACTAGATTTCCAGATACTAAAAAACCTCACATGATTCGCGAAGCAAAGTTTATTAATTAACCCTAACCCTGCCAGACGCAGCACAGTCCATCTGTGCTGACAGCTCCACTTTGCTCCAGCTGGACTCTGCACACAAGTCGAAGTATGCCATAAAATGTGTCTGGCAGGGTTCTAGCCAAAATGCCCTGGAGGGTTAGGGTTAAGGGAATACTACCAATATTCAACTGAATGAGTTTGAAGCTCCTTAGAGGTTTGTCAAAACAGTGCGCCGAAAGTCTAGAAAATGTCAAAGTGGGCCACGTTAGCAGACTCCACTTTTAGAGCCGTTTTCTAATTAATTTTTTTCATAATTTTTGTATTGCTGGACTCACATGTATATTTGTTCTCTCTTTCTCCAGACATTAATAGTTTGTAATTTAAATAATTTCGTGTCCGAGATCCGAATTTAACCCACTGCACCTTAAGTTTGTGTGCAGGAATTCTTATGCAATTTTGTTGAAATGTTCGTTTAGGCGTGGTGTACTTAGATCATGCAGGAGCGACCCTCTATGCAAGAAGCCAACTAGAGCTGGTGCATCAAGATCTGATGAGCAACGTCTATGGTAACCCTCACAGTCCATGCGCCAGCAGCCGACTCAGCACTGATACTATAGAACAAGTCCGCTATAGGTATTCTTTACAGCACACCTATAGGGCTGTCCCGAATATACCGAATATTTTATTATTCGATTGCCAACCGAGTATTCGAATAACTTTTTGCGACTTGAATATTCGAAAAAATGTATATAAGGACGTACATGTACTGATACCAATATTTTAATAGAGAGGTTACGGTGCTTAGCAGTATCAAATGCCGCATTTTTGTCCAAATGCTGCATTTTAATATGGACGGACATAAAACCGCACAAATAATAATGACTGCAAAAACGCAGGCTGGAGTTTGGTTTCTTGTTATCAGAACATTATATGTACCCGTTATGATCTTGATCGGCAAGTATCAATTATTCGGTCAAACCCAGTTTCAAATAATCGAATACTAAATCATTAAACAAAATGAAAAGCCCTACACACCTACTACATTGTACATGTAAACGTACGTGTGTACATTTTATTCAAAGTGATTGGTTATGTACATTATTACTACCCATATGTAACCAGCTGTATAGCTACAGCACTATTTAGGTAGTAAGGCCCAGAGTTGTATTCGAGTTCCTGCAAGTCCTTTCACAAGTCCCTGCAAGTCCCTGCAAGTCCATCACAAGCCCTCCAGTCCTAATCCACATCACAAGAAATTCAAATGAGCTGTGACAAAGGCATTCCTTTGTCATTGTTCATCCAGTTACTTGTGACCGGCTTTATGAAAGCACTTCTGACTGGGCTTGCGAAAGGACTTGTGAAAGGACTTGCAGGGACTCGAATACAACTCTGGTAAAGCCTGACTGGCATGTTCTGATTTGAGTGCACAAAACAAACAGCAGCGTAGCCAGGGCTGTCTTAATATGGGGCGAGCTGTATGTTAGAGTGGTTGGTGGGTGGGGGGGGGGGGGGGGGGGCGCTCAGTGTTTTTTCTTTATAATACTTTTATTTTCTGCATCTCCAAAATTTTCAGTGGGTGGGCGACTGAGAGGGCGACGTGCACCCCTCCCACGCCCTCACTTAGCTACGCCACTGAAAACAAACCTATTGAAAACTATATCTTTGTTTAACTACTCCAAGCCTTACAAACTCCAACAGAAGGTTGTGTTGAATTTTGATGGGTTCAGGACTGCAGTGCCTTGGCGCCATTACTTTTACATGGAGCTGTGTTGCCCCAATTTGTCCAAGTCCAAAGAATGTGCCATGTACATGTAGGTATACTGCACAGTGTTGGATTTTGACAGGTTGAGGACACTTCCTAATAAAAATACCTAGAGGGTTAGAGTTAAGGTTGTTTTTGTTAATGGTACTTTGGTAGTCATTAAGTAGGATACAAAATGCCAATTTAATGTATTTTCGTAATGTAATAAGGTTGCTTGGAAGCTAAGGCAGTAGGTCTCATGTGCAACTCGTATGAAATTCCACATCTCCCTCTGATTTTAAGGCTTACGTGGAAGTCAGTAAAGTACATGTAATATCTACTGTCAACAGTTGTAAATTGACAGTTTTGGAATCAATTTGGTTTTATAGTCTCCATAATTTTCATCAAACAAGCTGAATGCAAACTTGGTTATGATGGTCCAGTGGTTGATGCCAGGGTGTTTGTTTGGGGAACCTTCAGGGGTCAGAAAACTTTGACCCTAATTAATCTTAAGTGTCCGTTGCCATTCTAGATGTGTACAGAATGTTTAAATAATCAGGGTTCCATTCTGTATCGATCCATAATTTAATTACAGCTTATTTTTTGTTTGGATTTCCCCAGGATATTGGAGCATTTCAACACCTCCCCAGATTGTCATTCTGTCATCTTCACCGCTGGGTGCACTGCAGCACTCAAACTCCTCGCAGACAACTTTGACTGGGCATCTCGGAATCGCCCGATTCACCAGGACGAGACGACAGAGAAGCCCAGTGATCGTCAGAGCCAGGAAAACCCCAGAATACATCCAGGGTTGAATATACTCGGCTCCGCCCCTCTGAAGGCACCCAAAAGTACCTCCCCGAGAGGTTTTTCCCATAATGCAGCTCGCCAAGACGATTCTCATAATACAGTGCAGCAAAACCTTTCCCAGCATGCAGTGCAGGGATTGCCGGGGCTGTTCTGTTACCTTTTGGACAACCATACATCCGTCGTGGGCATGCGGGAAATCGCCAGAGCAAATGGTGCCGACGTTCGCTGTGTCGCGTACGAAGATATCAAAAATGACACGGATGCCTTGCTAATGAGGAATGTGAAAACCGACTCTGATGATGTTCCAAAGAACAAATTCCACATCAGTGGAGGAGGTCGAAATTGCCTTTTTGCATACCCCGCCCAGTCTAATTTCTCAGGTGCAAAGTACCCCTTGGAATTAGTCAACGCCGTGAAGGCTCTTTCGTCAAAGACTACCCCACCGGACCGCTTGGCTGTTGTCCTTGACGCAGCATCTCTAGTCAGCACCTCTCCCCTAGATCTGTCGGAATGCAAGGCAGACTTCGTCGCCGTCTCCTTCTACAAGATGTTTGGGTTCCCAACAGGCCTTGGGGCTCTGATAGCGAGGAACGATGCGGAGCACTTCCTACGGAAGACCTATTTTGGTGGTGGCACTGTGCAGGCCTACCTGGCAAGTGGTCAGTTCAGTGTTCCCAAGTCAAGTCTCTCGGATCGGTAAGCATGAGCGTGCATCATTCGACCCAATAGTTAGGAATACTTGTTCAACTCATTCCTTAACCCTAACCCTGCCAGATGCAGCACAGTGCATCTGTGGTGACAGCTTGACCTTGCTGCACTCTGCACACAAGTCAATGTGACAAAGTATGCCATCTGATGCGCCTGGCAGGGTTTCTAGCCAAAATACCCTGGAGGGTTAGGGTTAACCCCTTCTGGTCGGCTGTTATTAATGGGGTGCCGGTATGCCAAGACGGGCTTGTGCAGCCAAACGTAATGCAAACAATGGGCTAACAATGGATTGAGTATGCACAGGAATGCGCATATAGACAACTGGCCAGGTGGTCTTTTTCAAACCGTGGCTGTGGCCGTCGTCCATATTCAATAGGTTAATGAAGAAGTGTGTAGATGCTGTTAACAGGGAAGAGGGATGGTCACAATAGCTTCCTAAAATTCATCCTTTCTAATTAAAGCTCAAACAAATCCTAAGTTTACAAACTTCTCGAAATTGGTAACCTTGCTTTCATGCATGGAATAGCCTTAGCAGGCAAGATATAGTAACAGTACAAATATATTTGCAGTTTACTCAAATACTAAACAATACTGTTCCATATAAGTTTGTTTTTTTATCACCTTTTCTCAAATCAGATTTGAGGAAGGAACGCTACCATTCTTGGACATTATTGCCTTGAAGCATGGATTTGACGTGATGCAGAAATTGGCAGGT
Source organism: Hippasteria phrygiana (assembly GCA_037893225.1). NCBI lineage: Eukaryota > Metazoa > Echinodermata > Asteroidea > Valvatida > Goniasteridae > Hippasteria > Hippasteria phrygiana. Next base: position 201,447 of record JAZGUH010000338.1, read on the forward strand.
ATGGAGATAAAAACAAAAACAGCATGTGTTATTTTTGTTCTGAAGATGACCTTCCAGAATGGGAGGGGACTCTTTGTTGTAACTTTTACTCGTTGTGCAGCATGATTTTGCTTGGGTTGGATTTCTACCAGTGGCTTATTTGAAAATATATTGGCTTAATATCAAGAAAATGTAAAAATTTTACCAGTATTATATGGTACATTTCTCTAAGAAGTTTGCGCTGGATCATTTGCAACATTAGAAATTTGTTTTCTTTGTGATGGATAGAACATTATGGAGCTATATTTAGACTATTAAAAAGAATATGTTAAACCTAACCCTGCTAAATCCAACGAAATCCAGCAATGGTAAAAAGCTCTTGTAATTTGTTGGATTTAGCAGACAGCACAAATTAAATGGTGTGTTGGATATTGTTGTGTTCAGCAGGATAGCAGCTAATTAAATCTACCTGTTGGATTTTGTCTTATTTAGGAGAGTGAAAGCAGGCTTCTGGATTTTGTTGGATTTGACAGTACTCATACCAACAAATACCTGTCGTATTTTGTTGGATTCAGCAGGGTAGCTGCAAAATGCCAAGGCTGGTGTGTAGGTGGTACACTGCAGAATCCAACAAAATGTGCTTGTTGGATTTTGTTGTATTTAGCAGGCTTCTCATTTAAGTTTAGTTGCAAATTGTTGGATTTAGTAGGGCCATGTAAAAAAACAAAACATCGAAGGTGGTCAGGGTTAAACTGTACAGAAGTATTATTCCAGCACACTGTTTTTCTCGACCCAGGAAGTATGCAATCTATCTCCAACCACACCTTCAGTCTGGCAAAGTATGTCCACTACAAGATGGCTTCCCTGCGCCATGGCAACGGCCAACCTGTTGCCAAGCTATACTGTGACAATGACTTTGACTGCAATGAGTACCAGGGGCCAATCGTCAACTTCTTGTTACACAGATCCAGTGGAGAGTACGTTGGGTATTCCCAGGTAAGAACGTCTGTATTCTTAAAGATTTGACGAGAATCTGCAGATGTGATGGACAGTTGCCAAGTTGACAATAGCCGTGAGATAAAATGAAGTTTCACTTTATGGTCTGAGGTTTACTAAAGAGCCAGGTGGGGATGGGCATATCATGATCACCATTGCCATACGCTTGTTTGGAATCTTTGATACATTCTAACATTGTGTGCTGTCTTACCCGCACCCGTTAGACATATCTATGAGACTTTGTGCAGAATTGTTTTTTTTGTCCAAGATGTCACAGATTTGTAGTTGTAATCAAGTCAATCACAAGTCTTCCTGAGTCACTTCCCGAGTCACTTCCCGAGTCACTTCCCGAGTCACTTCCCGAGTCACTTCCCGAGTCACGTAACGAGTCACGTAACGAGTCACGTAACGAGTCACGTAACGAGTCACGTAACGAGTCACGTAACGAGTCACGTAACGAGTCACGTAACGAGTCACGTAACGAGTCACGTAACGAGTCACGTAACGAGTCACGTAACGAGTCACGTAACGAGTCACGTAACGAGCTATCCAAACACACTATATAACAAAAGCATTCCTTTGTCATTGTTCACCCCATGTAGGTTGTGAGTTGACTTCTGATTGACTTGATTACAATTCTGCGAATTTGCATTTAATTGTAGTGTAATATTACCGCAAAAGGTCAGCTTGAGGCTTTTCTACCCGTCGACTTTGCTGAAAATCAGTCATTTATTTTATTTACAATGTACTTTAACTCTTTCTGGTAATGAAACCAAGGATTCCTGTAGAAAGACGGCAAAGAAATGTTCAGTTTTAGAGGCGGGAGGAAAACCCATGGAATCGGGCAGGGACTGAAAACCCAATCCACATGACGGCCCACTTCTGGAGTAAAACTTACTTTTCTTGTAACCCAAACTGCTTTTATAGAAACTAATATTTTAGTTGTATGATGTAGTCTTGTTAAAAAGAAGCTGTATATTTCATGCCAAAACCCAACAGTATTGAACAATATTATGGGTTTTTTGTAGCCGGGTATTCTAAGCATGATCTACATGTTGAAAATGTGATTTTATTGCATCTTCCCATAGATTGAGAGGCTTGCATCTCTACATGACATCCATCTCCGCACAGGCTGTTTCTGCAACACAGGAGCATGCCAGAGACACCTTGGATTGACAGATGATCAGATTCTCAGCAATTTTCAGGTATGAAGACTTCACGCTATATATGCAGTTATTTGGGGGGCTGGGGAACGCCCCATGAATTTCCATCTTGAAATTACTGAAACTACTGAAACAGAAAAATAATCCAAATCTTTATTTCTCACATGTTCCTCATTGGATCGGAATAGTTTGTAGCATTTTTCATATTGTAATTTCTGTGAATCTTTGATATTTCTTGTTTGGAATTACATTTTTTAGATTTCAGAAAAGATGGTTTAACCCATTCAATATGGATAACTGACATAGCCGTGGTTTGAAAAAGATCAGACCACCTGGCCGGTTGTCCTCTGTAGGAAAATTCTTGCGCGTACTCGATCCATTGTTTGCCTATTGTTTGTATTACGCTTGGCTGTACAAGCCCGTATTGGCATACCAGCACGCCATTAATAACGGCCGGACCGAATGGGGTTAATATCGGGGCCCAATTTCATACCACTGCTTAACACATGATTTTCTGTTAACGGAACCCTCGCCCATTTCATAGAGACTGTAATCAGTAAGTACAGTAAAGAGCCTGCTAACTTCGGAAGCAGGATTTGCTTAAATTAGTGACGCAACAATATATAACTCCATGCACGCGTAAGCGTTAGCACGACTTGGCCATGAAATACGCTAATGCTTAAGCAAATTTTCCTGCTATAGTTAACACAACTTTTCTGCTTACCGTTAAGCAGCGCTATGAAAGTGGGCCCAGGTGTTTAGCCAAGTTCTTAGTACTTCTTGTATTTTGAAGTGAACTTTCGTCTTCCCCATGCTTTTCCTGTATTTCTGAGTATAGGCAGGACACATATGTGGAGATGAGATGGACCTGGTCTCTGGCCAGCCGACCGGCTCAGTTCGTATATCCTTTGGTTACATGTCCACCCTTGCTGACGCCGATAGCTTCATCAGCTTCATAGAGGAATGCTTTGTAGAGAAACCCAAATCTGCTAATTCAACAGCAGTAAGCATCGACATACCAAGCGCTGAAAAAAAAAGTGATGAAGTTGAAACTTCCGTCAAAGACCCACCCATGACCATCTTGAAGGATGCCAGCCCAAACCGTATACAGGAAGCTGAATCACAACCGGGTGTTGTCGAGAATAATGTACCTCGGTCAGGTGTCACCAATCTGATCGTCAGTGTCCCCAAGATGGTGTTAGAAAAGATCACGCCCTCTGGTAGCAAAATACTGACCAACATATTCCTGTATCCTGTGAAGTCGTGCGGGGCATTTGAGGTGAGTCAAATACGTTTTGCTTAGCCTCGGCCCAATTTCATCAGGTTGCTTAACAGTAAGCAGAGAAGTTGTGCTAGCTATAGCAGGAATGGACAAGTCATTCTAACTCTGTGTGCGCATGAACATTTGTATTGTTGTCACTACTCAGAGCAATTAATCATGCCTCTGAATCGGGATCCCTGTGCTTAACCCTAACCCCCTTCAATGTCTTTCTTGTGGCCCTGCTAAATCCAACACTTTCCAACAAAACTGAAATGAGAAGCCTGCTAAATCCAACACTTTGCAACAAAACTGAAATGTGAAGCCTGCTAAATCCAACACTTTGCAACAAAACTGAAATGTGAAGCCTGCTAAATCCAACACTTTGCAACAAAACTGAAATGAGAAGCCTGCTAAATCCAACACTTTGCAACAAAACTGAAATGTGAAGCCTGCTAAATCCAACACTTTCCAACAAAACTGAAATGAGAAGCCTGCTAAATCCAACACTTTGCAACAAAACTGAAATGAGAAGCCTGCTCAATCCTACACTTTGCAACAAAACTGAAATGTGAAGCCTGCTAAATCCAACACTTTGCAACAAAACTGAAATGTGAAGCCTGCTAAATCCAACACTTTGCAACAAAACTGAAATGTGAAGCCTGCTAAATCCAACACTTTGCAACAAAACTGAAATGAGAAGCCTGCTAAATCGAACACTTTCCAACAAAACTGAAATGAGAAGCCTGCTAAATCCAACACTTTCCATCAAAACTGAAATGAGAAGCCTGCTAAATCCAACACTTTCCAACAAAACTGAAATGAGAAGCCTGCTAAATCCAACACTTTCCAACAAAACTGAAATGAGAAGCCTGCTAAATCCAACACTTTCCATCAAAACTGAAATGAGAAGCCTGCTAAATCCAACACTTTCCAACAAAACTGAAATGAGAAGCCTGCTAAATCCAACACTTTCCAACAAAACTGAAATGTGAAGCCTGCTAAATCCAACACTTTCCATCAAAACTGAAATGAGAAGCCTGCTAAATCCAACAAAATCCAACAGCAACTTTTGTTGGATTCTGCAGTGTACCACCTACACAACACCAGCCTTGGCATTTTGCAGCTACCCTGCAATTACCCTAGTAATTAATGACACTGCAATTATTCAAGGGCGTACCTGCATATTAAAACTAAAAAGAGAAGACATGTGACTATTGGAATACTCCGTATCGATGTACGCTTTACAGGTTAGTGAGTGGGAGATAGGTCCTAAGGGATTATTGTACGACCGACACTGGATGGTGGTGAATGACAGTGGGGTGTGTCTAAGCCAGAAGAGGGAGGAGCGACTTTGCCTGATCAAGCCTACTGTGGACCTGAGGAACAGATGTTTGTGGCTACAGTGCCAAGGTAAGGGTGTATGGGGGGGGGGGGGGGGGTGGTGGGGAAGATGGTGGGGAAGATGGTGGGGGAGGTGGGGGAGGGAGAGGGATCGCTGGTCCTTAAAAGGTTTAATTGGTCCCTAGGTATGGCATTATTAATTTGTTACTGCTATGAATGGGGCCATTGCTATGTACTGTATCTGTAATAGAAAGCATTACTGGTACTGTATGCATAAGTATTCCTACTTTTCCTACTTTTTCTTGAAGTTCCTATTTTTTCTACTTTTTGTCCCACAACTCTGAAAAATAAAATCTCATTTTATTTTTCGTATCAGTGTTACACACTGTCATAAAAATCACACAATGAAGGGCTTGGGTGCAGGAGTACTGCAACTTGACTTTCAAGCACAAGTGTTGCGAGTATCAACGAAAACTACTCCTGAAAGCCAGCAAAAGTCTTACTTTTATCCTGATTTTTCCTTCAATAATCCTACTTTTGTCTGTATTTTTATTCTCCTACTTTTTCACCCAGGTCTGCTTGAAAGCCTGCTATTGGTATCAATAAACAACTAGAAAGTTTGCAGTCTTGGTTGCAGTATATCCAGACTTGTTCTATCCTCAACTAAACTCAAAGTTTCTCTCCCATATTTACGATTCTATGCGCGATGCCAAGATCGTCTCTAAACTAGATTGTTCAGACCCCAGCCCAAAACTTGCGCAAGTTAAAAAAGAAATTATTCTCACAAGGTTCCCCACAGAATGTGTCTAATCCAAATTTAAATCGAAAGACATTTATAAATACTATGCACGTTCGCTCATGATTTTGTTGATCTGAGCAGTGCACAGAAGACCAAGCTGTTGGATTCCGTTGAGTGCAGCTGACTTCGCACATTGAATGTGTTGTATTCAGTAGGGTGCCTAAGATAAAACCTGAAGAGATTTAGTGCTAAAAGATAGGTTGATAAAATATTTGTAACCTCTTGAATACGGACGACGGTTAAAGCCGCGGTTTGAAAGAAAAAAAACTGGCCGGTTGTCGTCCATACGTGCATTCCTGCGTGTACTCAATTCATTGTTTGCCTATTGTTTGCATTACGTTTGGCTGCATACGTCCGCCGTGGCATACCAGCACCCCGTCAGTAACAACTGCACAGAAGAGGTTAAAATGCAGGAGGATTTGTTTTTCTCCATCAGGACATACACCCATCAGAGTACCTCTTGATGTCAGCTCTGAGATGAGTCCGGATGAAGCCTCCAGGAATCACTGTCAGAGTAAAGTGTGCTTTGACAGGTAAGTAACAACACTGTACCAACCATCCATGAAAACCATATTCCTGAGTACAGAATTTTAAGGTATGAAAACAATTCTCTACACCCCCTCTTTCATCCTCACTCAAACCACACTCCTTTGTTCCTTGCTGTCCCTTCCCTTTCTGTACTCCCTTTGATGTTCACCCACTGCCACTCTCCTTTGGTCCTTAATCTGTCTGTTGAGTTTCTCCATCCACTCCTGCATGCTTGTGTGTCCCCCACATGTTTGTTTCTTATACCACTGTCATTTGCCTTTGAAAAAGAACTTGCTTAAGTTTGAAATGGTAGGCCAGCTCATTTTGTTGATTTGTATATTTCAGGTCAATCCAGTCAGTTAGCAGTTTTCAGTGGTTTAATTCATTAAAAGAAACTGCTTAATATGTTTACTTGTAGTTTTACATTAAAAGTTTATATATATTCAAGCTCTTGTTGACCAAATATTGTCAACTTATTTCTGCGACGTGCCACGCGACCAAAAATGTTAGGCCAAAAATGTTAGGTAATTTTTTGGTAAAAAATGTTCATACTCCATGTAATCCTAGTTAAAACCTTGCCAAATAAAATGGTAGAACCCCTTTAACACTGGTTGAACTGTTGACCCAGACAAAAACAAATCTGCAATTTATCAGCTTTCCAAGGGCTTTGAGCAGTGCCAAAAGTAAACATTAATGTCAGCATGTGTTAAACCTTTTGGGGCTTGTAATCTATTTAGACAGTGTGTGAGAGTTTTGTGCTCACCCATGGAGCTATAAAAACAAACAGCAGTGTAGCTATTACACGCTAATTACACAGACTAACGTTAGTTAGCACCATGTGGTGTGGTGCGTTGGTGTTTATGGAATGAGCTGGCACATCACAGAGTTAATTTATACATTCCGTTAACCAGCTTTATCAGTCGATGTTTTTGTATCTTGAATTCAGGAAAAAAATTTCCTGTGTAACCTTTAACACATATTTATCTTAACCACCTTGTATAGCTATTACCAACTCCTTTGTGCCTTGTGTGACCCCATGTGAAAAGGGAATCAGAGCCAGACTGTGTGCAAGTACGTACGTGTAGTGAAATTCCTTCAACAGTTGTTTTTTTTCTTGTCTGTGCTGTCCAGCCCAGAGTAGTCAATAGCCAGCTATTATCCTGTTTTGTTCCGTTGAGTTTTACCTGCACGGCAGAGGAATTTTTTAGTTATATTGTCTATTGTATTGAATTATTTTATGTATTATTCCGAACTTTAAACCCTAAAATTGGTGATCCCGACGTGATTCGAACGCGCAACCTTCATGTTGAGTACATTTGGTTTGTAATAAAAAGAAAAGCTTTCCTGTTTACAACTCAGTCTTTTATTGTAATGTTGCACATTCTTCTTAACTTTCACATTTGAATTGATTTCACATTTGTGTTTCTTGTGAGCTAATTAATCGAATGTTGTAATCGTTTGTTGTGATGTATTTCTTTTTAGTTTGGTATATTTAAACTTTGACCTTTGCCGTCAGAGTGAAGACATTGGACTGTGGTGACGTGGTTGCCAAGTGGCTGTCTGCTGCCCTCAAGAGGCAGTGCCGTCTGCTGCAACAAAATCCAGAATTTGAGCGAAACTGCAGGCTTGGTAAAGGTATGAAGACCATCATCCCAGATGCAAAAAATTCCATCTTCACATTGATTACACGGTACCCGCTGCTGCATTGGATTCGAATCAGCCAGCTGACCCCGGCAAGCTCGGTGGTCGAGTGGTTAAGACGTCTGCACTAGTAAGCAGGAAGTCGTGGGTTCGAATCCCGCCCGAGTAAGCCTGTAAATTTTTTTTACACAGGCTCTCGGAAAGCACCGAATATACAGTGCTTCATACATTACGTTGGGATAGGGCAAAACCGAGAGAAATCTCTGTTCTAATTTACGTATGAAGACCTATCATGTAGTCATTTTGGTGCAGTGTTTGTTTGTAGTTTATTGAGAAAACTTTACCAGTGTCTAGACATGAAATATGCAAGTATATGTCAGTTTCATCAACTAGAGAAAAATATTGTGTACTTGGCTCGGAAGCTAATTCTTTAGTCATTAATCTGTCTTGGTGGTTTCTATCCAATAACAAACCGTTTTATTTATTTAAAACAAAATCAAACGGTGCATGAGTTGATTCAACATAAAAAAATGCCTACTGCTTTGTTCATCAAAAGTAATATTTTACACTTCCAGTAGAACTTCGCTCTAACAAACGCCACTTTACTTAACATTTGCCTATAATGAACATCCTCTTTGGCGCCCAAATTGTATTCAATCTATACATGTATAACATTATTCACTGTAACAAACGACCACTTTTTTATCGTGAACATTTTTGTGGATCACATGATGTTCATTATAATGGTGCGTTCTGTATCTGTTTCTTACTTAACTTTAAAAAAAAAATCCATTCCAAGCTGTTTGTGCAGTTGTTTTTGTATAGTGTAAATGACAAAACCACAGTCATAACTGGAAGAGCCGTCCTACACATTTTGACATGGCTCCTTGCCGAGTTTCAATTTTTCTGCCTTATGATTGTAGATGCGACTAGTAACAGTAGCAGCAGTCACCAGAGTTTGTCTCTCGTCAACGAATCCCCATTCACTCTGCTGTGCAGACCCAGTGCCAAGTCACTGCAGAAAGCCGTCAGGGAAAGAAATCAGCCAATCGGAGTCTCCTTTGGGAATGGCAGTGACCAGTCAGAACCAATAGCGGCGCAGTTTCCCAAGAGCAGAGAGAAAGGGGAGGAGTCTGATGTGCATTTGGAGGAGCTGATTGGCCGGTTCCGTGGCAACCTGGTGATTGATGGATGGGAGGCCTTTGATGAGGATGAGTGGAAGACCATACAAATTGGAAGTCAGGAATTCACAGTAAGTCATAAGATTTTATTATATCTAATTAATGATATGCATGATTTATCTTCGGTCAAATTCTGTCTACGCTATAATCTTTGACAACTTGAGGGTGCTGTAACGTTGCAATTTTGAGGTACAAAGAGTATTAACATTTATTGAAGTATATTTACATATTTCAGTAACCCTAATCCATTGAAAAAAATGTGACCCACTCTGCAAAAAGAGCAATTATGTTGCAAAATTTGAAAATGGTGTTTTATATATAGCGGGAAAGGCCATTTTAGAAGCTTTCATATTGTATATGTCTGAGGCCTGTAGCATTTTGCATTCATGAGATATTTGGAAATTTGCATGGTTGTTTTCAGGAATTTCTTGAAATGACTTAAGGAGAAACAAGCCATTTAAAAAAAAAAACCAAAGCAATAGATTGAAGCACTCGACACAAACACATTCTTTTTCCAACTTTATTCACTGAAATCAAAGATTTTGGTTATGAACTAGAATAATATAGGTATCAAAGATGCACAAAAATTCCCTCCCTTAAAAATCACTTGTTTGAATAATTTTTCACTCTCTTCACATAGAACAGCCATTATGCGTAAAAGCATACAGTGACTTATGTGCCCCTTTTTGCACAGTGGGTCACAAATACAGAATGTGAAGTGCCCCACAATATCTTTACAAATTGACAAATAAAGTACCGAGGTACTTTTGTGTATACCTGAACATGTAAGCAGAGAGTGCCCTCAATTGATCAAGAATAAGGCCATGTCCAAATCAGGTCTTTGGAGGCTATGGCTTTGGCTTTTACCATTAGTACGCAACGGTGAATAGCCGTTGCCGTGGCTGTTTTGGACAAGGTCTAATAAGCTGCTTAGGAGTAAAGAATCAAGTTTGAATGACCAAGTAGTCCTGGTAACGTTCATTATTCCTAATAATTATTACAAAAATAGCAGTGGTTTTAAAAAGACCACCTGGCCGGTTGTCATCTATACATGCATTCCTGTTTCAACCATATTGTTCCTAAATGGGAGTGTAATGAATAGATGGAGCTTTTTCAAACAAAGCTTTCATTCAACGAAAGTCGGGCTCCAAGTGCGCTGAAAACGACCACTCTATTCAGTGTGGTGCCTATTATTTGCATTAACGCTTGGCTGCACAGCCCGTTCTCGGCATACTATCCCCCATCAATAATATCCGGACACAAGGGTTAAGCTTGTCTCTTTCATTTGTTCAGTCTGCTTTTAAAAATTGAAAAATTCAATAATTGTTTTTTGTTTTTTTTTGTTTTTTATGAAAAGGTTGCTGGTGTGTGCATTCGCTGTCAGATGGTGTGCGTGGATCAGAATACAGCTAACAGAAGCAAAGAACCTCTACTGACTCTAGCTATGTTCAGAGGAAATAAGGTATGGAGAAGAGCACTCATCACGAGGCTTTGGGAAGGTTGAGAGCCTGGGATCATGCAGTGGAATTCGTATGGCATCAATTTATACTGGCAGAGTTGTACTCAGTCCCTGCAAGTCCAGTCAGAAGTCCTTTCATAAAGCCGGTCACAAGTAACTGGATGAACAATGACAAAGGAATGCCTTTGTCAAAGCTCATTTGAATAGCTTGTGATTGGGATTAGGACTGGAGGGCTTGTGATGGACTTGCTTGTGGATTGTTTGACGAATTATAAGTTAAAAAGTCGTATCCTCATTGAGTGATCCCCCACAATGTCGCTTCCCAGGTTGTATCGTAAAATTGGGTGTGATCCCTGGCTATACGGCATTCTGGGTTTATGACTTCTGACTAGCGCCCACCCGAACAAAGATACTGACAATTTGGGAGACCGCCAACATAGGGCAAGATAGCTCAGTTGGTAGAGCGACGGTACGGTAACCCGGAGGTCGCAGGTTCGAATCCCGCTCCTGCCAGTTTCTTTGTTCACTTTGAAAAGGTTTTTCATCTTGTTTTTCTTTGGTGAACTTTACATGTTTTGTGTTGTTGCAGATTCTGCTTGCATTTACTCATGCCAGGGCAGTGGCAGTAACCAGGATTGTGTTTGAGGATTTGTGTTACGGTCGACGTTGGGGGGGGGGGGGGGGGGTGTGGTGGCAAAGAGGCCCTCCAGGCCCAATAGTTACTTGCAGGTGCTGAGCAAGCACCAGTGACATGGTGCCATCAATGTCAGATAGTCCAAGTGGTTTTCTCAGCACCCATGGTGGGGGGGGGGGGGAGGGTGGTGGGGTATGCAAGTTAATTCTGAACAAGGTCAAAAGCCACTTGAGGTACGGAGCTACAAAAAGGGGGTACAACGGGGGTACAACGGGGGTGTGAGAGTTCAGCTTTTAAGCTGATTTCATTTTTTCTTTTTTTTGGACTTTCAGCTCTCTTTATACACTTGCTGTGTACAAAAGTATAGGAGTTTTCCAAAATTTCAGCTTTTTCAGCTCTTTTTATACGTAGTCACTCACACCCCTGGTACATTTTTCTCTTGAATCAGAAAAGATCGTATGATGAAGGGAAACATGCACCAGGCAAAGAATTGCACGGAGATACAGAACGAGAGAAAAAGCTCTTGGCATAGCTTTTTGTTCTACATATAGGTATATTGGTGGGAACGGGCAGAAATCTAAGTTTCATGCTCAAACACCCTAACTGGTAGCTGCGTTTGATTTCGTACGGTAGTCTCCATGATCAGCTACCTGGTGGCAGCCATAAGGACTTAAATCACCTAGGGCTGTGCATCCAAACCGGGTACCTGAGTACCCGACCGCTAATGTCAGCAAAATTATGGAATCGAGTACCCGTAACCAAATTAAAATAATACTTACTAATTTCTTAGACAATGAAAATCATTTATGGGAATTTTCTTTCAACATAAAAACCAGGGTAGATGGCAAAATGAAACAGTTCAACGTTTATGACGATTGCGAAAATGCAATTTACACCGTAAAGCTATAGAGCTCACTGTACACATTGATGCACCAATGCGGTAGTATGTTAACGTGCGGACCTTCACAAAGAATATGAACAGCAATTTTTTTTCCAATTGGGTACCCGATTCCCATACAACCCATAAATGCACACCCCTAGACTCACGTAGATCATTCAGTCTCTTGGCTCTGAATCTATCTACAAGTGTCGGGTACTTCCCATCACATTGACCAATCAGATCCTCTATGTCTGGACAGGTTCCCTTCGGCATTCACCTGCTGCGGGATGAAGCATCCTCCAAGGGTACCAGTCTGCGTGTGGGCGACAGCCTGTCCATCCTCCAGCGTCAGTAAACCAACTTTGTCATCTTCAAGACGCTTGGTGGATGGTTCTCACTGAAGGTGTCTTGCACATCCATTCTAAACGGAGGCCTCGTTGGAGCTTTTGTTTCTGTAGGACCAGTGTTCTAGCCAGGCATTAAATAGCGCAAGCACCCACTATGCTTTCAGGAATTAGCACTACGCTTGAATCCTGCAGCTACGCTACCACAACTCTATACATTTAAGAGCAAGAGTATATTCTAAACAATTTCAAATGAACAAAATTTTGCCTATATAATCCTAAAAACGTTTGCTCAAAACAGTCGAGGGAAAGTGGCCAGGAATTGCCTCAGATTGCACCACAAAGCATCTAGAATCCAAAAAATTTCGGGCCCCTTAAGCAGACCCCGGACCCCACGCTGTAAGGGCTTCATGCGCCGCGCTGGCATTTTCCATCCATGATCAAAAATGCCAATACGCTTTAAATCTGCAGTGTGCCATGGCGTTGTTTTGTTAAGTAGGTCACCATGGTGTAACAGTGCGTGTATATTGTCATGGCACACCGCAGGGTTAATTTAACCCCGGCTAGAACACTGTAAGACTCATGCAGTACATTTTGTGATGTACCTCGTTGGACCCAGTCCAGTAAGGGATGACATCATTATTAAACAGGTGCTAATGTAGCAGTACCACTGTTTTTTGAGGTACTGGTATAAAACCTCGCCATGGTGGCTGGATTACCTTCAAGCAGTTTTGCCATAAAATATAATTACCAATGAAGAGATAATGAGTTCTCTGCTAGATTTGTGACCTCATGTAACTGTTCAAAAACTTGGGGTTTCCGTCCAAAAGCTGATACAGAACACTGAATATGTGTTACCTTTGCGAAAAGGAAGCGTAGCCTCTGTGACCTGATTAGTCCAGCAGTCTGCTGATCTCTTTTTAGAATATCTTGAATTTGAATCTGAAATAACATAATTTGACTAACAAATGAAGTTAGCCTCGTGTTAAAGGTAGTGTACACGATTGGTAATCCTCCAATTTCTTTTACTGAATTATTAGGAAATACCTTACTAGACTGTAAGTTAATAGTAGTCTCAATCATCCTGTGAAATGATGGCACCAGCTGTGCTGTCGTTGTCAAGAAAAGGGAATTTATATTGTTTTCCATTGATTTCCGGACGACAATCTTTGGAAAACTGCCCTGTAGCCTTTAGTCAAGGCGCGCGTGGCTACCCGGACAATATGCCAGCATATCCGGGGCGCGTCACGCGTTGAAAATGAACGCCGTTTTTCTCTCGTTTTTTTCGCCATCCAACAGTGGAACGATATTTCCTATAAAATTATAATCCCCAAATCTGCCCATTTCTGAAATTTGCAACAATGACCAATCATGTACACTACATTGAATGTATTTTTTCCCTTGATTTGAAAGTTTTAAACGTAGTGTACATGATTGGTCAAATGTTTTGCGTTTTTGGATGGCGAAAAAAAAGAGAAAAAACGGCGCTCGTTTTCAACAGTCAGGCGGATGATAGCCTTTAGTCAAGGCACGCGTGGCTATCTGGATGTGTGACGCGCCCCGAATGCCAGCATGTCCGGGTAGCCACGCGCGCCTTGACTAAAGGCTACAGGGCAGTTTTCCAACGATTTCCAGCTGGAAATCGTTGGAAAGGGATATAGATGTCCACTTTTCTTGACGACGACAGCACACCTGGTGCCACTCATTTCACAGGATGACTTAGTCTTGTAAGGTACTTCGTAATAATTCAGTTTAAAAAAATTGGAGGATTACCAATCGTGTACACTACCCAGTGCTGGAGGACTCGAGTCCGGACTCGGACTCGAGTCCCGATTTTCAAGGACTCGGACTCGGATTCGGACAGTCAGGACTCGGACTCGGACAATAAGGACTCGAGGACTCTGCCCGAGTCCAGCCCAAAAAAGCAAATTTTACCGCAATTTTGTAACGAAGTCGGAGTGTTTAGTTCGCAAATCCCGTCAGTAGCCTGCACACACATGTATTTAATTCGGTAGTACAGTATGCGTCAACCTCGTCCCCATAGTGTTCGAGCAATACGCTTCTAGAACAAGGATGAAAGTAGACCCTGGGGACGAGGTTGAGTACACGTATACGAGCTCAGTACGTGAGGTATGGACGGTTTGCCTGACGAGACGTCGGTCCAACAGCGACGCGCGGAGACTGTACCGGATTAAACATGGCATGAATTCGCCGTTTGCTCGCTCTACGTACGTGCTTGTGCGATCGAATGCGCTGCATGCATGCGCGAAGGCGCGGTGTCTGTGTAGTTGCCAGTCGAGCCGCAAAAAAACGGAATACCGGTTGTAATGTAGTGCGCGGTACACGTTTTGATTGGCCGAAAGTGATTCATTCACAAAAATCTATTACGCGCTAGTAGGCTTGTACTAGCAATACTTCCCAACTGATATTCATGACATCATTAATCTTCTACATTTCAAAATTGCGAAGTACTTATTTAAATTTCTGCACCATAGAAACATTCTCATATTTTGTTTTGTCTGCTAAAATAGTTCGTGTATTACAATTTAAATAAAAAATCATTGCAACATTATGTTAAAGCTAAAGTTTGACCTTCCACTTGTCATCAGACTCACATCGGGACTCGACTACAGCCCTGCTAAAGAGGAATGTTCCCCAAGACCAGTTTTTGAGTAATCAAACTAATCATTGGTTGAAGTAAAACAAATCTGGTTGAATAAATTTTTGTATTTTTTAGTATAATTAAATCTCCAGGGGCAATTTTGGTTTGGAAAAAAGACAGATAAAGTTGAAAAAATCAACGTTTTTATGGTGACGTTTAGGGCACATGCAATGCGTGATTTTTGTTCAAAGCTTTTTAAAAAAAATGTTCTCTGCACGGTTGCAGTAGGTGTTATTTCTTTGACGTCATATTTTCAAATTGGAATAAGGTACTGGGATAGTTCAGTATCATCACAAAGCCCATTAGTTTTTCTTTATAATCTGAAATAATAATGGCTGAAAGTAATTTCACAAGGTTGTGTCACGGCAAGGTTCCTTTGAAGTTTCTCAAACTACTGTGCAAATCCAATTTGTTTAAGGGATTTTTCGCTTGAGTAAAGTACTAGACAATATTTGTAGGTGTTTATGTGCCCCCACATACATATGTATGTCATGTATGGACTTTATTTATAGGTTATATTTAAATGTCATTCAATAATGCGCCTATCAATTGCTTCCCCCACCCCTCCCCCCGGGCTGCCCCAGGTCTTATGTGGGGGTTTGGTCACGTTTTTCAAGCCCCAGGGTTGGGATTTTGGTCACTCATTTTGCAATTGTTTCCCCATCATCAGAAGTTAAAACCATGATGTGGGGGTGCCCCACCCATATATTTTGGGGATTGTCACTAAAATTTTGCCCCAGGGGTGGGGATTTGGTAACTTCAAAAGTGACAATACCCACATCTTGGGTGGGGCAGCCCAGGGGGGGGGGGGGGGGAGCAATTGATAGGCGCATAAGTGTTAAAAGCCTCTCTAAGCCTCTTATTACCGTAAATACCCTTTTTGACCATGCTGTGTAGTATTTGTGTACTGTCTCGGTGTCAACAAGAACACTGTACATGTACTTGAGATTCACAAAAGGACTCGGACTCGATGGACTCGACTACAGCACTGACACTACCCTTAAATTAAGAGTTACATGATTATAAGAAGTCATGTTGTCTAAAAAAAATCTTGTCATTGCCACATTTGGAACTGTCATGTTCGGAGTGATTTTCTGCTAACAAGCATCAGAAGCGAGTGATGCGATAATAGAAATTTCCAAGTGTTTGCACCTGTAGGGAGTGAAATACACTTAAAAGTTGGCAAAACCTTTCTGCTAATTTGTCCCTTCTGTGGGACATAAATTGATCACAAATCATCAGCCAAATGCAGCAAGTATCAATACAATATGCTTTCAAACTGCATAAAATGTTATCCTCCGTTGGACATTTTGAGATTAACATGCCAGAATATAGAGGAATAAATGGGCTCTCCGATGATACCAAACTTATTCCCAACCGAAAATACGACCTGAAAGACACTACTGTAAATGTGCAGAGAATACATTTAGAGACAACGGCTTTGAAAAAAATTATGCAATGCACGCACAGTTAATGCCACCACCAAAAAAACCAACCCATCAATTTTGCAACTTTATCAGTTTTTTTAAAAACAAAATTGCATCTGGAGATTTAATGGTACTTTTAAATT
The DNA here is from genome assembly GCA_037893225.1 of Hippasteria phrygiana. Lineage (NCBI taxonomy): Eukaryota > Metazoa > Echinodermata > Asteroidea > Valvatida > Goniasteridae > Hippasteria > Hippasteria phrygiana. The sequence continues at coordinate 217,885 of JAZGUH010000338.1, forward strand.
CTTTACAAAAATCTTAAAATTGATTCCGCCATGATTACTCAAAAACTCAAGAACATTTCTCATTATGCTTTAGAGGGTCACAGATATTCTTTGAAAAAGAAATCATATGGAATCCTTACTATTATTTTGTATTTACTTTGACTTATAGTCCAGTACCATGAATTTTTAAGGATGGAATTAATGTGTACAGATTTTAATGAATGTGTTTTTGGAAAAAGAATATAATGCACATGTATATTATAAATCTTTAGTCAAATATTTTAACCAGTTCGCGCCAGGATTATTTTGGCCGAAAATTTCTATTAAAAAAAAGGCAAAATATAGCAGCCAACTTCTGATATACAGCCAAACGCCACAAATACTGATTTGTAATTGTCATTTCAACAGTACTTGTATAATATTTCTTGCCAAAACCTCATATATTTCAATACTCCGGGTGCGCCCACCTGAGCGTAAATAAGAAAACAATAGGCCGTGCACAGCAGCCAAGTTCAACACACGGTCCGCCTCCACAGACTTCTCGGACTTTGTGTACAAAACAAATGAGGGATTAGCGTGTTGAGACGTCACCCGGAGGTACAGGTGAGTCGCGGCAAGCTTGATGTTTTAACCCGTCAGCCGTGCCCGTGTATAAAAACAGCCAGATCGTGTTAACACGTCCTCCAACGCGAACTGGTTAAAAAGACATTTCACAAATTAGTATAGTGATGAATTCTTTTCATTAAGTGAATTTCTGTATTTTCTTTCCTTTTTGTAACATTAATGACTAGAAACACTAAAATAATTCATCTAAATATTGCAATTATTGTTGGAAATACATTGTTAGTACATTATGCAATTGTATATTTATGTGAAGTGTATTCATATGGCAATTTTTTCCCATTCCACAAATTTTAATCAGATTTGGTAAAACCAAGTACACGGTGCAATGTTTATGATATACATTTAAAGGAGAAATTGTTTAATGTGTTTTAATTCATACCTGAATGTTGAATCCAAATTTTGATATATATTATAGAAACCACTTGAACATTCCTTAGAAAATATTTATGTACATATACAAATTATATAATTTCGCACCGAGTATCAAAGATTTATGATTTTGATAATAAACTAAAACAAAAATCAAACATGTGATTCAATATTCATTTTTATTCACAAGACTAAGTCTCCAGAAAATGAAATTCTTTTACAAAGAAATGATTGTTTAAATAACGCATCGGATATAAGGGCAACACGGACGGGTCTACACCATCAATTGATGAATACTTTTCTACTGTCTCACATCGTAAGACAATAGATAAGTATAACTATCATTATTTTCAAGCAAACTTGAATCCTCGATCCTGTGATAAAAACCCATATCACATGGCCCATATACACACTCCGAATTGCGCGATGCTGCACAATCCATTGGTAATTCAAAAGCTGTAGATCGTCGCGTCTGTTTCAGCGCACACTTGTTACGTTTTTTTTCCGGATAGCTCCTGTTTCTTCCGACTGTTATTGATGTGTGCATGTATGTGGTACAGGTTTCGCGCACAGCACTGTGCATGTTCCATCTTTACTGCGCGTCAAGTTTGCTTGAAGATAAATTCGTTATCCCACTTGCGCTCGTGGAACACGGAATAATGTAGTGCGTCCGTGTCCCATATTCCACTCGGAATATGGGACACGGACGCACTACATTATTCCGTGGGATAACTTATATTGTTTACCACCACGAATAACCTATTCTTTTTATTGATCATACGTTTATCCCCAATTGGCAACACACACAGTCATGTAAACGGGTGCAATCGTGGACCTCCCATTGTTCCTCTTTTGTTTATACTCTAACTTTTTCGAAAGGCCTCCCATTGGTTTTGTACACGATTTTCAAATGTGGACCCCTTTGTCTACGCCCCAATTCTTTTGTCCTAGGTCCACGATTGCCGGCATATACAAACTCACGGAGGATAGGCATTTCAGAAATTATGGTGTACATGTATATACACTAGGTATCTGTTTGCAACAGGTTTAAAAGAAATAAATATGCATCAACATAGAGACGAATGTTATCAGTCTGGACTGGGATGATATATCATGCTTTGTCAACCCCAAGTGACTAAACAGTCTGCATTCAGTCCTACTCGGAATAGCTTATTATATACAGGTGTGGAAGGCCCCCCCCCCCCCTATAATGGACAGCATACATCCTTCTCGTAATAGCTTGTCCATGTTCCTCTGGTTTCCACCAGACTAGAACCTGTCATAGGGGCAGGGGATACAATACACTCCCCCCCCCCCCCCCCCCCCCAGCTAAAAAACTGGCTTCCACTAGCAAATGTTAACCACCCATAATCTTTAGCCTAGAACTGCAACTGCCGCTAACTAAGCAGTGGTTAATATTGGACTTTCTGGCACCTCTGCAGTCACTCGAATGAACACTCGTTGAATTGTGGTTGAACGTCACCAAGAAACCTCCAGGTCCTCCCGGCTCTCTGCTATACACTGTGATACTGTGGGCTATTGATAACCAGTGATCATACGACCAACCCTTGCAGCGTTTTCTTTTTATGCAAGTCGCCCAATACAAGGCTAAAAGCCACTCTAGGTTAAAGGGTTACAACAGGTGGTGGGGTTAGCCACATTTTAGGTTGCCAGCCCCACCACCCTTACCGTTTTCCTGGGTCCAGATCTAAATAGAGGATAAATCTTCAAAGAAATTATCCCAATTTTTCGAGACCAACTCACCTCAGCCCCTGCAAAGCTCCTTTCTGTATAGTCAGCAAGGCCTTTCAAACTAACTAAACAAGGTTTGGAGAAATTTAGTCCCGCTTTCTTTTAACCACAGTTCTTGTACGAACTTGTATCTGATGCTGTCCCTATTCAGTCAACACACTGCCAAGGCACAAGTATCTGACAGAACATTATTTACGGCATCCACAGACAGAAAAAATGACTGTAAGTGTTGATCAGAACTTCTTGCGGAAACTTGTGTCTGATGTAGTCACTATAAATAGACCCAGAAGTCCCTTCTTCAGAACACATTTATGGGACGGGCAGGACATTTGGGACATCTACGTACAGAAGGAATGAATGTCTTTGAGCGCCGTTCATTTCCATGCGCCCTTTGACCTCCAGTCCAAAAACTCCTCAAACTCGGCTTCGTCGGCGCTGCCGCTGTCCCCCTCCTTGCTCTGTGTCGGATGCTGCATCTTTTTGGCTTCCATCTCAGACTTGATGTTATCCTGCTTGTCCCGGAGGGCTTCAACTTTTGCAAAACAGTGTCTGGAAGAGAAGTTTACAAGAATGCAATTCAATGCCATTAATCCATGTTTTATCGGCTGCACACCTAGATTTTGTGAAATGGTGAGAGGGAGGTTAAAGTTTGCTGGCAAATTTTAATACCACAAGTTATCGGGCAAGAAAAGATGGTGGCCATTACTGAACAAAATGAAGCAAATACAGGAATACAAAATTTCTAAACTGATAAATTGATAGGTTCTGTAGACAGTTGCTAATATCTAAATTATACGGTTGGTGAGGAAAATACAAAATTCTCCCTTCGTCGGTCGTCCCCCATATCTGTCCACAGGACAGACAAACCAACCAGCGAGCAACAGACCAAATGTAGGTTTTCAAGCAGACCCAGGTGAAAAAGTAGGAGAATAGCAGGATCAAAATTTAAGACAAAAAAACAGCACAAAAGTAGGACTTTGGAGGACAAAATCAGGATAAAAGTATAACTTTTGCGGGCTTTCAGGAGTAGTTTTCATTGTCACTCGCCCATGTCCGCAGCATCACAAGCCTCATTTGGCATGTTCTGTACTCACAACACTTGTGCTCCATCCTCAACTAAGCTCTTGGAAGTAAAGTTGCTGTTCTCCTGCACCCAAGCCCTTCATTGTGTAATTTTTATACGACAGTGTGTAACACTTATGTAAAATATTAAATGAGATTTCTTTTTGTCGTAGTTGTGGGACGAAAAAGTAGGAAAAACTAGGAATTTCAAAAAAAAAGTAGGGAAAAGTAGGAATACTTGAAAGCCTGCAAATGGCAAGTAAACAAAATGGTAAAATTGCCGTTTTTCTGTGCCTTAATTTCATTTCTTGCATATCCTTACATTTGTTCATCAATCTCATCAATGTTTCTGTCCACTTGAGCTGCCTCTTCATCCTCAACCTGTATGTTCTCAGAAACCTGGAGACAAATTAAAGAATAAACCTACTCAACTTTGCCCAATTACCAGCAGCATCTTGAGTAAACTTCAAGCGGCAAGTTAAAGACAAAACGAATGATTTCATAAATGACCTGTTACATTGTCCATATTTTTGAGACAGTCATGTTTTGTGATATTCCTTGATCTATCCAGTAAAATATACTTGGTATCGGGCCATATTTTAATAATACGGTATGGTAAAAGCCCATATTGACAGAGGGTTGACTGAACGAGGGTTCTGCCATGACACCATTTTTGAGGTACAAACTGTAATAAAGCACATTTTTGTTTTGAACATTTATATTTTTAGTCATTAATCAACTTGAATATATAAAATATATAAAATGTATCACAGCATTTCTATAAATGGGAAAATAAAGAACTTGTTTTAAAAACTCTGTTGAATCCAACAGGATCCAACAATTTGATATTCCCGTTGGACCCTGTTGGATTGAGCAGCTAACTCATAGTGTTACAATCCTGTTGGATTCAGCAGGCAACAGAAAAATATGTCACAATTGGATTCTGTTGGATTTAGCAGGGTAGTCCTGGTGAACCATAGGGGTTAATACTTTAGTGTTGGGTTTGTATATTTCTTTTTGAACTGAAATTGAAGTCTCTAGTCCATCCTTCCAATAAATATCATTCTCTCACCTGGTTTTCTTCAACCATCTCCTTCTGGAATTTCTTCCACTCCTCCTCCATGGTATTTTTCACCTCCACATTCCGCACCTATGCATTCAATTGAAAATCATCAAAGAAAGTCTGTACATGATTTAAGACTAAAGAAGGGTGTAACATGAAATAAAGTACAATACAATAATTCACTTTCCAGATCTAGATCTTAATAAATACCCTGAAGATTTCCACTGATGCAAATATGAAGAAATGAAATATGTGGACTTCTTCAGATTTGTATTGGTATTTGGGGCATTGAGCCACGGTCCATTTATAGGTCATCTTAGATGTTGTCAGTTAACTACAATCCCCTTGGCAGTTTTGCTAGGAACCTACCAGAATCCTCCAAAATTCATCACTTTGCAAATGACTCAACAGCGCACTCTGTACTCGGGAAAACTGCACCTCAAGCCCTATGTGAAGCTTAGTTCAGGTCAGTTCGTATTGTTTTCCAACTCTACGTACAAAAGTGAATCACTTGTGTACCCGCATAGAGATTCCGCTGTCCTGAATCCTGTAAAATCCTTCAAAAGCTTATGGTAGATTTTGGAGGGTTAGGGTTCAGGAAAGTGAACACCTCCTTTACTGCTTTTTGAGGATACCTTGTTGCAGACTCACTGTACAAGGAAGGATATCCAGCGCAAAACTTCTTATGAATCAGAGCACTGAATTCATTAGGGAGCCTTTCATATTATCCAGATGCGGTTTTGATTGCAGTACCGCTGTTTATCTTTGTGGTGCCGCATTCCGTACCTCAAACCTTAGCTGATGAATGGGAAGCCAGGCGGCTTACAGAATGAGTTCGTTACATCAGCCGGCTGGGCGTTAATGCTGGCACCGAAAAAAGTGGTACCGCATTTGATATTGCTTTCAGATAATATGAAAGGATCCCTTGCTGTACTGTACCTTTGCGTCTATAACTGGATCATCAAAGAAACCCTCAGGAATGGCTTCAGCTGCGGTGGATGGTTTCCTAAGGTGATTACAAATTTACAAAAGTGTCACAGTCAAAGCGAACAATTACCTAGTCAGTTTCCCTTGTGTTTTTTTGTATGATATTATAAGTTAAGAAGTCCTATCCTCATTGAGTGATCCACACAATATCGCTTCCCAGGTTGTATCTTAAAGTTGGGGCGTGATTCTTAGCTATAAGGCATTATGGGTTTATGGGTTTATGACTTCTGACTAGCGCCCATCGAACAAAGATACTGACAATTTGGGAGACCGCCAACATAGGGCAAGATAGCTCAGTTGGTAGATCACCGGTACGGTATTTCGGAGGTCGCTGGTTCGAATCCCGCTCCTGCCATATGTACCATAGAACTGATCCGAATAGTTTATAAAACTAGGATTTGCCTTTTTTTAACGCTGTAGTATTGGTGCCGTATGATTGGAGACCCTTTAAAAAAAACTTGGGATGCTTACTTGTGGGAATCGAACCCGCATCTCCTGCTTGCAAGTATGGATGTCTTGACCATTTCACCACACAGCTCGACAAAGTCAACCGGGTGACTAAATTTGGAATTTGTATTACGCATCAGCCTTTAATTTAACCTCTTCCAAATTTAGCTCTGCTTGCAATAATGGAACCGATTTTCTTGAAAGCTGAAGTCATGGGGCAGCCACCTTTATGAAGGCCACATTTCTATTATACACACAATGTTTGCATCCGAGCACATCAACGTGCGGAAAGAGAATTGTCTAGTGGATCATACCTTTCTTTGGTTTTGCCATTTGCTGAGTTTGATGTGCTGATATCCCCTTCGGGAGTTTTGGATGCAGATTTGGAGGATGCTCCCGAATCAAAGAAATCTGCAAGGACAAAAAAAAATTTCAGGTCCAAATAAGCATATCCCAAATACTGTGAAAGTGCAAAACTAATATTTGAAAAAAAAAAAAATGATCATATGGCAATTTAAATGTTAAGGACTTTCTTGCTCACAAAGTGAATAAGAGCAATCGACACGAGTGAAAGCAATCAACTGCAGGATTTATGGTTCACAAAATCTTGAATTTTGAATCCTGAATTAGTACGAAGACTGGCCTAATTTTAGCTGGGAAGACTACATTCTGGACATTGCCAATAGAACCAGCTTTAATAAGGAATATCTGCTCAGAGAAGAAGTTCCTTTAGAGAGTTATGTTTCCTCAATAAACCGGGAAAAAATTAATAAATTCATTAAAAAGGAAAAGTGCAAAGTGCAGTCCTCGGTTTTTTTGGTATGCGAATAGATCCTGTTATTGAGTCAAAGTCTTTTCCCAATCATAAGCATTAAAAAAACAGCCATACTCAATTGTTCATTTTAGATGTACTTCTCAGTGTGAGCGCTGTGGCCTCCTGGCTTTAGTGTATTGAACTCAAGATCTCAGTGATACTGTGGATTGTGGTTTTGAGACCGGCTGGGGTCATGGTGCTTGTGTCCTTGAGCAAGGCACTTTGTCACAAGTTGCTTCTCTCCACCCAGGAGTAAATGGGTACCTGTGAGGGCAGTGATGGTTATGTGTTTGATTAGCCCGTGTGTGCTTAAAATAGCAGCCGGGGCTGTATACTCCCCAGGGAGCTGAGGTTTCAGGGATGATTAATGGGCCCGATGACCAGGGGTAATAATATTTGTAAAATGCTTTGATCTTTGTATTGTTGTTGTATTAATGAATATTGAATTATTGGTGAAAACTTTAGTCCTATTGGTGTCCATTGTGTACGATTTGCTTAAAGGCCTGAAAAACTCAAAAGTAGATTTTGCGACTTCAGACTCATTAGCCGTGTCCGCATTGGACTTTTTTTTGTTAAAACATATGGAGACTGTTGTCCAAATTAGGTCCAGTGCGGACAGCCGGTAAACTTTCCAAATTGTCAAGTGTTGATCGTCGGTTGTCCGTTTATGCTCAGAACTATGCGTGCATGCTCAGGACTATGCGCGCATGCTCAGGACTATGCGCGCATGCTCAGGACTATGCGCGCATGCTCAGGACTATGCGCGCATGCTCAGGACTATGCGCGCATGCTCAGGACTATGCGCGCATGCTCAGGACTATGCGCGCATGCTCAGAACTATGCGCGCATGCTCAGAACTATGCGCGCATGCTCAGAACTATGCGCGCATGCTCAGAACTATGCGCGCATGCTCAGAACTGGCACCAGCATCTCAAAAGTCTCCCACTGACTAAGACGTGCTATGGTGCTTAGGGGCAATGGGCTGTTCTTTGAGTGCAGTTTATTGGAAAGTCAATTTGATTGGGGAGTGTTTATAGACATACCAGATGGGATAGATGACACTGGAGTTTCTGCTACTGGAATGTTTGATGGCTTACTGGATGCATCAACAGAGGGCGGGCTTTTGATCTCACTGTCAAAAAATCCTGTTGGGAGACTTCGAGATAAACACAGGAAAAATGTTACGTGCATTAACCTTGAATACGGACGACGGCCATAGCCGCGGTTTAAAAAAGGCCACCTGGCCGGTTGTTGTCTATACGCGCATTACTGTGCATACTCAATCCATTCATGTTTCAACTATATTGTTCTTGAATGGGAGTGTAATGAATAGATGGAGCTTTTTCAAACAAAGCTTTCATTCACACGAAAGGGGGGCTCCAAGTGCGATGAACAGGACCACTCAATTCAGTGTGGTGCCTATTGCTTGCATTTACACTGGCTGCACAGCCCATTCTTGGCATACCAGCCCCCCCTGACACCCCCCCCCCCCCCCCCCCCCATCAATAACAGCCGGATCACACCAGGGGTTGACTAGATACATGAACAGGTGGCCCTTGTATGGTAAAAAAAATGAAAGTTTAAAATGACCTTTAAAGAAAATTAATTAACCCATTGCATGTGGGTGTTATAATGGGGTGTCCGGATGCCAAGCTGGCTTGTGCAACCAAGCGAAACGGACACAAGAGGCTTCTGCAGCCAAGCTTAAACATACACAACAAACCAACAATGGACTGAAAATGCAGAGAATGCATGTAATAGCCTATGTATGTCATCCGGGCTCAATGGGTTAACAGTTCATTTGCCATTTGTGTTTTTAAATGTGATCGTATCTGCTTTACGGGAATATCTATAAAAAAAGTGGTGCAAATGCATTCCTAATCCTTACCCCTTTGTAGAGCCTGGCGGACCACTTTCTCTTGCCTTTTTTTCTGATACCGTTGAAGTAACTTCACAATCTGCCTTCCTTTTTGTTGTTGATAGTGAAGTTGTTTGGGGCTGTGAAGACAATGGCCTCTGCTGTGACACGTTGGGAGTGTTTCCAAGCCTCAGATTTTCCAAGTTCTACTCGACGGGAAAAAAAAAATTTACATTGGATGAAAACCACAACCCTGATGATTACATGTTATCAAGAGCATTCCTGTTGTAGATTCAAGTATTCATACAATGGCTATAAAAGAAAGTATGTCACTGCCAGATATTGTAAAAGTTTAACTCTGACATAAAGTGGGCTGGGATATCTGTTGGGTCTTCTGTGGGAGATTGTCCCAAAATAGCAAACGGGGAGACAGGCATATCATTTCCCTGGTTTATTTATAATTATTCTACGCAGATATATGCACTGTTTACTTTTGAGAATAAACTAGAAAAAAAAAGAAGAGAAAAACCAATTACTTTTCTAACCTCTTTGTGTTTCTTGCCTTGGAGATGAGCTGGCCAGACAATCTCATTCTTTACTTGGCAATTACAAACCGCACACACAAGCTGGCCAATGCTGTTATACGTTCATACCATATGATTAAGGAAAACACATTAGGCTACATGTATATGTTATTTGCAATAAAAACCCTCCTATACTTATAACTATCACAGTCTATCAAAAACTCTAAACACCAACTCTCACAGTTTGTACACACAACGGAGGAGTCTAATCTGGGCTAAGGGTACTTCCAAAAATGTAAGGCTCTCCGTTAGCCTTACAAGGATATTCCTTTTTGGACCCCGTAACTCAATGGGATTTGCAATACGCTCTCGTTAGATCAGTTACAATGTTCTAGAATTCTACTTTCCCAAACGTTAATCTCCCCAGAAGGTTATCCAATCCCTCCTACAGATCTTTGAGACTTTTGCGGCACATTTGCGGAACATTGAAACGGACAATTTATTGAGTAATGGAGTTTTTACTCACCAACCGACATATTCAGCCGAGATGAACATGTCGTCGCACAGCTGACTAATACAGTCCACCAGACTGCGCATGCGCATGGAGTTGTTGAAGAGATTTGGGGCTCGACCATTTTTTGAAGGGGGGGGGGCATCTTGTCTACATCGCGCAAAGGTGATGTGCGGAATGTATGTTTTTATCCAGATTAGATACCGCATACAAAAACAAACGCAAAATTGAATGTCAGCGAATTTTGAACGTTATAATGATCCAATACCGACTATTAATCATCACAAAAATATTCCGTAAATGTTCATTTTAAAACTGAAGGAATGTTCAAACACACACAACAATGTGTAAAGCGCGTCATGCACACATCACCTGCACCGTTGCTTTGCGCGATTCCACACATCACCGTTGCGCGATGTAGACAAGATGCCCCCCCCCCCTTCAAAAAATGGTCGAGCCCCAAATCTCTTCGAAAACTCCACGCGCATGCGCAGTCTGGTGGACTGTATTAGTCAGCTGTGCGACGCCATGTTCATCTCGGCTGAATACGTCGGTTGGTGAGTAAAAACTCCATTACTCAATAAATTGTCCGTTTCAATGTTCCGCAAATGTGCCGCAAAAGTCTCAAAGATCTGTAGGACTAGGAGGGATTGGATAACCTTCTGGGGAGATTAACGTTTGGGAAAGTGGAATTCTAGAACATTGTAACTGATCTAACGAGAGCGTATTGCAAATCCCATTGAGTTACGGGGTCCAAAAATGAATATCCTTGTAAGGCTAACGGAGAGCCTTACATTTTTGGAAGTAGGCTAAGGGAGTCCGACTATACTGTCCGGAATCTAGGCATGCTAACTCAACCCAAATTTTCACCCAGGCGTAAAGTATTAATACAATTTAAATTTAAAAAAATGTACGGTCGTTTTTAAAGGATATTTTGCTAAAGGTGATTCAATTCTTTTTGTCGTCGATTTACTCTCTGCTCGTTGTTTTTTCATCAATTCTCGTAGATCAACCTTTTTCTTGCTGGAGGACGCCATCTTGGAAATGCAAAAGTTAGAATTCGTTTGTTTGTCGGATCGGTTTTGAAGACCGCAGTGCTTACGTTATTTCATTCATTACTGGAGTAAGTCATAGATCAACCTCGTCCCAGGATTTGCTGTCGTCCTGTTTGTTAATAGTGGCAGCAGTTCTGCTCGATAGCACTGGGAACGAGGATAAATTTGAGGTACCTAGATCCAAGATGGCAGCGTCCAGAGGAAAACATGTGTCACTGGAATTCGTTGGAAATGATGAAGTCATAAAGCACATTGTGACTGTTGATGATGTTTCTTCAGGTAATGACATTGGCGATTGTGTAGTGTAGGGCCCCTTTTTAGTTTTGATGAAATTAGATTCAATGGTATTTTTTCTCATTCCAAATTTTTTTCTCATTCCAGCGTTCGGCCATTTTTTGGGGTGTTGGTAAAAGTCGGAGGTGGTCGGAGCTAGCCGGAGCTAGCCGGAGGTAGCTTTATACACGATTTATACGACGTTTTCAAGTCTTAGAAATGGTTACCTGTTAATAATATTATACTTCCGTACTTTCTACCCCCCAAAAAATAAAAATGACTATTTATCTGCCATTTCAAAGTTGTCTTTCCTCAACCTCCGGGTTTCACCGATTTAATGGTTATAATCGTACGTACAATATACGTACGTACGGCACTGCTTCACGCGCGCACGGCCGATGTTCGGTATAGTAGTGCGCCCTCGCATGACTAGTTTTGGCTATTCTATTTACTACGGAGGGGCTTATATGACATCACAAAGCTAATGAAACCAGTTTGTGTATACACCTCTGGTTTTATGCCGCTCATAAAATGCTACCGTGGAACGACCGTTATTATAGGAAACAATTATTGTGAAACTTATTTAACTTGGAACAATGGCAATCACAATTTTGAAGAAGAAAAAGTTACCGGTACACTGGTGCATCATAAAATTGTGAGAAAAAGTACAACTGACGCTCCATTTGGTGAGACGGAGGTTGATATAAAATATTTGGTAGAGCTCTGAAAAAGATATAAACCTGGAAAATAATATTTTGTACATGTGAGAACATTGCGTTCTGGTCAAAATGATTGTTCACAGTTCTGTGTTAGGAAGAAACCACGCGCGAATATTGCCCGCAGAAAAGTACAAACAGTATCTGACGCTCCGTTTTGCATATATTTCGCGTCCAAATAGTGAGCCGGAGGTTGATATAAAATATTTGTTACAACTCTAAAAACCATATAAATCTGGGAAATGATACTTTGTACATATGGGAACATTGCGTCCTGGTCACAATTATTGTTCAAAGTTCTGTGTTAGGAGTAAATCAGGCGCTAATATTGCCCGCAGAAAAGTACAAAAAGTACATCTGACGCTCCGTTTTCCATTATTTTCACGTCCAAATAGTGAGCCGGAGGTTGATATAAAATATTTGTTACAACTCTAAAAACCATATAAACCTGGGAAATGATACATTGTACATGTGGGAATATTGCGTTCTGGTCACAATTATTGTTCAAAGTTCTGTGTTAAGAGGACGTCAGGCGCCAATAGTGCCCGCAGAAAAGTACAAAAAGTACATCTGACGCTCCGTTCTCCAATATTTTCGCGTCCAAATAGTGAGCCGGAGGTTGATATAAAATATTTGTTACAGCTCTAAAAACCATATAAACCTGGGATGTGATACTTTGTACATATGGGAACATTGCGTTCTGGTCACAATTATTGTTCAAAGTTCTGTGTTAAGAGGACGTCAGGCGCCAATATTGCCCGCAGAAAAGTACAAAAAGTACATCTGACGCTCCGTTTTGCATTATTTTCGCGTCCAAATAGTGAGCCGGAGGTTGATATAAAATATCTGTTACAACTCTAAAAAACATATAAACCTGGGAAATGATACATTGTACATATGGGAACATTGCGTTCTGGTCAAAATTATTGTTCACAGTTCTGTGTTAGGAGGAAATCAGGCGCTAATATTGCCCGCAGAAAAGTACGGTACAAAAAGTACATCAGTTTTTTGACGCTCCGTTTTCCATTATTTTCGCGTCCAAATAGTGAGCCGGAGGTTGATATAAAATATTTGTTACAGCTCTAAAAACCATATAAACCTGGGATGTGATACTTTGTACATATGGGAACATTGCGTTCTGGTCACAATTATTGTTCAAAGTTCTGTGTTAAGAGGACGTCAGGCGCTAATATTTCCCGCAGAAAAGTACAGAAAGTACATCAGTTTTTTGACGCTCCGTTTTGCATTATTTTTGCGTCCGAATAGTGAGCCGGAGGTTGTTATTTGTTTGAGCTCGGAAAACCATTGGCTTTCACATGCACCAGTACTTTGTATACCGTAAAGACACCGAGTGCAAATTTTCCGGTAACATGTATTAAACTCTTATTAAAGGTTGAATTAATAGTGCATTCGTCCGAATAGTGCAATCTCCAACATTTTTCGTTAGTGTTGAATGAGTGGCCTGCAATCTTGGGAACGGGAGATTATGTTCCCACCCTCTATATAGTTTTGGCGGACAAAACTAATAATGGGCGAACCCCCCCCCCCTTTAACAAGATTATTCAATCCAAGAACTATATAGTATATACCGGTAAGTTGACCCATTTTGAGCATCCCCATTGCAATATCTGGTTGAAATAGAAATAAATGAATTATGGTGATGGGCCTTGTTCAAACTATTGTTTGTTAATTGACTGTGTGCTTCCCCCCCCCCCCCCCCCCCCCCAACCTTGACGAGAAATCCGCTTGGTTTTATAACGTCCTCCAGGGTTGCAGTTTTATTGTAACTTTGTTTTACACCGTTTATGTAACCCGTGCACACGGCAACTTCTATTTCAAGTCTTTGTTTCAACATAGCAAGTATATAAACCTTTACATAAGGCTATATAAAAAATTAGGCACCGACTGAGTCTATAATATATAATACGAGACCCTTGGCCGAGAGGACTACGACAGATTCTTCATCCTGCTGGCAAAGATTGCCAGATTGTAACTGCTGACCAAATGGAGGCATCCAGATTACAAATCGAACTTGAAACACAACTTTAGTTTCTACAGCTGTATTGTAAATTAAAACATAGATTTTATCTTTTTGCTCTGTCCCGACGTAATGTATGAAGCGCTGTATACTCGGTGCTTTCCGAGAGCCTGTGTGAAAAAAAATCACAGGCTTACTCGGGCGGGACTCGAACCCACGACTTCCTGCTTACTAGGGCAGACGTCTTATCGGAAAATTTGCACTCGGTGTCTCTACAGTATGCATAGTACTGGTGTATGTTAAAGCCAATGACCCTTAAATGTATATTACAAGACCGAAATTATTGGGGGGACACTGCTAGACATTGTGTAACATCTCTATGTTTACACATCATGAAACTTAATAGGCCTAGTGCCAAGTAAAAAAAACCAGTTCCTTTTTTAAGCCGCATCCTTGTTTTATTTGTTATTTTTTTCCTCTGAAAAGGCTAGATTTCCCATGTACATGTATTTTACTTTATCCTGTCACTATTCTTTCTCTGATCAATTCAATTGCCTTTTTTTTAACTTCTACAAAACCAGCGAGGAGGTAGTTCACTCTCTTTTAACTCTTGTATTTGTCCCGCCATACACCACTGTAGCGCGGTACCGTTGTTCATAAGGGGGCCACAGTGCTTGATGGGGGGGGGGGGGGGGGGGGGGGGGGAGGGAGGCCACATCACAAGAAATAAACACAACGTTCCACATGTTATCACACGCTACTTATTCTCTCTCAATCACCTTTAATGTTGAAAAGAACACCAAATCTATAGTTAGGCCATATACAGTGGCGGCGCTGGGGGAGGGGGGGGATGGGGGGGGGGGGGGCATTTCCCCCCCTCCAATCGTCGGCCTTGCCCCCCCCCCCCCCCACCCAGTTCCCCCCCCCCCACGAAAACCCAGCGGGAGAGAAAAAAGTACCAAATTAATTAATAGAAAAGTACCAAATAAAGGAACAGACTCATAGCAAAAGTTTTATTGCACTGTGACTGCTTATTTAAAACTGGAAATCCTCGGGAAAAAACCTATAGCATGGCCAAATGTAGGCCTAAATATACGTATCTTAATGTTTTGAACAGCACCCTCATGCGTCAAATGATGTCCACCCCCCCCCCCCCCCCCCCCCCTTTCTTCGATTTTCGACGGCCGGTGATTTTTTAGTCTTCCTATATGCTTTATTTCGCCATTCAATACAGTTCACTTGAGTGACCTAATAATTTCAGTGTCTGGCAAAACTGAAGGTTGGTTCAAGGTCTTTATTCACACAAAAAACGCCAAACATATGCGAAATCGCAAGGAATCATTACCGGTAGCTGTACAAACAAAATTCTCAGGCTCACAAAAAATGATAATAGGTTTAGCAGCACGTTTCCTGCGAACGTCAACGCGTAATTTCTGTTTGACCGGCCCATATACATACCGGCCACGCCAAAATGTCTTGTGCGCTCGCGTTGACGTTCTCGTAACACGTGATGCTAATTTGATCCCCCCCCCTCCTTGTGACGGGCCTGCATGCTGGAAAATCGCAAACAGAATTAAGAAAACATCTAGCAAAATCGTCTTTTTACACATTTCAAATGCAGCGTTCAGGCTTTTTGTTTCACCGCACGCTTCTTATGAGCATGCGCGCATTAATTTGAATTTATTAGCGGATTAGTCCATGAACAAGTTCGGTATTTCAACTGCACATTTTCACAATGGCATGGAGCAAGTTCGATCAAGGACTATAGTTAACCATAGTTCGACTAACTCTGATCGAACGCACGCTAGTCGACGATGGTTGGACTAGTCTAGTCGACGATTCGCGACCAGCCTACCGAGGTTGGTCGCATCGCTGGTTACCAATAGCCGTTTTAATAGCATAGTGCAGAGAGGACCAGTTATCAGAAAAATGGCGGAAAAAACGTAAATATTCAGCAGCAGTGAACGATCGTTTTTTGTTACTTTGTCTTTCTTTGAACATGTTGAAATAATGCACACGTTACCACTTGTGACATTGTTGATATACTTAGCAAATATCGTCGGTCTTGCTTTCATCTATGAACTTGTCAAAAAACGTAAAAAAATAGCCACCGCCATTTTGTCATGGTCGCGTTGACATGACAATAGTTCGACTAGAGTCGTTCGCACTTCAACTTCAGTGCTCCAGTGCGCTACGTACGTCACGAACCAACCACTAGTTAACCATTGGTCCTTGATCGAACTTGCTCATGGCTAATTCGACGCGAAACACGACGCGAAGCACGAAGCGAAGCACGACGCGACGCACGATGGTGCGGCGCGATGCATGACGATGAAAGACGACGCGGCACACGACGAGATGCACGACGGTGCGACGCGATGGGAGACGGAAGGGGCGACGCTTAGGTGAAAAACCCTGCAAGTTGAAAAAACGACGCGACGGCACGACGCGACGGGCGACGGCACGAAGCGACTTACGACGCGACGCCAGAATGTGTACAAAAATATTGACAAAGAAGCGACGGCACGACGCGACGGCACGATGCAACGGAGCCGTCGCGTCGTGCCGTCGCGTCGCGTATGGAAGAGGCGACGCGGTGTGTCGTCTATAGTACACCACAATTAGCGGATCTTCATGCAGTTTGAATCTTCGCCATGGCCGTTTTATACATGTCACGATATGGCAAAGGTGGTATATAGAACCACCAGTTAAACTAAAGGGTGGCGATGTGTACATTTTTACCGGCATGGGCAAATAACCCAAATGCAAAGGATGACTGGAGGTGTGCCAAAGTAGAAGCACGGGGGATGGAGTGAGACTATATCCGAATAAAGAGCATCCCCGCGTGCGAACAAATATATACCACTATGTCCCCAAAAGCGCGGTGCAGTTATTCGGCATGCAGCTTGGGTGTAGTCTGAATATACGCTGGTATTAATTCAGTGTAGCTCGAAAACGAAGAAGCAGTTGCTCAAGATCTCTCACATAAAACAGCCCACCTGTCCACATATATGCGAACATGCCCGTCAGTGCTAAAGAAAGTTGCTGAAAAAGATACACGTAATCCTCAAAAGAATTACAGGGGTTTAACATCAACAAATGTGTCCTCCTCCAATGTACCTCGACAACCTCCAAAGAGCGGCTGCAACATAATTTCGTACATGATGAATGTCACTAATTAAAGCAGTTTGATAGAGGCGACATGGTCTATCCTATGCCTATACAATGCCACAGCGTTCTGTAGGCGTTAGACTGGCTGCATATTCAAGGCATTTCAAAGAGTGGAGTGTGCATACAGTCGTTGGATGATAGTCACTGAGTGTGCCAGAAATGCATCCTAAAGGAACAGCCGTGATACTGTGAACAACGCATTCGTTTTCAAACCGTGAAAGTAGTTTACCTTGTTGAGACTTTACAGTGCAAAGTGAATTCCAATTTTTATGTTATACAATTAAACAGTAAAGTTTGTCTGCTATTTTGGGTTTGTGAACAAAATTAGCTTGCACCGGAAAAGTGCCTTTTTAAAACAGCTTTTTTGCAGAACTGACCTATTGTTGTTCCTGGAATGTTTATGAAATTAAACGAGTTTCAAGAAATAAGCATACTTCATTTGAGACATCCAGAGTAATTATGATAATTTGTTTTCTGGAGATTTTTGTGAAAGGGTTAATTTGATGGCATAGAAGTATATTTCGACAGAGATGATATAACCGGTTCATACTCAGCGCGAATGCAAATAGATTTTAGACGTCATGACAAGAACTCTCGCTGCGGTAATTGAACACATTTCAAGGCCGGCGAATTTCGCAAAAAATGTTTCTTGTTCCAATTCAATTCGCATTCGCGTAAAGTGTGAACCGGCGTATACAGGTGTAGGTCCTGTTTGTTTCACACAGATCGGGATCTCGATCAGTGACTTATCGTTGGTTGAAACACCAGACTCCCGCCTATTAGTCCAGTAAGAATTGACGAGGACCCTGACATTTTGGTTACAGGAACATTTTAGTGGCAAAGTATTTATTGGGACTCTATAGCTACCTTCCATAAAAATTCAACCAAAATCAACCTTGGGGAAATATGTTAATTAATTGAAAACCAAAGGGATGCACAATTTATATTGAAAGGCATGTATTTCTGACACCTAAGCTAAATCATACCCTTTTAAAGATTGGGAAAGGGTCATTGCAAATGTTTAACCTAAATTAATACAAAATGGCAAATGAGAAAACTTAATGAAGATTTTGATCAAAATTAGCATGAGAAAAGAGTATTTTAAGGACGTCTTCGTTGTCATCGCAAAATCATTGTCATCATCATAAGTACCAAACGGCTTCTGCCCTTAAAATACATCGAGATTTTCTGGAAGAGATGGCCCTATTGAAACAAATATTTTAATTACTCATCCTAATACCGTTTTAGAGTGGTGTAATGGGTACGAGGGCATTGTAACACGCCCCCTCCGCCATTGAGGCCTCCACCACTTGTGCTCCCCATCCTACCCCATTATCATTATAACTTTGGGAGAAAGAAATACATTTGTTATTGTTAACACGTATTAATTGCAGCAAAGAATCGGGGTGAAACTTTATGGAATTAGCCGTATTGAGGGTAATTCCTTTTCACAGAAATGTGAACTTTTCCAAAAAAATCGCACAAAAACCCTAAAATTAGACATCAACTAAGGACAAATTTTGTCGGCAAGTTATTTTATCTGGCTGCAAAATAATATCAATCCGGTTAATAACATCAGTTCGGTTAAAATATGGCTATAGGCTAACTGAGTCTGTGATCGATTAAATAAAAGTAACAACTTGGCTACAACGGTTTTACGTGAAATGCTTTATGATGAGCCTGTATAAAGCGTGTAAGTTGACCCCGAGAACGTACGAGAGTTTATACGAAAAACCGAACTTCAGGGCACCTCGAATAGGAGCTTCAACGTGTAAAGCGAGTAGTTTTCTTGAAATAATTTGTTTTGAAGCTGTTCTTTTTACTGAAAGGTAGATACAAACTTTTAAAAAAATAATATTTTTCATTTCAATTTACAAAATGTGAACGATATATCAAATTAGGGAAAAGGAGAACGAAAAAGTATTGTACATCAAACGTACGTCATTCCCCATTGTTCTGGTGGTTCACGCGCCAAAGTATATTATAGGCGGTCGTTGCATTATGTTTGTACGTTCACTTACGTCCGCAGCGTGGACAGTACAGGGGTTTTGGGGGCCGGGCCGGGCTCTCTCTTTCCGACAACGAGCCAATCACGTTGCAACCTGACGCTCAGGTCAAACATTTGTTTCTACTTTTCTTCAATAATTTAGCCAGTCGTGCATGTTTTTATATATTGTAAAATTAATTTTGAATTCATCATCCATATTTATGGCCGTTTCATGGTTCAGGTCTTTGTTAAAACAAAGTATAATAATTATAGAAAACAAAATCAACCACACGTTAAAGTCCTATAGCCGGCGGCTCGGAGGTGCCCATAAGTTCAATCGTGACCTTTATGCGCGAGACTTACACGCTCTATTGGCTAATCATTGTTACAATTTGGGTATCAGGAATTGGTTAATATCACATTCGTATGTAGAAATCGGCATTTTTAAGAGCTTAAAATCACATTTCCCCAAGTACCAAATTGGTTGAAATTTCTGTGTGTGTTCGGGGCAACCATTATAACGGTTTATGAGTAGAAATTCCGTGAAGAAAAATGCCAGGGTTGGGCATTTTTCATGTCAATTCTTACTGGACTATAATAGATGGAGCGAACCAGATCTGTGTGAAACGGGCCGATATACAGCGGCGCAATTAGGGTTGCATTTCTAGGGGGGGGGGGGGGGGGGGGCACCTGGGGGTGCACCAATATTTTAAGGGGGCACCGAATGGCAACAGATGTATTGTTTGTGTGCAATTCGAAATTTCAAATGGTGGGGGGAATGTGCCCCCCCCCCCCCCCCCCGTAGTTACGCCACTGCCGATATATTCAAGAGCCGATTGGGGGAGCTTAAACCTCCGGCTCAGTATTTGGACGCGAACATTATGCAAAACGAAGCGTCAGTTGTACTTTTCTGCGGGCAATATAAGCGCATAATTTCCTTTTAACACAGAACTGTGAACAATCATTTTGACCAGAACGCAATATTCCCACATGTACAAAGTATCATTTCCCAGGTTTATATGGTTTTCAGAGCTGTAACAAATATTTTATATCAACCTCCGGCTCACTATTTGGACGCGAAAATATTGAAAAACGGAGTGCCAGTTGTACTTTTCGGCCGGCAATATATAGCACGTGCCTCTTAACACAGAAGTGTGAACAATCATTTTGACCAGAACGCAATGTTCCCACATGTACAAAGTATCATTTCCCAGGTTTATATGGTTTTTAGAGTTGTAACAAATATTTTATATCAACCTCCGGCTCACTATTTGGAAGCGAAAATAATGCAAAACGGAGCGTCAGATGTACTTTTTGTACTTTTCTGCGGGCAATATGGCGCCTGACGTCATCCTCTTAACACAGAACTTTGAACAATCATTTTGACCAGAACGCAATGTTCCCACATGTACAAAGTATCATTTCCCAGGTTTATATGGTTTTCAGAGCTGTAACAAATATTTTATATCAACCTCCGGCTCACTATTTGGACGCGAAAATATTGAAAAACGGAGTGCCAGTTGTACTTTTCGGCCGGCAATATATAGCACGTGCCTCTTAACACAGAAGTGTGAACAATCATTTTGACCAGAACGCAATGTTCCCACATGTACAAAGTATCATTTTCCAGGTTTATATGGTTTTCAGAGCTGTAACAAATATTTTACATCAACCTCCGGCTCACTATTTGGACGCGAAAATAATGCAAAACGGAGCGTCAGATGTACTTTTTGTACTTTTCTGCGGGCAATATGGCGCCTGACGTCATCCTCTTAACACAGAACTTTGAACAATCATTTTGACCAGAACGCAATGTTCCCACATGTACAAAGTATCATTTCCCAGGTTTATATGATTTTTAGAGTTGTAACAAATATTTTATATCAACCTCCGGCTCACCATTTGGACGCGAAAATAATGCAAAACGGAGCGTCAGATGTACTTTTTGTACTTTTCTGCGGGCAATATGGCGCCTGACGTCATCCTCTTAACACAGAACTTTGAACAATCATTTTGACCAGAACGCAATGTTCCCACATGTACAAAGTATCATTTCCCAGGTTTATATGATTTTTAGAGTTGTAACAAATATTTTATATCAACCTCCGGCTCACTATTTGGACGCGAAAATAATGCAAAACGGAGCGTCAGATGTACTTTTTGTACTTTTCTGCGGGCAATATGGCGCCTGACGTCATCCTCTTAACACAGAACTTTGAACAATCATTTTGACCAGAACGCAATGTTCCCACATGTACAAAGTATCATTTCCCAGGTTTATATGGTTTTCAGAGCTGTAACAAATATTTTATATCAACCTCCGGCTCACTATTTGGACGCGAAAAAATTGAAAAACGGAGCGCCAGTTGTACTTTTCGGCCGGCAATATATATCACGTGCCTCTTAACACAGAAGTGTGAACAATCATTTTGACCAGAACGCAATGTTCCCACATGTACAAAGTATCATTTTCCAGGTTTATATGGTTTTCAGAGCTGTAACAAATATTTTACATCAACCTCCGGCTCACTATTTGGACGCGAAAATAATGCAAAACGGAGCGTCAAAAAACTGATGTACTTTTTGTACCGTACTTTTCGGCGGGCAATATTAGCGCCTGATTTCCTCCTAACACAGAACTGTGAACAATAATTTTGACCAGAACGCAATGTTCACATATGTACAAAGTATCATTTCCCAGGTTTATATGGTTTTTAGAGTTGTAACAAATATTTTATATCAACCTCCGGCTCACTATTTGGACGCGAAATATATGCAAAACGGAGCGTCAGATGTACTTTTTGTACTTTTCTGCGGGCACTATTTGCGCCTGACGTCCTCTTAACACAGAACTTTGAACAATAATTGTGACCAGAACGCAATATTCCCACATGTACAAAGTATGATTTCCTAGGTTTATATGGTTTTTAGAGCTGTAACAAATATTTTATATCAACCTCCGGCTCACTATTTGGACGCGAAAATAATGCAAAACGGGGTGGGTGCGTCAGGTGTACTTTTTGTACTTTTCTGCGGGCAATATTAGCGCCTGATTTACTCCTAACACAGAACTTTGAACAATAATTGTGACCAGAACGCAATGTTCCCATATGTACAAAGTATAATTTCCCAGATTTATATGGTTTTTGGAGTTGTAACAAATATTTTATATCAACCTCCGGCTCACTATTTGGACGCGAAATATATGCAAAACGGAGCGTCAGATACTGTTTGTACTTTTCTGCGGGCAATATTCGCGCGTGGTTTCCTCCTAACACAGAACTGTGAACAATCATTTTGACCAGAACGCAATGTTCTCACATGTACAAAATATTATTTTCCAGGTTTATATCTTTTTCAGAGCTCTACCAAATATTTTATATCAACCTCCGTCTCACGAAATGGAGCGTCAGTTGTACTTTTTCTCACAATTTTATGATGCACCAGTGTACCGGTAACTTTTTCTTCTTCAAAATTGTGATTGCCATTGTTCCAAGTAAAATACGTTTCACAATAATTGTTTCCTATAATAACGGTCGTTCCACGGTAGCATTTTATGAGCGGCATAAAACCAGAGGTGTATACACAAACTGGTTTCATTAGCTTTGTGATGTCATATAAGCCCCTCCGTAGTAAATAGAATAGCCAAAACTAGTCATGCGAGGGCGCACTACTATACGAACATCGGCCGTGCGCGCGTGAAGCAGTGCCGTACGTACGTATATTGTACGTACGATATAACATTAAATCGGTGAAACCCGGAGGTCGAGGAATGACAACTTTGAAATGGCAGATAAATAGTCATTTTTATTTTTTTGGGGGTAGAAAGTACGGAAGTATAATATTATTAACAGGTAACCATTTCTAAGACTTGAAAACGTCGTATAAATCGTGTATAAAGCTACCTCCGGCTAGCTCCGGCTAGCTCCGACCACCTCCGACTTTTACCAACACCCCATTTTTTGCCTTCCATCTGTCACCATACTATTACTAAATTTGTCTTTTTCGATTGATGATTTCTTACAAAACTGCTCAAAAGTAGAAAAACGATATTGATGCAATTAAACAAGGTAATTTTTTCTTGTGAGATTTGGATGCAGCATGAAAAAAGCTTTCTGATGGTGTCAGACTTTATGACTTTGGTGGATATTTAAGGTACGAAATTTGACTTTCACTGAAACGTTGCAAAGAAAAAATTGCAATTTGTTTCCAAATCTTGAACTTTTTTTGAGAAAACTTGACAAAAAAGGGGTTGAGCAAGCTGGTAAGAGTGATTTTAGGGAAGTTTGAACCTTTCCAAATATAATGCAAACAGAAATTTGTGGAATTTCCATGTCGCATATGCGCCGCAAAGGACGTTTTTGAAATTGTTCAAAATTGATGGTGGGGGAAAAATGTGTTTTGCCCTGTTTGCGGGCCGTGCGCTTTGGAAAGATTTTACTTTACTACCCCCCCACCAAAATCGGTTAGAAACAACAAATCTTGGAAAATAACCATCCATTTGTGTTCATAATTGTATAAACACTTGGCACAACCTCTAATTTCAAGAATTTTGTTTGGACATTTTAGTGCAATATAGGGGAAGAAAGTTTGTGTTTTCTGTGTTAGAAGTTCTTGGCAGTTGGCACCATGTATAGTCACTCCAAAGTGTGCACATTGTATACATGTTGATTTCTTCCTCATCTTTTACAGATTTTGCTGACATAAATCTTGAAATAACAGGTTGTGCTACATGTTTAGACAGTTGTTATCAAGGAGGGTTGGTTATTTTCCAAGATTTTGCTGTTCTTGCCGATTTTGGTGGGGGGTATTAACCCTATAACCTTCCCTAACCTGCCAAAATCAAACACCCCATTTGTGTTGAATTTTGTGTGATTGGGTACTGTAGAGCCTTGGCACCATCACTTTGCATGGGACTTGATGCCCTGATTTTGTCTAAGTACAAAGAATGTGCCATGGGTTTACTACACAGTGTTGGAGTTTGTGTGGTTAGGGAAGGATTCTAGTAAAAAGCCTTGGGCTGTTAGGGTTAAAGTAAAATCTTTCCCAATGTACATCAAGTAACATTGTTTCAGCTAAAGTTATGAGTAATTTAACCATTAATACAGTAATTACAACATCAGTTCAAATTTTGTTGAAACACTTCCAAAAATTTATTGGAACTTGTAAAGCCCATAACTACACTAATGAAATAGCTATGAGGCTGATTAAAAAACCGCTGTATTTGGTAGTTCATGCTCTTTCTGCTGATACTTAATGTGTTCCATAATTCTTTGAAGATGTAGTCACAATTGCTTTTACTCAGTTTTAAAACAATTGTTATAGAAAGCGAAAAACAGTGACAGAAAATGACCCCCTACAAAAAGTCATTAAATTTGCCGTAACTCATTAACGGAAGAAGCTATGAAAATACGTTTTTCACCGTTGGAATCCTCAGGTGATAAGCTTTCAAATGATGCTAAACTTGTCTGTAAAATCTTTAAAAATGCAAAAAGTGCCGGACACCCTGCCTAAAGCAGACTTCTCTTAATTCTATTGACATCGTTTTTTGTAATTTTGAATAGTTTATTTCGGTAGAAAATGCAATTTTCTTACGCGCTTTACGGCAGTTGCTATGCAAATAAGCGCGGTTTTGCATGTTAACTGTGCGTCGCGGTGATCGCCATCTTTATTTTCGCGTTGCGTTTTGTCGTCCTCATCGCTGCTTTACCCCAACATTTCCCTCAAAACTAAAACTCTGCCCTTTATCTACGGCATACCTGTTGGTTTATAATGTCGCTAACTAGTTTGGCAATTCCAATAACCTAAAAGTTGATTTGTGTTCCCTTATAGGGAACAGGGCCCTACACTACACAATCGCCATGACATTGTCATCAGTCCTTATGTGTGTCACAGTTCTCTCCAGCAGATTTTTGGCAGAGTACGATAAAACTGAGTTGTACCCTTGCTTGCTTGTGATTGGCGGCTATCCGGTAATTAATGGGTCAACTCGTACCCGAGTCAACTCGTACCCCAAAATTTACACCCAAGTCAAGTCGTACCCGAGTCAAGTCGTACCTACCCCTTGAACTATGGGGCTCCTACCAGAGCCCCATAGAAAGAAGCCCAATTTTCCCATAGGCTACTAGGCTCAGCAAGAATACGAACACAACTTTCATGCACTGTGTTTACACTGTGCACACAAAAACCACTGCAAAGTTTACCCCAAAAATCTATCTGTTGCTTACTCACAGGTTTTACAGGAGGAAGTTTTTCTTAGCGCCACCATGAGTTGATAATACTACAGGCCATCCCCAAAACAGTAGCCAATCACAAGAGATCATAAACAAGGCCAAGCAAGTCATGAATAACTTCCACATTCCAGAGTAGAACTGGACTTTGCCCTTAAACAAAAATAAATTTAGGATGTAAAAATAATCTATCGTAATTTCGTATACTCCATGTGCAACGTGCACTGATTAGTTTGTATTTTTCCCACTAAATAATCCCTTCCAATACACCCAAAAAATTATTTCAGTTTTGAACAATTAGCAAATTTTTCAGACCAGATATCAGTTTACATTACGGATTCATGATTTTTTTCAATATTTATTGTTATTTCTATGACAAATAGCATTTGCTTTTGCCCGGCCGGCCATGCAAAAACAATGCACAACTTAACCGGTACCGCGCTATACATGTTGGTATACAGCGTACGGCTACCAATGCTTCGCTTCGTTCACATTACACGCACATATGTATACATGTATCATGCATGTGAAGCCATCAACAATGTCAATTTTCCAAAACAACACCATTCAAAACCAAACTTAGCATTCTTGCTGGTCATCACATAACAGATTACTTATTAAATGATCAATGAATATCCATTCTAGTTACATAAGGTCTGAAAACGTCATTAAATCCTACGAAATTATTTTAATTCACAATCAAACTTGGAGATTCTTAACGAAAATAGCATTCCTGACGTTGGCTTGCTCGAAACAATTCAACACGAGGCCCTGCAGCGTCAATTGCTGCTTATGTAACTACGTCATGGTTCTGCCAACCGCCTAGCAATATTTTACTACATTGGCCAATTTTCTAAAAGAGCTTCATTAGAAAAGCCCATGCTTCGACCAACCCACGCTATGCTTTAATACAGTGCTTGGCATTAAGGCTCTTCAAAAGGATGACGTCACCAACGGTTTTCATCAACCAATGAGCGGCTGCGCTTTCACATAGAGGGCGGTAACCTTTTTTTCATTTATACATGTAACAGCGGTTGTAAAACCTGTGTACTTTACATCCTCAGCAAAGGATCGGTCGAATCTGTGCCAATTTAAAAAAAAAAAAAAATCACTTCGCCCAAACGCCACTTCGCCCAAATGCCACTAATTCGCCCAAATGCCACTAATTCGCCCAAACGCCACTAATTCGCCCAAACGCCACTAATTCGCCCAAACGCCACTAATTCGCCCAAACGCCACTAATTCGCCCAAACGCCACTAATTCGCCCAAATGCCACTAATTTGCCCAAATGCCACTAATTCGCCCAAACGTCACTAATTCGCCCAAATGCCACTAATTCGCCCAAATGCCACTAATTCGCCCAAATGCCACTAATTCGCCCAAACGCCACTAATTCGCCCAAATGCCACTAATTCGCCCAAACGCCACTAATTCGCCCAAACGCCACTAATTCGCCCAAATGCCACTAATTCGCCCAAACGCCACTAATTCGCCCAAACGCCACTAATTCGCCCAAATGCCACTAATTCGCCCAAATGCCACTAATTCGCCCAAACGCCACTAATTCGCCCAAATGCCACTAATTCGCCCAAATGCCACTAATTCGCCCAAATGCCACTAATTCGCCCAAACGCCACTAATTCGCCCAAACGCCACTAATTCGCCCAAACGCCACTAATTTGCCCAAACGCCACTAATTCGCCCAAATGCCACTAATTCGCCCAAATGCCACTAATTCGCCCAAACGCCACTAATTCGCCCAAATGCCACTAATTCGCCCAAATGCCACTAATTCGCCCAAATGCCACTAATTCGCCCAAATGCCACTAATTCGCCCAAATGCCACTAATTCGCCCAAACGCCACTAATTCGCCCAAATGCCACTAATTCGCCCAAACGCCACTAATTCGCCCAAACGCCACTAATTCGCCCAAATGCCACTAATTCGCCCAAACGCCACTAATTCGCCCAAATGCCACTAATTCGCCCAAATGCCACTAATTCGCCCAAATGCCACTAATTCGCCCAAATGCCACTAATTCGCCCAAACGCCACTAATTCGCCCAAATGCCACTAATTCGCCCAAATGCCACTAATTCGCCCAAATGCCACTAATTTGCCCAAACGCCACTAATTCGCCCAAATGCCACTAATTCGCCCAAATGCCACTAATTCGCCCAAACGCCACTAATTCGCCCAAATGCCACTAATTCGCCCAAACGCCACTAATTCGCCCAAATGCCACTAATTCGCCCAAACGCCACTAATTCGCCCAAACGCCACTAATTCGCCCAAATGCCACTAATTCGCCCAAATGCCACTAATTCGCCCAAACGCCACTAATTCGCCCAAATGCCACTAATTCGCCCAAATGCCACTAATTCGCCCAAACGCCACTAATTCGCCCAAATGCCACTAATTCGCCCAAATGCCACTAATTCGCCCAAACGCCACTAATTCGCCCAAATGCCACTAATTCGCCCAAATGCCACTAATTCGCCCAAACGCCAATAATTCGCCCAAATGCCACTAATTCGCCCAAACGCCACTAATTCGCCCAAACGCCACTAATTCGCCCAAATGCCACTAATTCGCCCAAATGCCACTAATTCGCCCAAACGCCACTAATTCGCCCAAACGCCACTAATTCGCCCAAATGCCACTAATTCGCCCAAACGCCACTAATTCGCCCAAACGCCACTAATTTGCCCAAATGCCACTAATTCGCCCAAACGCCACTAATTCGCCCAAACGCCACTAATTCGCCCAAATGCCACTAATTCGCCCAAACGCCACTAATTCGCCCAAATGCCACTAATTTGCCCAAATGCCACTAATTCGCCCAAACGCCACTAATTCGCCCAAATGCCACTAATTCGCCCAAACGCCACTAATTCGCCCAAACGCCACTAATTCGCCCAAATGCCACTAATTCGCCCAAATGCCACTAATTCGCCCAAATGCCACTAATTCGCCCAAATGCCACTAATTCGCCCAAACGCCACTAATTCGCCCAAACGCCACTAATTCGCCCAAACGCCACTAATTCGCCCAAATGCCACTAATTCGCCCAAACGCCACTAATTCGCCCAAACGCCACTAATTCGCCCAAACGCCACTAATTCGCCCAAACGCCACTAATTCGCCCAAATGCCACTAATTCGCCCAAACGCCACTAATTCGCCCAAATGCCACTAATTTGCCCAAATGCCACTAATTCGCCCAAACGCCACTAATTCGCCCAAACGCCACTAATTCGCCCAAATGCCACTAATTCGCCCAAATGCCACTAATTCGCCCAAACGCCACTAATTCGCCCAAACGCCACTAATTCGCCCAAATGCCACTAATTCGCCCAAACGCCACTAATTCGCCCAAACGCCACTAATTCGCCCAAATGCCACTAATTCGCCCAAACGCCACTAATTCGCCCAAACGCCACTAATTTGCCCAAACGCCACTAATTCGCCCAAACGCCACTAATTTGCCCAAACGCCACTAATTCGCCCAAACGCCACTAATTCGCCCAAATGCCACTAATTCGCCCAAACGCCACTAATTCGCCCAAACGCCACTAATTCGCCCAAACGCCACTAATTCGCCCAAATGCCACTAATTCGCCCAAACGCCACTAATTCGCCCAAACGCCACTAATTCGCCCAAATGCCACTAATTCGCCCAAATGCCACTAATTCGCCCAAACGCCACTAATTCGCCCAAACGCCACTAATTCGCCCAAATGCCACTAATTCGCCCAAATGCCACTAATTCGCCCAAATGCCACTAATTCGCCCAAACGCCACTAATTCGCCCAAACGCCACTAATTCGCCCAAATGCCACTAATTCGCCCAAACGCCACTAATTCGCCCAAACGCCACTAATTCGCCCAAACGCCACTAATTCGCCCAAATGCCACTAATTCGCCCAAACGCCACTAATTCGCCCAAACGCCACTAATTCGCCCAAACGCCACTAATTCGCCCAAACGCCACTAATTCGCCCAAACGCCACTAATTCGCCCAAACGCCACTAATTCGCCCAAACGCCACTAATTCGCCCAAACGCCACTAATTCGCCCAAATGCCACTAATTCGCCCAAACGCCACTAATTCGCCCAAACGCCACTAATTCGCCCAAACGCCACTTATTCGCCCAAACGCCACTAATTCGCCCAAACGCCACTAATTCGCCCAAATGCCACTAATTCGCCCAAACGCCACTTATTCGCCCAAACGCCACTAATTCGCCCAAACGCCACTAATTCGCCCAAATGCCACTAATTTGCCCAAACGCCACTAATTCGCCCAAACGCCACTAATTCGCCCAAACGCCACTAATTCGCCCAAATGCCACTAATTCGCCCAAACG
This sequence comes from Hippasteria phrygiana, assembly GCA_037893225.1. Classification (NCBI taxonomy): domain Eukaryota; kingdom Metazoa; phylum Echinodermata; class Asteroidea; order Valvatida; family Goniasteridae; genus Hippasteria; species Hippasteria phrygiana. The sequence goes on from JAZGUH010000338.1 coordinate 247,655, forward strand.
CCACTAATTCGCCCAAACGCCACTAATTCGCCCAAATGCCACTAATTCGCCCAAATGCCACTAATTCGCCCAAATGCCACTAATTCGCCCAAACGCCACTAATTCGCCCAAATGCCACTAATTCGCCCAAATGCCACTAATTCGCCCAAATGCCACTAATTCGCCCAAACGCCACTAATTCGCCCAAATGCCACTAATTCGCCCAAACGCCACTAATTCGCCCAAACGCCACTAATTCGCCCAAATGCCACTAATTCGCCCAAACGCCACTAATTCGCCCAAATGCCACTAATTCGCCCAAACGCCACTAATTCGCCCAAACGCCACTAATTCGCCCAAACGCCACTAATTCGCCCAAACGCCACTAATTCGCCCAAACGCCACTAATTCGCCCAAACGCCACTAATTCGCCCAAACGCCACTAATTCGCCCAAATGCCACTAATTCGCCCAAACGCCACTAATTCGCCCAAACGCCACTAATTCGCCCAAACGCCACTAATTCGCCCAAACGCCACTAATTTGCCCAAATGCCACTAATTCGCCCAAATGCCACTAATTCGCCCAAACGCCACTAATTCGCCCAAATGCCACTAATTCGCCCAAACGCCACTAATTCGCCCAAATGCCACTAATTCGCCCAAACGCCACTAATTCGCCCAAACGCCACTAATTCGCCCAAACGCCACTAATTCGCCCAAACGCCACTAATTCGCCCAAACGCCACTAATTCGCCCAAACGCCACTAATTCGCCCAAACGCCACTAATTCGCCCAAACGCCACTAATTCGCCCAAACGCCACTAATTCGCCCAAATGCCACTAATTCGCCCAAACGCCACTAATTCGCCCAAACGCCACTAATTCGCCCAAATGCCACTAATTCGCCCAAACGCCACTAATTCGCCCAAACGCCACTAATTCGCCCAAACGCCACTAATTTGCCCAAATGCCACTAATTCGCCCAAACGCCACTAATTCGCCCAAATGCCACTAATTCGCCCAAACGCCACTAATTCGCCCAAACGCCACTAATTCGCCCAAATGCCACTAATTCGCCCAAACGCCACTAATTCGCCCAAACGCCACTAATTCGCCCAAATGCCACTAATTCGCCCAAACGCCACTAATTCGCCCAAACGCCACTAATTCGCCCAAACGCCACTAATTCGCCCAAATGCCACTAATTCGCCCAAACGCCACTAATTCGCCCAAACGCCACTAATTCGCCCAAACGCCACTAATTCGCCCAAACGCCACTAATTCGCCCAAACGCCACTAATTCGCCCAAATGCCACTAATTCGCCCAAACGCCACTAATTCGCCCAAACGCCACTAATTCGCCCAAACGCCACTAATTCGCCCAAATGCCACTAATTCGCCCAAACGCCACTAATTCGCCCAAACGCCACTAATTCGCCCAAATGCCACTAATTCGCCCAAACGCCACTAATTCGCCCAAACGCCACTAATTCGCCCAAATGCCACTAATTCGCCCAAATGCCACTAATTCGCCCAAATGCCACTAATTCGCCCAAATGCCACTAATTCGCCCAAACGCCACTAATTCGCCCAAATGCCACTAATTCGCCCAAATGCCACTAATTCGCCCAAACGCCACTAATTCGCCCAAACGCCACTAATTCGCCCAAATGCCACTAATTCGCCCAAACGCCACTAATTCGCCCAAACGCCACTAATTCGCCCAAACGCCACTAATTCGCCCAAATGCCACTAATTCGCCCAAACGCCACTAATTCGCCCAAACGCCACTAATTCGCCCAAACGCCACTAATTCGCCCAAACGCCACTAATTCGCCCAAACGCCACTAATTCGCCCAAATGCCACTAATTCGCCCAAATGCCACTAATTCGCCCAAACGCCACTAATTCGCCCAAATGCCACTAATTCGCCCAAATGCCACTAATTCGCCCAAACGCCACTAATTCGCCCAAATGCCACTAATTCGCCCAAACGCCACTAATTCGCCCAAATGCCACTAATTCGCCCAAACGCCACTAATTCGCCCAAACGCCACTAATTCGCCCAAACGCCACTAATTCGCCCAAACGCCACTAATTCGCCCAAACGCCACTAATTCGCCCAAACGCCACTAATTCGCCCAAATGCCACTAATTTGCCCAAATGCCACTAATTCGCCCAAACGCCACTAATTCGCCCAAATGCCACTAATTCGCCCAAACGCCACTAATTCGCCCAAACGCCACTAATTCGCCCAAACGCCACTAATTCGCCCAAATGCCACTAATTCGCCCAAACGCCACTAATTCGCCCAAACGCCACTAATTCGACCAAATGCCACTAATTTGCCCAAATGCCACTAATTCGCCCAAACGCCACTAATTCGCCCAAATGCCACTAATTCGCCCAAATGCCACTAATTCGCCCAAATGCCACTAATTCGCCCAAACGCCACTAATTCGCCCAAATGCCACTAATTCGCCCAAATGCCACTAATTCGCCCAAACGCCACTAATTCGCCCAAACGCCACTAATTTGCCCAAATGCCACTAATTCGCCCAAACGCCACTAATTCGCCCAAACGCCACTAATTCGCCCAAACGCCACTAATTCGCCCAAACGCCACTAATTCGCCCAAATGCCACTAATTTGCCCAAATGCCACTAATTCGCCCAAACGCCACTAATTCGCCCAAACGCCACTAATTCGCCCAAACGCCACTAATTTGCCCAAATGCCACTAATTCGCCCAAACGCCACTAATTCGCCCAAACGCCACTAATTTGCCCAAATGCCACTAATTCGCCCAAACGCCACTAATTCGCCCAAACGCCACTAATTCGCCCAAACGCCACTAATTCGCCCAAACGCCACTAATTCGCCCAAACGCCACTAATTTGCCCAAATGCCACTAATTCGCCCAAACGCCACTAATTCGCCCAAACGCCACTAATTCGCCCAAACGCCACTAATTCGCCCAAACGCCACTAATTCGCCCAAACGCCACTAATTCGCCCAAACGCCACTAATTCGCCCAAATGCCACTAATTTGCCCAAATGCCACTAATTCGCCCAAACGCCACTAATTCGCCCAAATGCCACTAATTTGCCCAAATGCCACTAATTTGCCCAAATGCCACTAATTCGCCCAAACGCCACTAATTCGCCCAAACGCCACTAATTCGCCCAAACGCCACTAATTCGCCCAAACGCCACTAATTCGACCAAATGCCACTAATTTGCCCAAATGCCACTAATTCGCCCAAACGCCACTAATTCGCCCAAATGCCACTAATTTGCCCAAATGCCACTAATTCGACCAAACGCCACTAATTCGCCCAAACGCCACTAATTCGCCCAAACGCCACTAATTTGCCCAAATGCCACTAATTCGCCCAAACGCCACTAATTCGCCCAAACGCCACTAATTCGCCCAAATGCCACTAATTCGCCCAAACGCCACTAATTCGCCCAAATGCCACTAATTCGCCCAAACGCCACTAATTCGCCCAAACGCCACTAATTCGCCCAAATGCCACTAATTCGCCCAAACGCCACTAATTCGCCCAAACGCCACTAATTCGCCCAAACGCCACTAATTCGCCCAAACGCCACTAATTCGCCCAAACGCCACTAATTCGCCCAAACGCCACTAATTTGCCCAAATGCCACTAATTCGCCCAAACGCCACTAATTCGCCCAAACGCCACTAATTCGCCCAAACGCCACTAATTCGCCCAAATGCCACTAATTTGCCCAAACGCCACTAATTCGCCCAAACGCCACTAATTCGCCCAAATGCCACTAATTCGCCCAAATGCCACTAATTCGCCCAAACGCCACTAATTCGCCCAAACGCCACTAATTCGCCCAAACGCCACTAATTCGCCCAAACGCCACTAATTCGCCCAAACGCCACTAATTCGCCCAAACGCCACTAATTCGCCCAAACGCCACTAATTCGCCCAAATGCCACTAATTTGCCCAAACGCCACTAATTCGCCCAAACGCCACTAATTTGCCCAAATGCCACTAATTCGCCCAAATGCCACTAATTCGCCCAAACGCCACTAATTCGCCCAAACGCCACTAATTCGCCCAAACGCCACTAATTTGCCCAAATGCCACTAATTCGCCCAAACGCCACTAATTTGCCCAAATGCCACTAATTCGCCCAAACGCCACTAATTCGCCCAAACGCCACTAATTCGCCCAAACGCCACTAATTCGCCCAAACGCCACTAATTTGCCCAAATGCCACTAATTCGCCCAAACGCCACTAATTCGCCCAAACGCCACTAATTCGCCCAAACGCCACTAATTCGCCCAAACGCCACTAATTTGCCCAAATGCCACTAATTCGCCCAAACGCCACTAATTCGCCCAAACGCCACTAATTCGCCCAAACGCCACTAATTTGCCCAAATGCCACTAATTCGCCCAAACGCCACTAATTCGCCCAAACGCCACTAATTCGCCCAAACGCCACTAATTTGCCCAAATGCCACTAATTCGCCCAAACGCCACTAATTTGCCCAAACGCCACTAATTCGCCCAAATGCCACTAATTCGCCCAAATGCCACTAATTTGCCCAAACGCCACTAATTCGCCCAAACGCCACTAATTTGCCCAAATGCCACTAATTCGCCCAAACGCCACTAATTTGCCCAAACGCCACTAATTCGCCCAAACGCCACTAATTTGCCCAAACGCCACTAATTTGCCCAAACGCCACTAATTTGCCCAAACGCCACTAATTCGCCCAAACGCCACTAATTCGCCCAAACGCCACTTTTCCAAACTGCAGCCCTAGTGTTTTTACAATTCTGAACATGAAATCCCTGTTCCAGACTGAAGCAATATGAATCACAAGAAGCAACATGACCCGGTACAAAGGTCAGGCATGAGCCAATCACATCACAGGGCTGTCACAGGGCTGTTGATTATTCATAATTAATCTCAACATCCCTATGAAGTGACGAGTTGACTCGGGTACGAGTTGACTTGGGTACGAGATGACCCAAAATCATGTAGCCTACTCTGGGTTGTCGGTCACTTCGCCCATTTTCCACTTCGCCCTCAACCACTTCGCTCTCAACCACTTCGCCCAAACGCCACTTCGCCCAAACGCCACTTCGCCCAAACGCCACTTCGCCCAAACGCCACTTCGCCCAAACGCCACTTCGCCCAAATGCCACTTCGCCCAAACGCCACTTCGCCAAACTGCAGCCTTAGAGTTTATACAATTCTAAACATGCATGGATGGCTATCTTTCAAGATTTTGCTGTTCCTGACTGATTTTGGTTGGGTTATTTATTAATGTAAAATTTTGCCTAGAAATCTGCCGGATTAGTGTTTAATGTACACAAAAGAAAACACTTCACCGTAAAACTTGATGATTATGGATAACAAAGTTGCAGTTTTTCACAAACATTTAGTTGAAAATCATTTCCCAGAAATATTTTAGAAAATTACCTTCATTGTTTTACAGCCAAGAAACCCAAAAGGTCCAAAGTACAAACCCTGGTGTCAACGCCCTCCCAAGACAGGCCGGTGCGTGCTTCCAGAAAGTCTGTCAACTACAATGAGGCCCTATTGAGCACCAAGGCAGACTCGGATTCATCGGATGCAAATGGAGACGAGAAGAGTGAGGAGGAAGACGATGAGGAAGGGGAAGAAGATGACTTCAGCAAAACACCAGAAGGTAACTTAACGAGCTAGAACTGTGAGGAAAACCCATGGTGGACCATAGCCCTAAAAGGACGCCATGATATGGCGTCCTAGTGCACAAGACTGCAAAACAGTCTTATGCTAGAAACCGAGGTTTAAAAATCACACTTTACCTGCATAAATATTCTTGGCATCATCTCCGTCCACAGTTCAACAGCCCATCTCCCCGGTAGGATAGAAATATTCCTCCAAGAATGTTAAGAACAGGAGATATTTGCAGCACAAAATCGTCTCCACGCGACGCTGACTTCACAAACAAGAGGATCTATTTTTGAACCTTTGTTTCTAGCATGGGACTGTTTTGCAGTCTTGTGCACTAGGACGCCATATCATGGCGTCCTTTTAGGGCTAGGTGGACGAGTGCTTGGAGGCAGGGGGTGAATTGGCACCACCAGTCAAAGTTCCCACATTAACCCTCCTACTATTATAACTTTCACAAGCTATCGAAAAACCAAATCCTCTGCTCTCCCAAAGCTTGTGTGTCACAACCTGTCATTCAATAGCTTTTGATAGATAGGGTAGTTGGCTCCAATTTGGCACCGAGAGAGGGAGGGTTAATGCACCTTGCTGTGCCGGCCACCTGTGTAATGTTTATTTGCAGTGAACCAAATCTCATTTTTAAAATTGTATTTTCAATAACCATATTGACACTCCGTGAAAAAATGAAGATCATCCTATATTGTACTTTCGCCCCCAAATGAATGCCTAGGACGTTAGGGATAAATGTACCGGTAAGTCCCATTGCTGAGTATTAAATATGTAGTGTGGTACTGTACATTACAGTGCTGCTGGATGAAGCTGGTATCAAGGGAACCAATGTTTACCACTTTAAGAAGAACAAGCGGACTGGACAGATGGCTCAGCTGGCCCAAAGCAGCGTCACTCCCATCTCAAGCAAGAAACGGACCAAACCGGTTGAAAGGAGAGTCACAAGGAGAAGTAGAAGTAAGAAACAGGAATTTTTCGAATTGTTTCCTTTTTATTCTGCACACTAAATTCATTATTGGGCTTAAGCTCAATGTGATTAAGATCAAAGTCATTGACTGAAATATCTTGCTTACAAATAATGGGATAAAAGTGTGATGACCCGGTCTTTACCACGTCAATAATACCGAGGAGGGGCGTGACCGCTGTTAATGGACTCGGTCCATTAACAGCGGTCACGACCTCTCAAGGTTATTATTGACTGGTAAAGACCGGGTCATCACATTTTTATCCCCATTCATTAATGCCTTCTTACGAAAAATGCAAAAACCTCCAGTAAAAAGGACAAAATGCGAAGCTTTTTCACCCTACTTTTTCTCCCATTTGCTCAGTATAAATCACATGCGTACGTATCGGCCTTGTAAGTGGGTGAAGGCGCTCCGCCCCTGTCTGTCGCGTGCGCGTACGCACATGCACGAGATGCAGCGTTTTATACGCGTGCATTAGCGTTGTCTTACATTATGAAGTTCAGTACATCTTGTGCGCGCACCTACTACGCTCTCCCTTTTGCGTATCGGCTGAGAACAGCTGGTTATGACGCGCCGTGTTTAAACAACTTCCAGCCGTGTTTAAACAACTGTTTAAACACACCCACGTGACAGTCTCTCGACCAATAGGGATAGTGAAACTCGCTGAGGCATACATGAATTGGCATTTAATCTGCCTTCACTTGACTCATGATATTTTCATTATCATGCTACCCTCTCGTACAAAATTCCACTGTAGGGTCAATGTATGTGCGAAGATTGATTAATATCTGAGTTTCTTAATGATTAAAGTGCTCTGTACAAAATCTACGTACAAAGTCTTTGGGATTTGGGTTCAAACTAAATTTCTAATAATCACTGGCATTTAGAAGGCACTTTTTATTTAAACTAAATCGCAGTGTTTAAAGTTATTACTACCCATGCTCATTGGGCCCAGCAATCATTCCCGAAATCTTCTCAGCTCCCTCCGGAGTATACAGCCCCGGCTGCAAGTTGAGTGCCCATGGGTGTAATCAATTATATAACAACTGCCCTCATAGATACCCATTTACTCCTGGGTTGAGAGAAGAATCTTGTGACAAAGTGTCTTGCTCACGGACACAAGCATGATGGTCTCAAGCCCACAATCTGTAGTGTCACTAAGATGTTGAGTCTGATGCACTAAGCTCTGAGTTCATAGCACTCCAAGCTTTTCAAATAAAAAAATAGTTAGCTCAGTTGGTGGAACACTCGTTTGGTATTCTGGAGGTCGCAGGTTCAAATCCCACTCCTGCCAGTTTTCTTTGTTCACCTTGAAATTTTAATCAAAATTACCTAGTCAGTTTCCTGGGTGTTTTTGATGATATTATAAGTTAAAAAAGTCGTGTCCTCATTGAGTGATCCCCACAATGTTGCTTCCCAGGTTGTATCCTAAAGTTTGGGCATGATCCTTTGCTCTACGGCTTTATGGGTTTATGACTTCTGAGCGCCCCCCGAAAAAAGAAACTAACAATTTAGGAAGCCGCCAACATAGGGCGAAATAGCTCAGCTGATAGATCACCGGTACGGTATTCAGGAGGTGGCTGGTTTAAATCCCGCTCTTGCCATTTTTCTTTGTTCACTTTGAAAAACACAAAACCAGTTAGCACTGGGCCAATTAGCTGACAATGTTTTTTTTAGTAAATTGACATGCCGTGAAAAGATATATTTGAGAACCAGCTGAGCTAAATTATGTGTTTTTTGCTAGCATTCCCTTGAGATTGACCTCAGGTCAGAAATGAAGTTAAAGGTCATATACGACATTTGCAAACATAAAAAGAAAAATACTGAATTATTTTGAAATACCTTTCTTGGTTGTAGGTAAATAATAGACTCAAGAACGTTGTAAAATCATGGCACCTTGCGTGCTGTCCTTTGTCAAGAAAAGTGGAATTTTTGTGTACATTTCCAGCGTTGGTCGGCCAACTATCGTTGGGAAAAAACTGACTTTGTTTTTCAAACACTGTCCCAAATTTACCAACTTTAGTTAGTCCACATTTTTTGTTTGGGAGTTGGTAACACATCTGCGAAAGGATGCAAATCAGCTGGTCTAGTTCCCAACCTGATAATTCCCCTGACATCTATAAATTGCTCCATTTTGTCTGAAGTAGGGTCAGGGAACCAGACTACAAGAACAGCATTTTTTTTCACTCTGTTTTTCTAGCAGCTATGCACACAAAACTTTAAACAGGTCAGTGTTTCAGTATTTGCTATAAAATATTAACCCCCCAAAATCTATTCATTTTGTACAATTACAGTAAAAGCAAATGTTGTATACTACCTGTAATTATGAAATGTCTCAATTGAGTGCCTCCATTATCATGTCAGGAACCATACCTGATTCAGCTGATGATAGTGATTCCTCGTCAAGGGCTTCAAGCTCAGACGAAGAAAGCAACCAAGATGATGAAAACGGCAGCACCCACATCAAGGATGGTGTTTCATCTTCACAGATATTAGGCAGGGGTGCCAGATGGGGTGCCACACATGGTGGGAGAGGGAGTAAGACTCCCCGGGGGTCTGCGACAAGGGGGCCAACCACACGCAGGAGAGCCAGAGGAGATGTGGATCTTGTAAGATGTAGTTTTCTGCTGTGTATTCAAATCCATGTGGTCTTTACAGTCATTGATGAGAAATATGCCAATTGAAAGAGTTTTGCCCCTAACCGCACCTGTTACTACAAAAAACTTCTTGTAGTAAACTCTAGTATGCAGTACTCTTTAACCCCTTGAGTACGGTTATTTACAGGAGGCGTCGGGGTGTCGCGCCGGCTCTGGCAGCCAAGCGAAACGGACACAGTGTGCCTGTGCAGTCAAGTGTAACATACACAATGATCCAACAGTGGATTGAAACTGCACAAATAGCGGCAAATGGCGTCATCCGGCCTGGTGCCACTGTTTTTTGGTGCCATATTGCGTCATCCGTACGCAAGGGGTTAAGCTGCACTGGTACATATATGAGAAATTGAGTAGTATTTTGTAGTATAATTTACCCCAAATGAATACCTAGGATGTTAGGGTTAACATTGGGCATTTCTCAAACCATGGCTTGGGCTTCGGTTTCGGGTTTGCGTAATTTTAGGCAAGATCTGTTAATCCAGAACCAGAGCCTGTTTATTTTATTTACGTATTCAAGGCTTCAGATTGGCAATGCAGACATGCCAAGTAGTACGATTTTGCCGTATTTCGTACGGGAAATCCTTGAAAATACGGGAATACGATTTTGACCCTAAAAAATACGAATCTTGTCCGTCTTGAAAAATAAATTTAAAAATGCCGTAAAACGACTGCAAGCGGAGAATATGAAAGTACCTCGAACTTTTTCTAGCCTGAATACGATGTCTGGACTGTATGTATACATCTTGCGTATACCGTAATTTCTGGAATATTGGCCGCGGCGTATACATTGCTTTTCACCGCGAAAAATGTTGCTGAGGCTTATATTCTGGGCGGCTTATTCTCCAACACTTAAAGAATAAACCCGCGAACTATCCATTATATTCGAACACAATTTCCGGGTCGAGTCGGCACCACAATCATGAGTCATCGTTTTCGTTGATAAAATGCACTCCAGTACCCCAGCGGCACGCGAATTTCCCCCCCCCTCCAAACTTTGCGGGTACATTGCCGTTTGTGATCCACTTTGTGATGACTTGCCGACTCCATGAAAGATATCGTGCGACTCTGCAAAGAAGCCTACATGTATTCTATATACATGTACATTGCGCCGCCGTGCCGCCACGGTCGGCTGTTTCGTTGTTCAGTTGAATTGGCCTACAAGCTTATACGATAGCTCGTGGACGTCAACAAGTTTCATGCCCGCTTTCTGAGTAAAGTGGCTGGTACTAGGCGAATGCGCAGACAGATGGTCAAACAGTTTGTTTACCAGCGATTCAATGCAACGGTTAACATGAATATTTAAATTTATGCAAATGTTACTCCGCCCCAATGCTTGCCTGTATGTAATGTGTACATGTACACATTACATACAGCTACAGTTGATCGGAGTCGGAAGGATTAACCCTTAACATGAGCCGCCATATCTTTCAAAGTGCAAAAATGCAACTGCATTGTATAACAGTACCACCACCAGCACTACTAGAAAACCATAGACAATTAATGTAAGTGATACTTGGAGCTAAAAGTGCAAGCAATAGTTCATGATGGAATGAATTATAATAGGGTATATTATTGTAAACATCATGCACTTGATAACTGAGTATGCTTAAGTCCTACACTGGTATTGCAGCCAGTAAAATTGCTTTTTGTATGTATACGTACCTGCATTGTTATGCACCATTATGTGAGTGTACAATGACCGTTTTTGAAAATACAGTTTTTTTGAAAAAAATACAGTTTTTAGGTTGTCAGAATACAGTTTTGGGATTTTCAAAGTTGGCATGTCTGGCAATGGGGCTTGGGCATAGCTGGAGACGGAACCCAAGCCCAAGCTAGGGTTTGAGAAACGCCAATAGTTATGAAAACGTTGACTTTAGGGGAGTCAAATTAGTGCAGTACTCTTTTCCCTCGCATTTAAGGATCAATGTTCCAACGGGAATGTTGTATGTTTCAATCGGCAATGCCTGCTGTTCCCAGAGGGAATAGCTTGGGAAAAACCATGCGATCCCTTGTGGGAAGAGTGGTCTGTGAGTGTACATGCTTAATTACGAATGGAATGGCCTGTTCCAGTTGGGAATGTGCCAGGAACACCGTGTATTCTCAATGGGAACACACTGTGTTCCTGAAAGGAGCGTTCAAAAGGGAAAACGGATGTTCCGACATTCTTCGTCTTTCTCCCACTGGTTTCTTCTGGATTCCCAGGTACAGAGTCACATGCACTTTTGAGGAATCATTGGTTACATTACCAGAACTTTGTGTGACAGCATATGGCGGTGACCCATCAGGATTTGAATTACTGGGACCCCCGTGTGTCCTGATTCTTGTTGCCAATTGTAAAAGCTTCTGTCTATCACCCACAGCCAAATATGGCAGAGGAGTATTTTTCAGCCCACTCGGGTCAATCGGTGACCTCTGACCACACCCTGGCCAGACTAGCTGTCCCCCAGATGGACCAAGAGGAGGTCACCAAAGCGCTGGACGATGCCCCTAATAGCCATACCGGAGAGGTCCAGGAGATGTATCAGGAGTACCGAGGCCTGTTCAATAAGTGGATGTTCCAGCTTTGGTAAATAGTTGCCGTAGTCTTTATGTTTATCAAAGAGAGGCCGCTTAACTCCTTGCATCCAGCTGTTATTGATGGGGGCTTGTATGCTGAGAACGGGCTGTGCAGCCAAGAGTAAACAAACAATAGACACCACACTGAATTCATCGCACTTGGAGCCCCCCTTTTGTCTGAATGAAAGCTTTATTTGAAAAAGATCCACCTATTCATTACCCTCCCATTCAAGAACAATATAGTTGAAACATGAATGGATTGAGTACGCGTAGGAATGTGCATATAGATGACAACCAGCTTGGGGGGGGGGGGGGTTCTTTTTCAAACTGTGGCTATGGCTGTCGTTCATATTCAAGAGGTTAATATTTGATCATTCTTAGCAATGGCTTCAATCTGATGCTGTACGGCCTGGGCTCCAAGCGACGTCTTCTAGACATGTTCAGGGCCGAGATGCTGAGTAGCTGGAGCCATCTTGTCATCAATGGATTCTTCCCTGGACTGACCATCAAAAATGTGAGTGTGTGAAAAAAATATGAAAATACTGTATTGTGGCTGTCCCAGGTTGCCTTAAGCTTCCACTCATGTGAACAATGCCAACGTTCGCCAACATTCACCATATTTTGTGTGCACATCCAATGGAAAATTTGTTCTCGTAGTTGCCAAACGTTGGCAACATTCCTGTGAGTGGGATGCAGCCCCAGGCAAACCATTCTGCCATTTTTCTTTTATTGTAACCATAAGCTGTGGTAACCCTCCCTGGGGTTGTAGGGTTTGTTCATTCCTTTTTGGAATGAAACAGTAAAAACAGACCAATTTGTACTGCATGTGAGTGTAAAAACTGAGCCCACGTCCTGAGGTCAGTAGAGGTCATGTCATCATAGTGTTCACAATATGGCTGTGCACCCGAAGCGGGTACCCGAGTACCCGACCGCTAATGTTGGGAACAAGTTCCAAATTATGGAATCGAGTACCCGTAACCGAATTAAAATATTAGTTAGTAGTTTCTCAGACAATGAAAAGAAAGTTTTTGATTGTCATTTGTGTTGATTTTAAAAAATGAAAACCAGGGTACATGGAAAAACAAAGATATTAATGTTTATGACGCTTGCGAAAATGCAGTTTACACCGTAGAGCTATAGAGCTCACTGTACACACTTGCATCTTGCTGCATTGATGCACCGATGTGGGAGTATTAGCGTGCGGACCCTTACGAACAATATGAACAGCTATTTCCGAGATTTAATTTTTGGGATTGGCTTTCTTTAACGGGTACCTGGGTACCCGTGCTTTTTTTTTCAATCGGATACCCGATTCCTGTACTACCTGTAAATGCACACCTCTAGTTCACATTACACTTATGAGCTTGTCTCACTCTACAATTCTTGATCGAGGGTAACATCACAATAAGTCGAACACAACCCATGCGGTGCAACCACTTGTCATGCAATTTTGATGAGGGGTCATGTTGTCAGAATTTATCAGTGCTGTGTACACTGTGCTAGACTGGGGTAAGGTCAAGCTGTATTCGAAACTAATAAAGTATATGACAAAGGAGTCTCCGCTTTGTGGTTAGCCGGCATTGTCATCAGCCATAATTTTGGACTAATCAACAGATGGTATTTATCAGAGCGAGCTTGAAATAGCCAGAGTCTAGGGAAATATGTAAATGAGTATTGTATCAATTGCATATCGTCCTAGCAGGTTGATTTCAACTAACGCAAATGAAATGCAAAAAGGACTTTGATTGGTTGCATTATGAGCAATAACACCGTAATAAAATATTTGCCCTTATTTCTGACTGGCTGACCTTTTGACTTTGTGTCCGTAGATATTAAACAGCATCTCTGATGATGTATTGGAGCATGAAGCAGGGTTTCGTAGCCTTGCTGAGCAGACAGAATACATCCAAGACACTCTAGAAGAACGTGAAGGTATTATGAATAATGTCTTGATGTTAGGGGGATGTATTTTTTTTAATGGAAGTCGCCCAATTCAAGGCTTAAAGCCACTCTAGGTAAAGGGCTACAACAGAGGTGGTGAGGTTTGCCACTTTTTAGGTTGCCAGCCCTACCACCCTCACGGTTTTCATGGGTCCAGATCTAAATAGAGGATAAATCTTCAATAGATACCAAAGAAATTATCCCAATTTTCAGACCCAGCTATGCTGTATATTTGTTTACTTCACAGAGCCGTTATTCCTGATCGTTCACAACATCGATGGCGTGATGCTGCGGGGACATAAAGCGCAGTCCACATTGTCATCTCTCTCTCAGCTGGCTTCAGTCCACATCATTGCAACAATAGATCACATCAATGCACCATTGAGTATGTTCTATTATTGGCCTGCCGCTCACTGGCATATAGCCACGCCCCTTCAGACATTTCCTGTGCAAATCTGCATAGAATTTCTTTTTGTATTTTGCCTAATCTGCATCAAATTAAAGGTATAGGTATGATAAAGCTTTGGTAATGATTAAATAATGGATTAGTTTCCATCTGAAAGCTTATATATTACTGTTTTTAAAGATGGTATTAGTACTAAACCAATATGTCCTTCTGAAGTGGTGCCATATTCAAGAAAATTGTGTCTGAAGACCTCCAATTATACCATGGTTTATTTCAATTTCAACAATTGAAATAATCCTGTATGAATGTGCATAAAATCAATGTTAAAACAATGGTTTCTCACTATTTTCTCGTGAATCAGATGACGGATTGAGCTCAAACTTTTCTACAGGTTTATTCCATAGATGTGTTGAATTCCACAACATATTAACACTGCCTGCAACTATTTTGTCAGCTCTGCCAATGCTACATCATTCCTTTAACCCTACCCCCCGGCTGTTTTTTCTAGGAACCTTCCCCAATCAGCCAAAATTCAACACTGTGTAGCAAACCAATGGCACATTCTTTGTACTTTGACAAAATCAGGGCATCAAGTCCCATGCAAAGTGATGGTGCCAAGGCTCTACAGTACTCAATCACACAAAATTCAACACAATGGGGTGTTTGATTTTGGCAGGTTGGGGATGGTTAGGGTTAATTTAGAAACAGACTACATGTGACATACTTTCGTCATGTTGCACTGTTTCGATATATCGTACTGTAATTTTGAACAGCTTAGAGCAATTCGGGTGCTGCTGACCTGATCCATTTTGTCAATTTGCGATTTAAATCACGTATGCGTGGTCCGTTTTTTACTCAAATGCGTCTAGTCGATCGACTACGTCAAATCTAGTAACAACAACAAACTGAAAAGAATGTCGTCTGGTTGTTGTTAACGAAGCAAATGTTGGCACGTCATTTTTATTTTCGATTATTTATTTCTATTATTTTCTCTACTTAACTTTATTAGTGCAATAAATTATCATTGGACAAAACCAACAATTTATCGTAAACGTTTGCAAAACTTGCCCAGTTTACCTATCCTCCATCTTGAAACTGTGACATAACTCGCAAATTTGACCAGAGAAACAGTGCTCCGGGGCTAGTCAAACCACGCAGCATTCGAGTGACATCTATATTGACTATGGTTAAGTCTAGTCGACTCTGGTCGCCCACCCGAACTTGCTTTAATTTGAGAGTAAATTTCTTATTGCCATTGTGATCAACTACAAGACAAAATAATTCAGTTTGAGGTTAGAACTTTTTTTAAGAAACAGTAAGGAAAAAAGTTCTGAAAAAATATTTTGAAAAACATAGTTACAACTAAAGGTTGAGCTCAATAACATTGATAGTGATTGAGTTTTTGTATAATGTTGAAATGGATGTAGAAAAATGATTATTGATATGTATAGTCAGTTCACACAGTGAATGTGTAAAAAAAAAAAAATGATTTTGATCAATTTTCGTCAAAATATGAGGCTGCTGTGTAAATGTTATTATAACTGACATTCCCTTTCCTTATCCTAGTCTGGGACCAAGCAAAATCCAGTAGTTTTTACTGGATGTGGTATGATGTCACAACCTATGAACCGTACACAGAGGAAACGTCCTATGAGAACTCGCTCCTCGTGCAGCAGTCTGGCGTCCTGGCCATCAGTTCACTCACTCACGTGCTGAGAAGTCTCACGCCCAATGCCAGGTAGGCTGAGTTACTCTCATGATGATGTCAATAGTTATATGTGACCTGTTGCCACAAAATGGACGTAAAGTAGCAAAATTTGAAAATCAAGATTATGAAATTTCATGAGAGTACATGTTAACAGCTTTAATTTGATATAGTGTGTGTTGTGGTATCTCATTCCTAGCCCCCGATACAACCTTTTAGAGTTATCAGAGTCTTAACCAATTGTTTTGACAAAATGAAGCTCAAAGTTTGTGATCTGTGTACACTTTAACCCGAGTTCAAAAAAGAACTCCCTCAAACAATTTTTTGAGAATGGATTCAGTTTAAAAAATTTGGGATATGATAGAATAGGGTTTTTAAATATACAGTTGTTAAAATCCCCAAATTGACTTTTCAGTGAAAAATTGTTGTTTCTGCTTGTAACTCATTTTGTGGTGGCAGGTCACATATGTTAATAATAGTAGCAATAATCTGATACAGCACCAAATCCGTCAAAATGATGCTCAAGGCGTTTTACAATCATTAAAAAGTTGGCTAAAAACCTGAAATCTATTGAAAAAGTGTTACAAAAATATGACAAGGATTTAACATTAAAAATTAAGGATTTAACATTACAAATTTGTAAACAAATAACAGAATCAAGTGAAAGAGGACAACCAGACCAACAAACAGACCGAGACAAAACATACAGACACACATTGACCAACAACCGAACAGAAGAACAAGACAACTAAACGAAAAAAACATCAACAACTCACCTTCCCAATCAAAAACAAATGAAAACAAAGAGACAAACCAATAAATTGACCGCCTAACTAACAGACCGATGATGAAAAGACCTAACAGCAAGCAAACGTGTTCCTTTTAATGGAGAATCAAAGTACTTCAAAGGATATCAGTATCCCTGTTGAAGGGCTCATAGTATATAACAACAAAGGATATCAGTATCCCTGTTGAAGGGCTCATAGTATATAACAACAAAGGATATCAGTATCCCTGTTGAAGGGCTCATAGTATATAACAACAAAGGATATCAGTATCCCTGTTGGAGGGCTCATAGTAAAAAACAACAAAGGATATCAGTATCCCTGTTGGAGGGCTCATAGTAAAAAACAACAAAGGATATCAGTATCCCTATTGAAGGGCTCATAGTAAAAAACAACAAAGGATATCAGTATCCCTGTTGGAGGGCTCATAGTAAAAAACAACAAAGGATATCAGTATCCCTGTTGGAGGGCTCATAGTAAAAAACAACAAAGGATATCAGTATCCCTGTTGGAGGGCTCATAGTAAAAAACAACAAAGGATATCAGTATCCCTGTTGGAGGGCTCATAGTAAAATACAACAAAGGATATCAGTATCCCTGTTGGAGGGCTCATAGTAAAAAACAACAAAGGATATCAGTATCCCTGTTGGAGGGCTCATAGTAAAAAACAACAAAGGATATCAGTATCCCTGTTGGAGGGCTCATAGTAAAATACAACAAAGGATATCAGTATCCCTGTTGGAGGGCTCATAGTAAAAAACAACAAAGGATATCAGTATCCCTGTTGGAGGGCTCATAGTAAAAAACAACAAAGGATATCAGTATCCCTGTTGGAGGGCTCATAGTAAAATACAACAAAGGATATCAGTATCCCTGTTGGAGGGCTCATAGTAAAAAGAAAAAACTTCAACTTCTTTTGGAGTATACACAGCAATTGTTCAGTGACATTTGACCAATTCTTCTCATATTTTGTTATTTCTAAATTTGATATGTTACCACTTCACAACTGGTAGGACACCTTCTTTCAAAATATTTTATGGATGAGAAAAAAAATTGGCCCATTTTTCAGACAATTTTGCATCCCTCCGACCCAAAACCTGGATGCACCACTGGAGGTTTTTTTTTTTTTTTTTTTACCCTAACCCTGCCAGATGCAGCACAGTACATCTGTGCTGACAGCTCTACTTTGCTGCACTCTCCACACACGTCAATTTGACAAACTATGCAATCTGATGCGTCTGGCAGGGTTCTAGCCAAAATGCCCTGGAGGGTTAGGGTTAATTAAAGTTGCCCAATACAAGGCTCAAAGCCACTCTGGGTAAAGGGCTATAACAGAGGTGGTGGGGTTGGCCACATTTTAGGTTGCCAGCCCTACAACTTTAAGGTTTTGCTGGGTCCAGATATAAAGGATAATTCTTCAATAGACACCAAAGAAATTCTCCCAATTTTCAGACCTTTAGACCCAGGCGGGGTAACTTCCACCGTTGGTGAGACCAGCTCACCTCTCCCCCCCTCAGATTGTCTTAGGAATACTTTAAGTTCCGGTGAGCAGGGCTTACACATGTAGTGATTGTAGCACCCCGTGGGTGGGTAAGTGCACATTGTAGAGTCTTATTTAGTTAACACATCATGTGATAATCTTTAAAATTCTTACAGCCGTTACAAGATATATTTGTCCATTGTTTCTTCTTTAAACAGAGGTATCTTCAACCTTCTGGTAGAGTACCAGTTATCACATCAGGATGACACAACGTATCAAGGTCAGTATTGAAGACCTATGTCACAATGTGCACATAGTCATAATAGGGAATTACATGTAATGATTAAAACAGATATTGTACAAAAAGACAGGATTATTGAAAGTCATTTATATAAGTCTTAATCTTGTCAATAATACAAATTCTATAAAACAAAAGAACTTTGGCTTGTTTGTGGAAATAATGGGGATTTAGCTTTACTACGAAGTTTCTGCAAACTTGATCTGTAGTTGTTGTGGCAAAGGTATTAGTTTGAAAACACCTTTTTTCAGTAAGCTGAAATTGTGTATAAGACCAAGCTATCAGAAAAAAAAAGCTCTGAACTTATGCTGCTCATGGTTTCTTGTTATTCCTACAGGACTCTCCTTTGGTGACTTGTACCAAAAATGTCGTGAGGCATTTCTTGTGAATAGTGAGCTGACACTCCGGGCCCAGTTGACAGAATTCAGAGACCACAAACTTATCCGATCGAAAAAGGTGAGAACTGATATTGCCAAAATACGGCAAAATACGGTTAGAAGCTTTTACAGCTGTGGTCAAAAATGTACATACACTTCAGTCCTGCAAACAAATCCCCAATTCATCTCAAACTTGTGAACCAATCCCAGATGATTAATTTAACCCAAAACCCCCGGGCTTGTTCACTTTATCCTCTATTTAGATCTGGACCCAGGAAAACTGTAAGGGTGGTGGCCCTACCTAAAATGTGGCCTACCCCACCCCATCTGTTGTAGCCCTTTATGTATTGGCGTTTAGCCTTGTATTGGGCGACTTCCGTAAATAAAATAAAATAAAATAAAATAAAATAAAACTAGAGGTCTATGTTTTTAAGAACATAGGGCTTTTCCATATGTTTTTATGATGTTATTTCGAATTTTGTAAACTAGTGACAAATCTACCTAACCACCAAGTTTCATGACGATTAGACATGGTCTACCCTTATATGTCTTTCAAGAAATCATGCCTTTGATGACGTCATTATGACCTCAGAAATTTTTCGCATTTATATAAAAGAATGTACGAGCTAACAAAGCTATTACAAAAAGAATTTTGAATTTAACATATGTTCTGTTGATGAGATATGGTTTTAAGAATCTTTAATGTTAAAACTTTGAAATTACTATAAAAATCATATGATGACGTCATTATGACGTCACCTCAATTTTTATTTATAACGTACTTGTCTAGCAACATACCAGGTTTGAATGCAATTGGACTTACGGTTCTCTTGATATGGGCCTTGAAAAATGCGCCTTTAAGATGACATCACGTGACACATAATGACGTCATCATGATGTCACTTTTCGGCACACAATTTCAGATTAGGGTCTATGTTTGTATTAAGTTTGAATAAGATCTGATGTTGTTTAGTGACTAAAGTGCCGTAGACAAAATTCGTGTTTAAGAAGAAACCAAAAAAGTGGGTATTGTGTAGTTTAGGATTTGTGTATTAATTGTGTTCATGTTAGCTCCTGGAGTATTTGATTATTCCAAAAGCCTTTTTTGTCACTAAAGTAGACTTCTCTGAATCCCAATGACACGTGCTTTTGTGATTTGGAAAGGTTTTTTAAGGCGGAAAATATGATTTTCCACCCGTTGTGTCATGTTTTGGCTCGGTCAATTTCGAACCAGCTCCTACTCTCCCACCAGTTATATATCCGTGTGAAGCTGGGTATTGTGCAATCATGTGTTTTTTACCTCTGAGCTAACGATTTCATTCCAAAAAAAACCTGGAGATGTTCTTGGACGTGGCCCTTTGTTCTGAATGTGGCAAAACGAACAATTTTCAAGTAGATTGTGTTCATGCCTGGGCGAAAGTGTACTAAACTACACAATCGCGCGAACAGAACAAAAACCAAGGCTTTGCTGCTGTAGCGGAAAAGCCGAAAATTTTGCGTCTGTTGTAAACATACGCATGGCTTTTCCGTTTTCTTTTTTTCTTTAACATAAATTATCAGAAGGTCTATGTCTTTGCTATGTTTAAGATCTGAGATTATTTTATGATTCACATTTCGTACTCCATACTTGACCTTTAAGTTCATGTTACATGACACACGATGACGTCATCATGACGTCACTCTTAGACATACGATATCACTATGGTTACTATGTCTGAGGCAAGTTTTATAAAGAACATAGGTTGTTTAGTACCGGAAGTGCGGTTGCAAATTGTATGTACATGTACGTGTACAAAGTCAATGGCAGACTCATAAATAAAAAACGAATTTCGTCATACTGACGTCACTTCGGATTTTGCATAAGGAGTACATTTGTTTCTTATGTATTAAGATTTAAACTGATGACGTCACGTTTCGGCATATATTTTCAGCTTAGGGTCTCTGTTTGTGTTAAGCCTGATTAAGATCTGATGTTGTTTAATGACCAAAGTGTCTTAAAAAATTCATGTAAAAAAAGTCTATGGGATTTGGGATAGAATTAAAACATTCATAGAAAATCAGCCGATGACGTCACCATGACGTCACCTCGGACTTTACATGCTAGTAGCACTATGTACCTATCGACCAATTTTTAATATGATCAGATTCGCATTATATGTGTTTCAAAAAAGCACATTTTTCATGACGTCGTGATGACGTCAGACATTTGTCACAGTGACATGAAAAAATATAGGAGCTAACAAAGCTACATGTATTACAAAAAAAAAATTGAATTTAGCATGTTCTGTTGGTGAGATATGGCTTTAAGAAACTTTGAAGTTCAAAACTTTAATATTACTGTAAAATCGTATGATGACGTCATCATGACGTCACCTTAATTTTCATCTATAACACGAGCTACCATACCAACATACCAGGTTTGAAGGCAATCGGACCTACCGTTCTCTAGATATGGGCCCTTGAAAAATGCACATTTAAGATGACGTCACATGACACGTGATGACGTCATCATGACGTCACGTTTCGGCATATATTTTCAGCTTAGGGTCTCTGTTTGTGTTAAGCCTGATTAAGATCTGATGTTGTTTAATGACCAAAGTGTCTTAAAAAATTCATGTAAAAAAAGTCTATGGGATTTGGGATAGAATTAAAACATTCATAGAAAATCAGCCGATGACGTCACCATGACGTCACCTCGGACTTTACATGCTAGTAGCACTATGTACCTATCGACCAATTTTTAATATGATCAGATTCGCATTATATGTGTTGCAAAAAAGCACATTTTTCATGACGTCGTGATGACGTCAGACATTTGTCACAGTGACATGAAAAAATATAGGAGCTAACAAAGCTACATGTATTACAAAAAAAAAATTGAATTTAGCATGTTCTGTTGGTGAGATATGGCTTTAAGAAACTTTGAAGTTCAAAACTTTAATATTACTGTAAAATCGTATGATGACGTCATCATGACGTCACCTTAATTTTCATCTATAACACGAGCTACCATACCAACATACCAGGTTTGAAGGCAATCGGACCTACCGTTCTCTAGATATGGGCCCTTGAAAAATGCACATTTAAGATGACGTCACATGACACGTGATGACGTCATCATGACGTCACGTTTCGGCTTACATTTTCAGCTTAGGGTCTATGTTTGTGTTAAGTCTGATTAAGATCCGAGGTTGTTTAGTGACCAAAGTACCGC
This sequence comes from Hippasteria phrygiana, assembly GCA_037893225.1. Classification (NCBI taxonomy): domain Eukaryota; kingdom Metazoa; phylum Echinodermata; class Asteroidea; order Valvatida; family Goniasteridae; genus Hippasteria; species Hippasteria phrygiana. Next base: position 269,735 of record JAZGUH010000338.1, read on the forward strand.
ATACAAAATTCGTGTACAAAGTCTATGAGATTTAGGATAGAACTAAAAATTCATTAAAAATCAGCCGATGACGTCATCATGACGTCACTTTGGATTTTACATGCTAGTGGCACTATCTACCTACCCACCAATTTGTATGACGATCGGACGTACCCTTATATGTGTTTCAAAAAAGCACATTTTTGATGACGTCATGATGACGTCACACATTTTTAAAACTTATGTGAAAGAATATAGGAGCTAACAAAGCTATTACAAAAAGAATTTTGAATTTAGCATGTTCTGTTGGTGAGATATGGCTTTAAGAAACTTTGAAGTTCAAAAACTTAAAAATTAATATAAAATCATATGATGACGTCATCTTGACGTCACCTCAAATTTTATCTATAACACGAGCTAGCCTACCAACATATCAGGTTTGAAGGAAATTGGACCTACCGTTCTCTAGATATGGGCCCTTGGAAAACGCACATTTAAGATGACGTCACATGACACGTGATGACGTCATCATGACGTCACGTTTCGGCTTACATTTTCAGCTCAGGGTCTATGTTTGTGTTAAGTTTAATTAAGATCCGAGGTTGTTTAGTACCGGAAGTGCGGTTGCAAATTGTATGTACATGTACGTGTACAAAGTCAATGGCAGACTCATAAATAAAAAACGAATTTCGTCATACTGACGTCACTTCGGATTTTGCATAAGGAGTACATTTGTTTCTTATGTATTAAGATTTAAACTGATGACGTCACGTTTCGGCATATATTTTCAGCTTAGGGTCTCTGTTTGTGTTAAGCCTGATTAAGATCTGATGTTGTTTAATGACCAAAGTGTCTTAAAAAATTCATGTAAAAAAAGTCTATGGGATTTGGGATAGAATTAAAACATTCATAGAAAATCAGCCGATGACGTCACCATGACGTCACCTCGGACTTTACATGCTAGTAGCACTATGTACCTATCGACCAATTTTTAATATGATCAGATTCGCATTATATGTGTTTCAAAAAAGCACATTTTTCATGACGTCGTGATGACGTCAGACATTTGTCACAGTGACATGAAAAAATATAGGAGCTAACAAAGCTACATGTATTACAAAAAAAAAATTGAATTTAGCATGTTCTGTTGGTGAGATATGGCTTTAAGAAACTTTGAAGTTCAAAACTTTAATATTACTGTAAAATCGTATGATGACGTCATCATGACGTCACCTTAATTTTCATCTATAACACGAGCTACCATACCAACATACCAGGTTTGAAGGCAATCGGACCTACCGTTCTCTAGATATGGGCCCTTGAAAAATGCACATTTAAGATGACGTCACATGACACGTGATGACGTCATCATGACGTCACGTTTCGGCATATATTTTCAGCTTAGGGTCTCTGTTTGTGTTAAGCCTGATTAAGATCTGATGTTGTTTAATGACCAAAGTGTCTTAAAAAATTCATGTAAAAAAAGTCTATGGGATTTGGGATAGAATTAAAACATTCATAGAAAATCAGCCGATGACGTCACCATGACGTCACCTCGGACTTTACATGCTAGTAGCACTATGTACCTATCGACCAATTTTTAATATGATCAGATTCGCATTATATGTGTTGCAAAAAAGCACATTTTTCATGACGTCGTGATGACGTCAGACATTTGTCACAGTGACATGAAAAAATATAGGAGCTAACAAAGCTACATGTATTACAAAAAAAAAATTGAATTTAGCATGTTCTGTTGGTGAGATATGGCTTTAAGAAACTTTGAAGTTCAAAACTTTAATATTACTGTAAAATCGTATGATGACGTCATCATGACGTCACCTTAATTTTCATCTATAACACGAGCTACCATACCAACATACCAGGTTTGAAGGCAATCGGACCTACCGTTCTCTAGATATGGGCCCTTGAAAAATGCACATTTAAGATGACGTCACATGACACGTGATGACGTCATCATGACGTCACGTTTCGGCTTACATTTTCAGCTTAGGGTCTATGTTTGTGTTAAGTCTGATTAAGATCCGAGGTTGTTTAGTGACCAAAGTACCGCATACAAAATTCGTGTACAAAGTCTATGAGATTTAGGATAGAACTAAAAATTCATTAAAAATCAGCCGATGACGTCATCATGACGTCACTTTGGATTTTACATGCTAGTGGCACTATCTACCTACCCACCAATTTGTATGACGATCGGACGTACCCTTATATGTGTTTCAAAAAAGCACATTTTTGATGACGTCATGATGACGTCACACATTTTTAAAACTTATGTGAAAGAATATAGGAGCTAACAAAGCTATTACAAAAAGAATTTTGAATTTAGCATGTTCTGTTGGTGAGATATGGCTTTAAGAAACTTTGAAGTTCAAAAACTTAAAAATTAATATAAAATCATATGATGACGTCATCTTGACGTCACCTCAAATTTTATCTATAACACGAGCTAGCCTACCAACATATCAGGTTTGAAGGAAATTGGACCTACCGTTCTCTAGATATGGGCCCTTGGAAAACGCACATTTAAGATGACGTCACATGACACGTGATGACGTCATCATGACGTCACGTTTCGGCTTACATTTTCAGCTCAGGGTCTATGTTTGTGTTAAGTTTAATTAAGATCCGAGGTTGTTTAGTGACCAAAGTGCCACTTACAAAATTCGTGTACAAAGTCTATGGGATTTGGGATAGAACTAAACAATTCACAGAAAATCAGCCGATGACGTCATCATGACGTCACCTCGGATTTTACATGCTAGTAGCACTATCTACCTACCCACTAATTTTTATGACGATCGGACGTACCCTTATGTGTGTTTCAGAAATGCACATTTTTGATGACGTCATGATGACGTCACACATTTTTCAAATGTATGTGAAAGAATATAGGAGCTAACAAAGCTATTACAAAAAGAATTTTGAATTTAGCATGTTCTGTTGGTGAGATATGGCTTTAAGAAACTTTGAAGTTCAAAAACTTAAAAATTAATATAAAATCATACGATGACGTCATCTTGACGTCACCTCAAATTTTATCTATAACACGAGCTAGCCTACCAACATATCAGGTTTGAAGGAAATTGGACCTACCGTTCTCTAGATATGGGCCCTTGGAAAACGCACATTTAAGATGACGTCACATGACACGTGATGACGTCATCATGACGTCACGTTTCGGCTTACATTTTCAGTTCAGGGTCTATGTTTGTGTTAAGTTTAATTAAGATCCTAGGTTGTTTAGTGACCAAAGTGCCACTTACAAAATTCGTGTACAAAGTCTATGGGATTTGGGATAGAACTAAACAATTCACAGAAAATCAGCCGATGACGTCATCATGACGTCACCTCGGATTTTACATGCTAGCAGCACTATCTACCTACCCACTAATTTTTATGACGATCGGACGTACCCTTATGTGTGTTTCAGAAATGCACATTTTTGATGACGTCATGATGACGTCACACATTTTTCAAATGTATGTGAAAGAATATAGGAGCTAACAAAGCTATTACAAAAAGAATTTTGAATTTAGCATGTTCTGTTGGTGAGATATGGCTTTAAGAAACTTTGAAGTTCAAAAACTTAAAAATTTATATAAAATCATATGATGACGTCATCTTGACGTCACCTCAAATTTTATCTATAACACGAGCTAGCCTACCAACATATCAGGTTTGAAGGAAATCGGACCTACCGTTCTCTAGATATGGGCCATTGGAAAACGCACCTTTTAGATGACGTCACATGACACGTGATGACGTCATCATGACGTCACTCTTCGGCATACAATTTCAGCTTAGGGTCCATGTTTGAGGTAAGTTTGGTTAAGATCTGAGGTTTTTTAAGTCTATGGGATTTTGGTCAGAACTAAAAGAAGAAGAGGAAGAAAAAAAAAAAAAATCAGAACAAAAACAAGGCCTTTTCCGACGGAGTGTCGGAAAAGCCAATCAAATTAAATTAAATTAAATTAAATTAAATTAAATTAAATTAAATTAAATTAAATTAAATTAAATTAAATTAAATTAAATTAAATTAAATTAAATTAAATTAAATTAAATTTAATTTAATTTAATTTAATTTAATTTAATTTAATTTAATTTAATTTAATTTAATTTAATTTAATTTAATTTAATTTAATTTAATTTAATTTAATTTAATTTAATTTAATTTAATTTAATTTAATTTAATTTAATTTAATTTAATTTAATTTAATTTAATTTAATTTAATTTAATTTAATTTAATTTAATTTAATTTAATTTAATTTAATTTAATTAATGTTTTTACTTGGAAATTGTTCCCAATTAGGGATTGGATGGTGTGGAGTTTCTGCTAATTGCTGTCGACAATCAAACACTGGTTGAGTTCCAACAGCAGGAGGAGGTCTGAAGAAAGGAACGGCCATTCTCACCAGAGGTCTGATGAAAGATGCAGATGTAACGGATGTAAAGGTGGGAGGTTATAAACTGCATGCATGACATAGAATCTCAGTGTAGGGACTAGCCCCATGAGTGTAGCTTGGGGCGTTTTCACACTATGTACGTTTGACCCGTGTCGAAATCTACACGGGTCCGACCCGTGTAGACTTCTTAAAATTTAAACATGGGTCAATTACGCTGCCTTTTCACACTACTCAACGCAACACCAGCATTTTTCGCTACACGTGTAACGTTTCGACCCGTGTATTGTGCGATCGTTTCACACTACACACACGGCCGGCTGTTCAACACGGATCGAATTGGAAACCCAGCAGCCATCAATGAACCCATGTCAGGTGCGAGCATGCGCAATGCCGCATGTGTGGTTCGCTCGTGCCCACTGCCCATACTGGGCACTGCGTGTGTGCATTGTACACTGGGAATAAGACAGTGGGATGCGGTTGCTTGCACTTGACCAAGGCTAGCAACAAAGCAACGCGCATGCGCTTTTGGGGTTCCCCATATTGAGCAGAGCTGCCAACCAGTACGGATTTTCCGTATTTCGTACGGGTTAAAAAATACGGATTTTGTGAAATCCGGCCATAATAATCGGGCATGTGAAATTTTCGTTGTTTTGCACGCTTTTTGTTTCCCCGCTGTTTTTTTTTGTGTGACTCCGCGTTTTTAAGTCTGTCTGCACATGTACATTTTGTTCCTTGGCCAGCGCTGCACTGACGACGCCGAGTTTTAAGTCGTTAGTGCTATTTGAGGTCGTGTCTGAATCACTTGGTATACACAAAGATCGTATATGTCTTGTCGATGTTCGGCTTGGAGTACATTATTTTTTAAAATTATTTTTTCTGGTTTATTTCACATTAAGAATTGAAACTGGTGGCCCAAAGGCCAAAAAAGTTTCATTGTACAGTAGCAGTCATATACAATATAAATACAAATTATTAACTATTTATATCATAAAACATTTATGTTAACCTCCTATACAACATTAAATAGAAAAACATTAAGACACATTAACAAGCATCATAGTAGATAGAACAGCCATTTATATCATTCCATTCAAAATTTGTGTTATCTGTGGTATAGCTGATCATTTGTATCTTTCGGTATTGCACCATGGTTGAACTAAGCCAGACCTACTATCTGATCTAAGGTTTATAAGTTTTAGCTGGCTGGAACATATTTCAATGTTTTTCCGATCTGAACATTCTTTCCCCAAACTTACATAGTAATATGTGTCGTCGATGTTGAAGAGTTGATAAGTGCAAAAATTCCAGAGCCTCAACATATGTTGTGTATTGAGAAGCAAGAGCAATACGACATGCCCGTTTTTGAATTCTCTCAATTGCCAGGCATTGCTGTTTGGTGATAGATGTATGCCAGACCTGGCATGCATATTCTAAGATAGGTCTCACATAGGCAGTGAACACAGTCACGATGTCCTCAATAGGAATATTAGCTCTTTTCAATATACACAGGGAATATAACGTACGTGAAGCCTTAGAAACAATACTTTCAATATGAGAAGTCCATTTCAAATCATTCTGGATAATAACACCAAGCAACTTAATTTGTGGAACATGATTCAACTGAACAGTATTAATAACAAAATCTGGTAACTCGAGTTGTCGTTTGAGGAAAGAAATGGTCATGATCTGACATTTAGCTGGCTTAGGCAGAACATCATTGCATTTACACCAGTTTGTGAGATTGTCTAAATAATTTTGTAATCTTGATTGTTTCCCATATTTTAATAACTATTTCACCAAGGGTCAGGTCGTCCACATATTTCCACCTTCTGCAGCAATCAATAGAGACGTCATTTACCAAAACTAAAAAAAGAATAGGGCCTAATTTAGTTCCCTGTGGGACACCACATGATATTTGCTTAGAGGATGATATGAGCCCATTCAGTTTTGTACACTGGGTACGGTTCATGAGAAAGCTGCAGAGTGTAAGGACAATGGACTTCCTGACCCCAAGATTAATTAGTTTGTTAAAAACAATCCCATGGTTAACCCGGTCAAACGCTTTTGTAAAGTCTACAGTACAAAATTGTGCATAATAGCCTGGTTTATCTAAACCCTCAAAAATATAATTTAACAAATCAATCAAATAGTGTGCCGTTGAACATCCCCTAATGTTACCATATTGCTGGGGATCAAACTTAGGAGAAATATCTTGAATTATCCATTTGGCCAAAAAAGCTTCAAAAATGCGTCAAAAAATAGGTGTGAGTGAAATGGGTCTCAATTGGTCATAGGAGGTGATATTATTTTCTTTAGGTGCTGGTACAACTGTAGCTTGTCTCCATACATCCGGAAAAATACTATCTCTTAAACAAGAGTTGAAAATAATGGTCAAAGGACCTGCGAGTTCAGGAGCAAATTCTTTGATGAGTTTAGTCGGCATATCAAAGGGGTGCCCAGCCTTTAATAAACTAAGATTGCTCAATAGTTTCAAAACTTGAGTTCGATAAATTTCAGGGGGTGGTGATTTTGCCGGCAAATATGAAGGCAAGTTATGAAGGTTTAGAGCAGGTAACTGAGAACAAATTTGAACAAAATGGTTATTAATAGCTTCAACTGTAGACTTAAGGTCAAACGCTGCACCTGGAATACTATTACAAGAATTTGCCGGTTTTAAGTGACAAAGTTTCTGAATATGAAAATACCATTTACTCGGTTGGCAATTCTTCAGCCCTTGTATAGATGCCTTGTAAAATGTGTTTTTCGCAGCACGAATTTCACGTTGAACTCTATTACGCAGAGCTCGCCATCTACATGCACTGGAAATATTTACATTCCTACACACAAATGCATCCATTCCTTTGGACCAATAATCTTTTGAGATTAAAAGTCAACCATGGTTTGTCACCTTTCCGATACTTCCTAATAACCTGTGGAAAATGGTCATAGTAAGTTTGTTCTAATTCACTGACAAAAAAATTTGCTTGATCCAGTGATGAAAGACCGTTAAAATATTGATTCCAATCATGGTTGATGATCCAACGACCAAAAGATCTAACCGAGGAATCTCTATATGGCCGTGAGATACATTGCTGTTTTCCCACTAAGGGGAGCTTAACCAATGGTTGAATTAAAATACAACAATGATCACTGGTTCCCAAAGGAGCACATTTTTCCACGTATGGAAATAGCTCAGGGTAATTAGTAAAAAACTTGTCAAGTGTTGTATGCCCTCTGGTAGGAAAGTTAATAAGTTGATTCATACCCATGTTTTGACGAAGCCCCTCACAATTCATGTCATTAAAGTCCCCCATTATAGCTACAACAGCTGACAATATCATTGGCACGTATACGATCGACAGTCGCTAGTGCTATTTGAGGTCGTGTCTGAATCACTTGGTATACACAAAGATCGTATATGTCTTGTCGATGTTGGGCTTGGAGTACATTAGTTGATTTTCAACGTATTTTTTTACAGGCTTTACTCGTGGCTACAGGATAGCAAGTTATGCTGCCTCACTCCTGGGACTGTGCAGGGACGTATCCAGGGTGGGGTGTTTGGGGGTCAATACCCAGAAAGTGTACCCATGATTGTGGCTGTGCATTGCTACAAATGTTTACAATGTTCTGTACATGTTTCTAACTGAAATTTCATTGACGATGTATTCTTTTAAACACTTTCAGAGAGGCATGCAATTTCACAAAAATGATGCCTTGTTCAAGATTTTGCTTGGAAATGAATTTTGCTTTGAAAATCAACTATAGACCAGTTTCTTTGCTCCTGCATGCCTTTTGCTGAGGTAACATTGTTGACCCACATGTTTTGTTTAAACTCAAACCTTAAAGGGCTATTTCGCAAACTTTAACCCTAACCCTCAAGGCATTTTTACTAGGAGGCTTCCTCAACCTGTCAAAATCCAACATTGTGCAGTATACCTATGGCACATTCTTTGGACTTGGACAAATTGGGGCATCATAAAGTAATGGTGCTAAGGCGCTACAGTCCTGAATCCATCAAAATTAGACAAAACCTGCTGTTGGAGTTTGCAAGGCTTGGGGATAGTTAGGGTTAAGGGCTATTTCTCAAACTTTAAAGGGCTATATTTCAAACTTTAAAGGGCTATGCTCAGTTTTGATCTTTCAGACAGTCCGATTTCAAATCTTAATAACTTCGCTTTGGAATATCCGATTTGAAAAAAGAAAGCGGCATTGTAAAGTGCAAGGTCTATATTTTACTATAACTCAAAATTGACCTCTTGCCCAATTGTGCCTGGTTTTGACATGACAGCATCACGTTTTTCGGATACTTTCTAAAGGGCCTTTTCAAATCCCTGTCTTCGTCTTCGTCTAAGGCTTAAGTCGATTTTTGGTCCCCAACTGCGGAAACTCCAGCTATATTCTAGTGTGTAGTTTGCTTCAGAAACATTCAATCAGTTGACTGGAAGCCAAACATGAGGCAACTTCCATTTGGTTTGCTTCTCAGTGATTCGGAAGTCGGTGGCCAAGCCGAAGCCGAGCAAAGGTTTCGAAAACCCCTATAATATGCACAACTCGACCCCAGCAAAGCGCACCGATATTATATGCGTGTAATATTGGTACACTTCGCTAGATTTGATCGCCGTTTTCATAGCCCCTTGGTTCGAGGATGTGAAATTTAATGTCTAGTTCCTGTGTCGGATTCACGGTTAGTGTGTTGCGCTAGTGTTGGGGCACAGACTAAAGGTAATTTGTTTGCATTTGATGCATGTTATGGATTAACGTGCATGCACTTCTACTCTAATCAATAATGATGCTGAAATGAGACGGAATATTCTGAAAAATTTCAGTTAATATAACAAATCTGGCAAATATCGTTGCTCAAAAGATGTCCCAGAAAGGCTTAGATTGCACCACATAGCATCTACATTTCAAAATTAGTTAATGGCTTCGAGTTCGTCGATGTCTGTGCTTGTCGCAGACCTTTTCAGTTTTTTTTTACCAATGTCTAATCACATCCCCTGTCCTACTCATCGCACTTTGAGCCCCCCTTTGTGTGCGCAAGAATGCACGCATAGATGACAATCGGCAAAGTGTATTTAAGAGGGTGATCAATATGGAAGATGTTTACAATGCATGATACATGCAATATTATTGAATTTCACTATTCATCTCTCATCTGCATGTGTGTCTGTGCTTCTTAATTATGTGCAGAAATGTATTCATGAAAAAAAAAAAAAATGATTTTCCTTTGAGAAGATGGAATTTTTTTTAAAGCACGGAGCATACGGTGCTTCAAACACTAAGTCGGGAAAGGGCAAACAAAATCTCTTTTCTAATTGTTATTTTTTTCTTTGTTTTTGTTGATTATTTTGTGTTGTTTTGTAATTGATCTGTTTTGAGCAGACTTAAATGATATTTAGAAAAAAGTTTTGTTTTATTTGTTTTGTTTGTTGCATGTACTTAAACTCAGTTATTATTTGTATCATTTCCAATGAAATCAATTGTATTAATAATGACTCCGTACAGCTGTCTGGGTACAAGAGAAACCTTCAAAATAGAATTGAAGTATGTTTAACTCAAGGGGTTCTGAATTTGATTACTTTGTTTTTCAGACTTTTTGTTTAACATTGAGTAGCTCCAATATTTTTCTCACAACATTCAGTTCTGCTTTTGTTTAAAGAGCACTGGGATTGTTTTGTGATTAAAGTGGTAAATTTATCTTGTAAAATGTTGAAACATGTACATGCGAAATTTCACAGAACCATGGTGAAGCCTGAGGTCGATGATTATGGATGTTGATTTTTAAAATTCCTTTCATGTTTTCTTTGTCCGGTGTTAATTGCTTTTTGAGCGGCCGTGATACACCCAATTTCATTATATACTCAATTTGCTACCTTAATAAGTGCTATTTTACGGCCACGACGTAAAAACACCTGCGCGTACATGCAGATTTCTGTTGCGTCACTATTTTAAGCAAATTCTGTCTCAGAATTTAGCGAGCTCTATCTTTCTTTGAACACGCTATGCCATTATATGCACCCGTGCCAGGGGCTTCTGGCAAAGATACATGTACATTGTTGTCACATCGACGGTGTGCTGATGATGATGACCATGTACAAGATCAACATTTATTTAAACGATAAGTAACATTATTATTAGTTGAGTCTACACTTCTGCGAACAATATTTGTGCAAGACATTAGGCTAAATGACAATTAGCATTCTGATGTCATTATAAAGGATATGCCTATTGCGATTACGGTGACCACCTGGTAATTATAAGTAAACATCAAGGCAATCGACCGTGGCCAAAAATAGACTGAGCTATTGATGACAGTCGCTCGATCCAGGGCCTGTTTGTTTCACACAAATCCTGATCTCGATTAGTGATCCGTTCACGCACCAAATTCCGCCTTATGGGTGGAGCGAACCAGTGGTTTGATAAACTAATCGAGATCCGGATCTGTGTGAAACAAACATCCCCCTAGACTGCTTAGAGTTCTACTAGGTACCCCCAAAGGGAGGAATGGACGGTAGTTGACGCCACTTTTTTTTTTTTTTGTAAATCGCAGTGCTTTTTCTTTCTCAAAACTACTTCAGAATTTAATATTTTTCATTTTCGTAAATGTGTTAGAAACATAAAATACCGGTAATTCTTCTGAATGCACATGTCTGGCACATTTTTTTGCAGCGTTTGGCAGCATTGCAGTGCATTACAGTATATCATATAAAGACCTTTTTTGCCCATGCCAGGACAAATTCCTCCTAGTGTATTCTAAAAAGACCCTTTTTTAGTCACGTGACCAGGCGTGCGGACCTGTGTGGAGTGATCGTAGTGCATGTATCGTATGGCCAGGTTAAACCACGTGCGCGCACACAGCATGCTTGACTGGTTTACTTGAATAAGCACTTCAGTGGCATCACGACACCATAGAGTACCGAAGTGATGACGTCAATCAATGCAATGTTTGGAACCAGAATACATTCTAAACTGCATGTGTTTGGAACTGCATGTGTTTGGAACCATTGTCGCGGCAACTGACGGACGACGCGTGAAAAAAGTCTATATCATTAGCGCTATCGGTCCCTCTATTAGAAATTAGAACGACAATGGAGGGACCAGGAGCCAGTCTATGAACCACTTTAATTGATTAATCCATGCCGCCAGGTTTTGTTATTATCAGTCAGCAGTCTCTTGGGACGCTCTGCTGGTTTATATTCAATTTACGAGCTGCAGTAGCGAACATTTGCCGTATTAATGTTGACTCGATGTTAATACAAAAAACAAAATTAACTCAGAATTCACGAAATGCGAGGAGAGAGGCTTCAAACACACAACAAAATTGAAGGCAACGGCACGGAACAGGCTCATGCTATTAATTATGCAGGAAAGTCTGCATTAAAGGCGAGTGCCGTCATGGATGTGACTTGCCATGTGCGTAATGGCTGTAGAATGATGTGCGATTGTAGATCGACCCTGTCGACTTTCATCGCGGGTTTCACAACTTCTCGCTGTTTCATCTCTCACGTGTTGCAACAGTCTGATTTCACGGATTTCATGCAATGTGCAGTTGTACTGAGCTGAGTAAAAGGGGAAAAAACGCAGTAAAACGCACAAGCAAGAAAGATTCCTCCATGGTGGTATGCAGGGGACGGTGCGTTTTGGCGTTCATAACCGAAAACTGGTTCTTTTTTTTCGCTTTGCTTAATAATTTTGGGTATTTATGTTTGTTTCATTAAGGTGCATAATTCTCGCCTATTTAAAATTTTACAAAAAACATAATTACATATAAATTCAAGAAAAAAACCGAACCAATTCTTGTTTATGACTGTTTATGATCGCCAAAACACACCCCGGCATAGCTTTTGTAAAATTACCTTTCAAACTTCAACCCGTTTTGTCAACCGGTGGTCGGTGTTCCATGGTAACCCGTGCTCGTAATATATCGTGGGTACCAGGCAAAATCCACCAGTACTTGGGGGCGTTTTGGCATTACCGGTACATCAATGAATAATCTCAATGCGCTTTACAAAATTTATCATCACGAAAACGTCATTAAAATACATTTAAAAAGGCTCATTAAAAATACAGGTACATCAAAAAAGGTTAATCAAAATACACGACAAGACTCATTAAATAAAATACATTAAGAATCACACCTCTTTGAAATATTACTTAAAAACCTGACGAAAATAATGTTTTTAGTGCTAACTTAAATGATAAAAGAGAAGGTGCATTCCGAATATAATAAGGAAGTCTGTTCCATACACTGGGTGCTGATACTGAAAAGGCACGTCTGCCATAATGATCATGGTTAAAACGAGGTTGGACTAAACGTGTTTCAGTGGAGAAGCGAGTGGCGATAGAACTTTCGCGAACTTTCAACAATTCCGACAAATATTCAGGTGCTTGTTTATGTAAGATTTTATAAGCCAAAATAAGGATCTTGAACTCAATACGCTGTGCTACAGGAATCCAGTGAAGACTTTGGAGAATAGAGGTGATGTGTTGATATTTCTGAGTATGAGTAACAAGACGGGCAGCTGAATTTTGAACTAATAAATTGTAACCTATGGATTAAATACTCAGGAAGACCATAAAGAAGGCTATTGCAATAATCCAACCGTGACGTATAATAAGTGCATGTATAAGTCGTTTAGTAGTGGTGCTATCCAAAAACATTGCAAAGTAAAATACCCTGATTGACATATCTTAGAAACATGAGTAGCCATATTACAATGACTATTATAATACACACCAACATTTCTAACGACTGTGGTAGGAGTAATCTCATTAGTTCCAACACGCACACCTGACAAATGAAAATGAATCACCTCTGACAGTCTTCGCATCATTGAGAACAAGCTTGTTAAGAAGCATCCAATGTCTAATTTCCTCAACACATGCTTCAAAATGAATCTTTGAATTATTAGCATTTTTACAGGTTCGGTACAATTGGGTGTCATCAGCATAGGCCTATAACATAAAATTAATGTTATGTTTCTTACAAATATCGTCTAACGGTGCAAGGTAGAGTGTAAACAAGATTTTCCCCAGTATACACTTCCCTGTGGCACACCAAAAAGCACCCAATGTAAACCCTTTGGGTCCGACCCACTAAATAGGAAGTGAACCACTGAAGCGCTAAACCTTTAATCCCATACCTGTTTTCCAATCTATAAAGTAAAATGGAATGATCAATAGTATCAAAAGCGGCGGTCAGGTCAAGCATAATTATAAAATAACCTCTTTCCATTTTTTTCAACAGAGGCCGTATTATAGCCGTTTTCAATTCTGATGGAAAGGCACCCGACAAAAAAGATTTATTCACAATTGATAACAAATGTGTTAAAACATAAGGAAGACCAGATTTCAGAAAATGAGTCGGGATTGGATCTAAAACACATGATTTGGAATTCATTGATTTCAAAAGTCTGGTTAGGATCCGTTCGTTAATTGTACTGAAATGTATGAATGAGTGACCAAGTTCAGTAGATATACATGGAATATAACCAGAAACATACAGTTGCTTTTGAAGACGAATAGTTTTACTATTAAAAAAGTCCAGAAACTGTTCGGCTCGTTTCTGATCGTCATCGTGTGGTGGCAAATTCTTTGCTACATCTGCCTTCTCGCCGATCATGTCGTCTATTATGGAAAATAATTTCCTCTGGTCACAATCCTGGATTTTATGCCGATAGTACGACTCCTTTATTCGATTCACAAGTCGATTGTGTGCTGACCGCTTGGCTTTAATTAAAAATCTTTTACCGTTCCATCCATTCGATGAGTTTCTTGTCTGCTCTGACGAATCGCATCACAAAACCACAGCGCTCTGGGTTTGACCACAAAGAACTTGGTAGTTTCGGGAGCAAGACAATCAATAACGCGTCTTATTAATGAATTGTAGTTCTGGACTAGTTATTTGGTGTAATTTGTTAAGTATATATATTTATTTTAATAATCATCACTAAAAACCTATGCAGAATGGAAGACCCGTTCCCCGGAAGGTCTTTTTTGAATTGATGTCGGAATGGTTAAACGTTTATTCTCTGCCTTCTGTTGCAGTTATACTGTTTACTGAATCTGCTTCAGTTGGACGTTGGCTGTCTGAAGTTCTACCTAAAAATGTGTAATCTCTCTTCACAGAGCACCATCTTAAAAAATAATTTAAGCTAATTAAAGTCTTTTAAAAAAATTATCACATTTGCATTGAATTTTATATAGTATTCTAGAGAAATAAAAGACTGGACAGTTTGAGCAGATAAAGTATGACTAGTCTGAAAATCTACCATAAATGATTGCATTAAATGTTGAGAATAACAGGCTTTTGCAAACCAGAACATGCCTCTGCATTTGCATGCGTACATTGTAATGGTTACCTCCGCGGAGTTTCAATAAGCAGTAACATGTGGACCATGTGAATTTTATTAAAATATGTAGTTTGTCTGTTCTCACAAAGAACAGCATGTCAAGACGGACTCACCTCAGAAAAGGTTGTATAGTATTAACGATCTTTAAAAGTTTATAAACTCATTAACTGCGGGTTTTTTCCCGGATAATTACGGTGATCAACAATAACATTTTGTTATGCTTTGAAAACATTTTAATTCGTAGAATTTGTGAAATGTTGACTTTTAATTAGTAAAACCCCCTTTCTGTTGAATTTTAGCCAGGCAGTTGCATGTGCCTGTCTTGCGCACGTACCGGTAATCAAGTCAGGTAGTCTTTGTGTGTTTGACGTCACGGCTAATCTTTTCGTGGTACAGTATCTGTATTGAAGGAGCACAGGTCTACGCGAATAATTATTGTGAAAATATGGGAAATACTGTTATAAAAGGGAGTAAATTATTATGTCTATTCACACCTGCACAACAGTTCCCAATCATGCGCCTAATGGAGTCTTAATGGATGAGGTTGACGTGAAGTGCTTGTCATAAAAGCACTCTAATTGGATGAAGTGTATTATGTATGGAGCAATGGTCCAGATCCACGTATCAAGTCTGCCGCGTATTAAAGGTTTGATGTACCGGTAGCTTTGGTAATAGAATAAAAGTGATTAGATTCAGCCAAAAAGTTGACTACGTATAAAGATAGTACCAGTACCAATCCTGAGAAATATTCCCGTTTGAAATGCTGTCATCTTCAAGAAAAGTGCATCTAAAAACCTAAACAGTCGAAATAACCACACAATGAACGTGCACAACCACACAATGAACGTGCACGAAATCATTGTTAAAACGGAATGGGTTTTTATTACGTCGTAGTGACTGGGAAGACGGATTGAGTTCACAGACTCAAAGGTTTATTTCATGCCTATGTTGAACCACATCAAGTCTGAACACCGACTGTAACTGTTTGACAGCTCTACCAAATGCGATATCGTACTTTAACTCGTGATTTCAATGGGCTTCAGCTGGCCAGACATTTTAAATTTAGGGTTTGTCTTGCGGAAATATGCGGAAATGAGTTTATCTTTCTACAAGCAACCTTATACCCTTTAGCTACCGTACACTGTAAAAAATAAATCCGTAAAATAACGGGGTTTCCCCCCTGGTAAAAAAACAACAGACTATCACCGTATTTTATTTGTAACGGATTTTGGACGTAAAATCTACTGTTCTCCGACACGAATCTCATTACGCAGCAACTGGCCAATCAGAACTGAGGAAATGTGTTTTCACACAAGTCATGTTAAATTGTAGTGTTTCGTCCAAAAACAAGTTGACCAAAATATTTAATTATTCAAACAACTCTACAATGAAATTTAGATTGTTTGCAAACAGAGTTAAAAAATCACATTATATCTCCTTTTGTATTCATATATTGCAATTGTTCATGGGAAACCATGTCTTCATCATGGCGGGATGATGCAGAATATAAAGCTATAAAGCACGACATTATTCAGTTTGTAGTGTTTAGTAGGTTATTGTAGTATTTGTACACTCTATACCTGTAGTAATGTATACTGGGGTCATCAATACGCCCATTTGTTAGGTTTCCACTTCTTTCATTTCTGTAAATTTGTAATTACTTACAAAAAGTTTCCACTAACTTACTGATATTTTTTATGACGCCCTTATTTTTACGGGAATAGCAGGGTTATTAGATGGTTTTGTCGGCAAATTCGTGTCGCTGTCGCCAAAACCGTGTCTCAGTCGGCAAGGTTCCCCCTCCCCCATTCAAAATGGTACACCCCCGGTGATACGTTTAAACGGCATTTGCTGCCTCCACGCATGTCAGACCCCGTCGTAATTGAATCCAACACGAAATAAACTATGCATCCACAAATGCGTAGAAGACTGGCTTAATCAATGATTACCGGCGGCTGCTGGAAAAGTCAATTTAGTATTAAGGTCTTTTCATTTTCACCGCTGCATACATTACGGTGACAGTCAGTGGACAGAGGGGCCATATTATAGTGCCACAGAGAATAGTAGGCCTGAGGTGGAAACGAGCTTGCAATGATAACGACGCCAGAGCTATGAACTGGCTGCTCGTATACATGTACATGAAACCATGTGACCATGAAACCTTACCGCTTGTGTATCATTATTGTCTTGTGTAGGAAAATTGACCGACGTACGTAAAACAAAAATCGCTGTATTCTCCGTTCCACAATGAATGTCAGCAGCTACGAACCGATGTCTGCAAACAATTCAACCGAATTATCCGACGGACGCGTTCTGTTGACACCCGTGATATTCATCTTTGCCCTGTTTCCAGTCGGTCTCCTTACCAACTGCTTTTTTCTTTTTTTCGTGACCCACAAGAAGTCTCGTCGGACACCGTTCAATATATTTCTCTCCAACCTTTCCGTGGGCGGAGTTTTGTTCTTGGTTCTCTCCTTCGCATTCACGTTGGTCAGCGACAGACCGGACCCCTTTCTGCGAGGTTTCTGCTTCCTGTTTGCTATCATCTACGTCGCGACGGGTTTGTTCGTCACCATCGTGGCCACTGAGCGGTTCTTCGCCGTGTGTTACCCGCTGAAGTACCGGTATTCAGCTAATGCTAACAACGGCCGCCGGGCGGGGAAGATCTGCGCAGTGGCCTGGTTTACGGCCGCGGCCTCCGGTGGTCTGGTCAAGCTCGTGGTGTTTCTTTTCGAGTTCCAAAAGAAACCCTTGCTCGTCATCATCGGATTCTTCTGCCTGACTTTTCTGACTTTGAACAGCGTCCTGTACGCCTGCGTGTTTCGGCGGTTGTGGAAGCACCCGATGGCCTCCTCCAGCGTCCAGCGGCGCATCGTGATCAAGTTGGCCATAACTACGTTGGTTGTTTTCGCCATCAACTCCACCCACGTCGTCTACATCAGTCTGCATTACTTCCTCGAGGAGAAGTTAAACAAGACTTCGTTTGAGATGATCATACTGGCTTTGAATGTTGCCAGCTCAACCATCAACCCACTCGTGTACGGGTTGCTGAATTTCGATCAGCAGAGGCGCTCGGCGCGGAATGTCCTTGGGAGATTGTGTTGCGGTGCCCGGGAATCTCAAGACGACAGTGGCATCCTACCTCCGTCTATGTCCTTCCGGAAGACACTGGACCAGACCCCGATTCAGACCCTTGACCAGTGATAACTGGACAGCCCAGATTTACTCATTGTAATGTCATCAAGTGCGGTCGCTTGTCCAAGTGCTTCATGCAATCATGATGCTTGTGTATTGACCAAATTTTCCATTTGGGGGAAAACGAATTTGGGGGGGGGGGAGAACGAATTTGGGGGAAAAACGAATTTGGGGGAAAAACGAATTTGGGGGAAACGAATTGAGGTGAATGCTGCCAGCATACTGTCTGTTACCTTGCCAGGACCAATAATTAGTCGTAAAAATAAGTCGTGAAGATATTAACATCCCTATAGTGAAATATCTTTACCCTATAGTAGAATGTCACTACAACGAACATGGGATCCACACAATTTTTTTAAAACTATTATAGTCGTCGTTCGTTATAGCGAATAATGGTATGTATATCAATTTGGGAGCCAAAGAGGATGTTAGGTATAGCCAAATGCTCGGTATAACGGTGTTCGTTATAGTAAAGCTGTACTATGGGCATTGTATTACTGTGTATTGCTTGAATCACACAAACAGTTCATTTTCTTTCTATCGGAAAGGATGGAATGATTTTGCATGCCTGTTATATTTGGGCCTTTGAATGGATGATGGAGCATTGGTAGTTTTGTGTGATTTAACACACACATACACACCCACACACACACAGTCATGTAAACGGGTGCAATCGTGGACCTCCCATTGTTCCTCTTTTGTTTATACTCTAACTTTTTCGGAAGGCTTCCCATTGGTTTTGTACACGATTTTCAATCGTGGACGTTAGGTCAAACGTGGACCCTTTGTCTACGCTCGAATTCTTTTGTCCTAGGTCCACGATTGCCGGCATATACAAACTCACACCCACACACGACATTAAAAAGCCTGTGAAAGTTGAAGCTTTATAATCCATCAACCGAGTCACGAGAAAATAGCGAACAAAAATCGTTCTTTTCTAACAGTGATTTTGTCCACGTTCATTATGTGCTTATTTCGAGTTTTGAAAGTGAAATACGCCAGTGCATTGTTAGAGATGACCTTGTATGATGGCGGTATGGGTCGAGCGACATCTTAAAGGTTTTATGCAACATTTGCAAACATAAAAAGACCAAACTACTGAATTTTTATGAAATACCTTACTTGACTGTAAGTGAATAATAGTCTCAAGCATCCTGCGAAGTCATGGCAACTGGTGTGCTGTCATTTTCAAGAAAAGTGGAATTTTTGTGTCAATTTGCAGCGATAGTCAGCCGAGTATTTTTTTCAAATACTGTCCTTAATTTCCCAACTTTAGTTAGTCCACATTTTGTTTGGCAATTGGTTACACATCCGTGGACGGGAGCCAGTCAGCTAGTCAATTCACCTATAGCACGCATTTTCTCACTGACCTTCACTGAGCAGTGTTTAACACAGGGAAATCAAACTACATTTTGAGCACTCGGAGCAAACTTTCCACTGTGTACGAAAAGTGCCTTTGTCAAACGTGTTACCTCGCCCGGCATTCGAAAGTGTAATTATATACATCTTTCCAATGAATACAGTTACCATATAATTATGCTAGGAGAAAGAAGGGCTAACAACTAAATGTCTAACAACTAAATTCTGACGATTCCTATGGAGGTCAAGTCACATTTTGGCTATTTTTCAACGGGGTCGGCCACTGAATCAAATGGCACGCTCGCTGTGAAGGTCGTACAGAATTACCTCGGACGGATTCAGAAAGTAGATAGAATTAGCTTTCAATCCATGTAACAGTTGTTTTGATTGGATGAGAAGAAAAAAGGGGCACTTTTCACGTCAAATCACGAATCGCGTTTCGACTAGCTCGGTGCCGGCTTATTCATAGTCTGGTCTTACGGACAGTGCAATAAACTATAGCGCCATGCACATTGTATATATTATGTTTAGAACGGGACCAGAACCACACTTGTCAATGACCTATGTAAGATCATACCATATGACTGAAAGGGGTGGCGTATTGTAGGTTTGGGCCAGCGCCGAGCTCTTTCCGAGAAAGTTGAAACAGTAATTCATTAACTTTCATAGTTTCGTTTAGTTCTGACATGATACATTAATGTGTTATTTCATACACGGAAGAGATTGAATTAAAATAACTTCTGAAAGGACCATATCCTTTATGCAGTAGGCCTACTTACTCTGTTGTGTAATAACGGGGAAAGTTCTATACCGGTATTGAACCATATATATATACCGCGTGGTGTTAATCTAATACCACAATTACCAGTGTTGTAGTCGAGACCCCGAAGTCCGAGACCGAGACCAAGACCGAGACCTGATGGTCCGAGACCGAGACCGAGACCGAGACCGAGACCTGGAGACCTTGTATGTCATTTACATAATAAAATAATGCAAAAAGATCACAAATTTCCATATGCATTATGTGCAAAGGAGTGTACATGTACAAGTAAACCGTATTTATTGACATCAAGAATAAGGCTGCGGTTACACGGTTAACTGACCATTTATCCGGTTACATGTTTACATTACATGTATATCGACATCTTGACTCGAAAAACAATGTCCAGCTGAAGAAACGACCGCGATGGCTTTACACGGTATATAGTATAGTACACGCCGCTGATCGTAATACATGTACACGCAGTTCGTGTATTTGAGCATGTCGTTCCCAACTTCCCATACATGAAGCTAATGCGCTACATGTACGTTTGGGCACGCATACACGGCAAAGAAACGAGGTTGTCGTCATGTACTGCACGTTTATAAATCTTTAGTCGAGTAGAGCGAACTGTAATCGATTCTGTAAACAAGAAGTTGTCATACACTGCACAATTATACATCTCGAGTCGAGTCGAGCGTGCTGTAATCGATTCTGCACATGTGCTGTTTGTATAAAATATTGGTGGTCTCGATACCGAGACCAGCAAAATACCGAGACCACGGGGTACCGAGACCGAGACCGAGACCGAGACCGAGACCACAGGGCACCGAGACCGAGACCGAGACCAGGAAAAACTGGTCTCGAGACCGGTCTCGAGACCTACAACACTGACAATTACGCTGCAGTGTAAACGCCTTTAAAATGAAGAGAAGGGCGAGAAGGGTCTCTTTCCGTAATGGCTGTAATCATTGCCGTAAATTTTATCAAAGCTTCACTCTTTCAGTACTCTTGGTAATAAGCCAGTTCGGTATTTCAAAGGTCAAAGGTTATTTGGGATAAAAATGCTGACGTAATGTCGATTCTGATTAAATTGAATAACACGTGCGCGTTGTGCGACCACCTTTCGCGTTCACACGCGCGCGTTAGGTCAAGGATTATTCGGGATAACTTTGCTATTGTGCACATGCGCAGTTGAAATACCGAACTGGCTTATTGTGTAGTGTTTTTAATTTACTCCCCTTATGTATGGTTGCTCGTTCTAGCAACGTATGTGTTGGTTATACAGTTTGAGACAAAACGTTTACCAAAATTGAACCACAAATGTCTCCTAAAATAATCAAAAATATCTTCTTTAAGATCTTCTTGAAATGATAGGTCGCTCACCCAAATCAGGTCAAGGATTACTACTGAGCAAGATGTGTCTACACAAAATCAGTAACAAATGGTTTGGGGTTGAGTGATGTTGAATGGTGATCAGGGTTGGTGAACACACACTAGTCAATATCACTCAATCCTCACACACTAATTTGGACACGTTCTTTTTTACTAGTTTGGCATTGATACCAACTGGTCACTATTAAATCCGTGACCTGATCTGGGTTACCTGACCTATCATTTTGAAGAGAGAAACGTAGGGATTTGATTAATATGGGCTATATTTGGGGTTCAACTATACGGTATAGATCTTTTGACCCACGTGACCATGCAGAGATCAGCAGAGTTGGAGTCGAGTCCCTGCAAGTCCTTTCACAAGTACTTTCGCAACCCCAGTCAGAAGTCCTTTCATAAAGCCGGTCACAAGTAACTGGTTGAACAATGACAAAGGAATGCCTTTGTCAGAGCTCATTTGAATTGCTTGTGATTGGGATTAGGACTGGAGGGCTTGTGATGGACTTGCAGGGACTTGTGATGGACTCGACTACATCTCTGGAGATCGGGAGATGCAAACAAAACCATCACGTATGGACCGCCTTGGAGTGATAATCGTACACATGTATCGTATGGAGCAGGTTAAACCACGTGACTGGTTTACTTGAATAAGTTCTTCATCAGCATCACTACACTATGCGGTCCATGACGATACGTGGAAAAGGTCTGTACTGTTCTCGCCTTGTAGACGTGTTTCAAGAACATTGCTGTTATGTTGTGAGAAAAGTTAAGATGCGTATATGGGCGTGTTTTTGGTTCGAATGAAGGCGATGTTTTTTTGTATGGTCGAATCTTGTAATGGATGTGGTTATCGCCTGATACATTAGAACTTAAATCGTTCAGTACCTCACGTAATAACATACGCATGTTATTACGTGAGGTACTGAACGAGTTTAGTTTTGTTCGAGTTAAGTTCGTTGTTCGTTAGGGGACTGTATCTGGGAATTTTTCAATATATAAATATCCATATTTATAGAGCATAGGCCTAACATCAGTAGCCTATCCAGCTTTTTGTGCCAGGGAGGGCAAACAACGTCTTAAAACCATCTTAAAAACACTATTTCTTTTCAAATGCTGCCCGGGAAGAAAGTCCCCCCCCCCTCCCGCTGCCATACGCTATAGCATGGCCAGCGGCGGCGATTTCTTGTCAAGGTTGGGGTGGGGGGGGGGGAGCACATAACTAATAATAATTGTTAAGCATTTTGTACTCGGTGTCTCTTGTGTATCCTTAGATATTTTTGAAAATGTGTGCTGATCTTTGTGTATTCTAATGTATACTGTGCATGTAAAAGCCAATGACCCATAAGATGTATATGACAAGGGGGAAATTATTGGGGGGGGGGGGGGGCACTGCCGTAGCCGTCCCCTCCCCCAAAAATATTTGGGGTGGCGTTCCCCCTGTCCCCCGGGATCTCCGCC
This sequence comes from Hippasteria phrygiana, assembly GCA_037893225.1. NCBI lineage: Eukaryota > Metazoa > Echinodermata > Asteroidea > Valvatida > Goniasteridae > Hippasteria > Hippasteria phrygiana. Next base: position 292,658 of record JAZGUH010000338.1, read on the forward strand.
CATGCCACTGACCTACATGTATATGCCAAATTATCCAGGAACATTATCGATACTGAACTAACTTCTTTTTACTGGACTAGTATAGCTATTTATGCCAGTTTGTTGTGCTTTTGGTCTACAATAGTTGCAGAAAATCTTGAGTTTATTTGGTAATTGCTGAAATGTTTTCATCATTCAAATTACTTAATTTTGTTGATTTCAAGTTCATCGAGCCCACTACCTTGTGTAAAATATTAAAGGCTGCTGTAAGTTACTCTCTCGTGGCATTGTGCCTGACGTGCTTTTTGTCAGCACTCTACCCCGTAGGAAGAGTGTAACCTTTATCTTATAAAGGTCTCAGCATAAATCATACCATGGTCGCACCTTACTGCGCAAAGCAGGAAATTTATTAAAGGCTGACACCAGACCACAGATTGCATTTGGAAAGTGATGGATTGCCGCGATATGGCCAATTAATTAGTCTATAGCGCGCTGGCATCGTAGTCTGTTGATTATGAACACCGGATCACGGCTACTGCGTCTGTGCTGTAGAGTTTATTATACAACGCCTGAATAAATCCCCGCCATCTGATTGGTGGATCGTCGATCACGTGCATTGAATTATTCGTTCAATCGCACGGCCCGAAGTTACATCAAACGGTAGGCGTAGTGATGTAACTTCCCTAATTTCACGGTCACTATAGGTGGCGCTACAACACGGCTATCATTCACACAAAATGGCGGACGATGTTCCCGAACCGCGGCTTGTTGTCCTAACAGACGACGAAATATTGGAACTCGTGGGCGATGCTGACGCTGCTAAGTGCTAACACAAATCAAATATGCAGTCAAACGATTAAAAGAATTTGCAAAACACACAGGAACAACAATTGAAGCTTTAACTTTAACTGGACAACTTTTTGTCGCGGTTTTATGCGGGACTGAGTGAGAAGGGAAAACGGCACATTGTACACAAAGAAATCCATGCATGCAATATGACGAGGATTTATTCAGGTGTTGTATAAAACAAATAATGAATGTTTCACATTCGTGCAATGGTAAGAATAATTTCATGAGGTGAGAGATGGAATGTTCCATTCCACTCGGCTTCGCCTCGTGGAATGGAACATTCCATCTGTCACCTCATGAAATTATTCTTACCATCGCACTCGTAAACATTCATTATTTGTATAATATGAGTCGGAAATAATCGATTCCAAAATCCCTCGTGTATTACTAAGAACATTTGCGCAAATCATTCGAAGAGCGTTGGCGTAAATCCGTAAGTCCTAAGTTTTTAGTGTCCGGCGTGTTATTATAAGAGTGTATTGGGAAAGCTACCGATTTGTAACCTTCTCCACGGTTGTAGTATACGTAAAAGACGGGACATTGCTTTAAAAAATGAAGTACCGGAATGCTTTGGTGTAGATGACGAGCTGTATAGGGCTTACATGTCTTGGTGATGTTGTGGACTAACTCATAAAACAGCGTCCTCGTAGAAAAGTCAGTATAAACTCGCCAACAATATCAGATTTCTAGTTGGTTTTTTTCAACGATTAGTCCAAGGCTCCAAGCTCTTTCAGTTGGCTTGGCTTTTACATATGTACAGTTGAACACATACACTCACATAATAATCGCATAATTCTATTATAATACGAGTTGGGTTCGGTAATTTTTGACCTGTAGATCCTTTTCCTGTGACGTCACCAGTCTGTGCTGAATCTATAATGCCGCCATATATTCTAAACAAAATATTGTCATGTTGACAAGAAATTTCTTGTTCCGCCATGCTGTCATATTAAAGAATATCCTTCATTCTTGAAAATATACGTTATCATCTCGCCTGCCCTAGCTGTTTTACTCAGACTTAAAGTTAAAGATATACATTTGCAAACATCAAAAAACCAAAATACTCGAATTATTATGAGATATCTTACTTGACTTTAAGTAAATAATAGTCTCAAGCATCCTGTGAAATCATGGCACCTGGTGTGCTGTCATTTTCAAGAAAACTTGAACTTTTGTATTAATTTCCAGCGATTGTCGGCCGACAATCGTTGGAAATAGTCTAGTTTTCCGACCTGATAATTCCCTGACGTCTATAAATTGCTCCGTTTTGTCTGAAGTAGGGTCAGGGAACCAGTCTACAAGAACAGCATTTCCCCCCTCTGTTTTCTCTGTTTTCCCAGCATCTATGCACACAAAACTTTAAACAGGTTTAGTGATACAGTATTTGCTATAGTACTATAACCCCCAAATTTATTCATTTCTGAAAATTACAGCAAACGCAAATGTTGTGTACTCGCCAAGTGTTCTGTCATTGCTGTATACCTAAATAGAGCTATTCAAATACATTGTAGGCCTACATTGGTGCGTGGATACAGTCGCTAAATACAATATCAAGGGTGGATCAGGCCCTTTCCATACTCTCCAGGGGTGAGATTTTTTTACCGGATTTTGCAGATTTCAGGATTTTTGGTAAAACGTCTTTCAAATTTCCGGAAGATGTTTTGATCGTTAAATTGTTTTTATCATTCCAAAATGAACCAGTGCAACCCGAAACAGTCTTCTTTTCATTCCAATGACCTTATTTCTTTTGCAATTTTGAACCCTATTTTGTGGTAGAAATGCATTTTTCCTTAAGCATTTTTCAGCAACGCCATACAAATCAAATGCCTCCAAATGTTTCGTGTGGTTTTTTTTCTTCAATTTTTCTCAAATCTCACCTCTGACTTTCAAAAGTGGTCTCTTCCATGCGCAATTGATTTGTGCACAGAATCGAGCACTGGAGGGAGGCTTCACAATACGGTGCACCACCAACTGGGGCGTGTTTTCGCGACCCGCAACCCGAAACATGTTTGTGACGTCAAAACGATAACCAGAAACATGTTTACGCAGGCGCGAGAAAACGCAGAACCAGAAACTGTCATAGACCCATTGATCTCCATATGCATTGACCGATCTTGTAAACAAACATGGCGGAAGAGCAAGTAGTTGTGCAAGAGTTTGAGTAGGCCTATGACATAGAGAAGAGGAATGGTTAAAAAGAAAAAGACGTCGGTTAGACGATTACCATGCTTTACACACGACGGGCCCTGCCATGGTGGCTCTCGTACATAATTCACTAATTTTTAGGACGAATAAAAAAATATCGTCTGCTTACGTTTCAGTATATCTTTCGCCATTTTGAACCTGTGAACCGACTCCAATAACCTTCGGTTCTCGTTTGGTCGAAACAATGACGTCACGCAACCATGACCGAAGACGCCAAAACGCCCAACCAATGACCAAAGCGGAAACATGTTTCTGGTCACAGTCGCGAAAACACGCCCCTGGTTGGACCGGAGAGGCCATTTTCAAACTCCGCGGTCATACCACCTTGTTTATCCAAGTGTATTTCTCAGGATATTTCATGATAGTAATATTGAAAAGCACTTGGAAGCCTCGTAAGCATGAAACCCCTGTCGAAACTACTAAAAGAAATCACCCCTATCTCAGTACTAATTTTATTCTCTTCGTGCAAAATTACATAGCCTATACTGTTAACTCGGACGGCCGGACGCGTCGACCTTTTCAAATGCAGAGTGCAAAAATGGCCTGTCCGTGAGAAACCCTTGGTGGCGCACTGTATTTCGAACTGCACTGCGATTGGCGTTATGCACGGTTAGATTTGGTCAGACTGGTGGCGTTCATCGTGCAGTCTTGTTCTTATTGCTCACCATGGATTATATCATGGGTGCAGACCAGTAAATGGGCCGAAAATTGCCTATACGCCGGCCAAATCACGATATGCGACCCCTCGAATTCTCTGTTTTTAGAGCATTTTGTGGGCCATGGACTTGAAGTGTTTGTAAAAGAGAAGGCTGGAAGCTGTGCACAGTACTGCCAGCTTGTACTACTGTGAAATTCGGATAAAATTGGGCCCTAAAAGTGCTCTATTTTGCAATGGAGCGTAGGCATCATCTTTCAAGCTAGCGATGGGCCACGGGACTACATTTAGGGAGTATCATCTTTGGATTGAAATTTCTCCCAAAAGTCATTGGTTAATCCCCATAAAATTTAACAGAAACTGAAAAATGATGAAATATGCTTTAATTTGATGTGTGTCTCAAACACCTTGGAGAGTTTTAAGTATTTTTCCTGAATTTTCGAAGTTTGCGTATTTATCATTGGAGTCTATGGAAGTTTATTTACTGGTGTGCAACCTCATTGCGAAGGTCATAGCGCCCTCCGCAGTTGGCGCACAGATGAAGATAATTGCTGGTTCATCTCGTCGCCGTTTTCACGAACTGACACTCACGCGCACCTGGGTGTCAGTTCGTGAAACCGCGTACTGAGTAAATTTCGGTTTCACGAACTGACACCCAGGTGTGCGCGCGCACATCGGGCACTGACTCGCTAGAGAAGACTTCGTTTTCACGAATTGACACGCAAGCATGTAGCGGAAATACCATTCTAAGAAAAACGCTTTAAAAGCTTTGACACGAATCTACTCCATTTGTATACTTGTGGGTTTACAGAAACATTGAACTGAAAACCTCTAAACTCGTGAAAATAAGAATGGTTTCAGTTCGTGAAAATGAAAATGTGGTTAGCGCGCGCTCCCCTACGTCGTGGGTGTCAGTTCGTGAAAACGAAAATTACTCTGTTCTGTAAAATACGTGCGCGCCCTGGCACTCACGCGCTAGAGAGTGTCAGTTCGTGGTGTCGGTGACGATCTGTTGTGGCGATATTGCCGCCACTGGGAGTTCGGGTGCATCGGCCACGAGATCTTAAAAGCGTGTACATTTGAGATTTTTTGAAAGCTGCAGTCAAGACTACGTGTATTTGTTTGTAATCATGAATACAACAGATTGGTACACCATGAATTTCAGCGATGTGCTCGTGGATGAACAGGACAATATAACCTCGTCACACGATGGACGAGTTCTTTCTGTACCAGAGATAGTCATCTTTGTACTGTTCCCGATCGGCCTCATATCCAACTGCGTTTTTCTTTTCTTCGTAATACGCAGCAAGACAATGTGGACACCGTTCTACATATTCCTGGCAAATCTTGCTTTTGCTGACATCTTAATGTTGATCCACGTGGTCACAAATGCTGCCGTTGGCGAGGACAAACTCTTCTTGAATGGGGTCATTTTCGGCATCGCATGCGCTTCATCAACTCTTTTCGTCGCCATTGTTGCTGTTGAGAGGTATCTTGCCGTGTGCGTCTCGATGAAATATTCTCGAATTTCCCGAGACAAGCACCGAGCGGGGAAGATCTGCGTGGCTACCTGGCTCGCATGCTTCATCTTTGTTGGCCTGATCCATCTGGGGGCCTTTCTATTCCAAAACAAACAGAAAATAGTTTCCTGGTGTTTTTTCGTCATTTTTGTTTTTGTCATCGTGTGTATAGACGGTTTCCTTTACGCCAGCATTTTTCGAAGATTGTGGAAACTTCCACACGCATCCTCGTCCGTTCATCATCGACGCGTTGTGATTAAGTTAGCCATCACTGCGTTTGTGGTGTGTTCAGTCGACGTGGCAAATGCTGGCTTCACCATTCGCCAATTCTTTGTCGAGCATGAGTTTGAAAATGAGAACTTTAAGCTAGCCTTATTTGTTTTAAACACCATCAGTTCGACGATGAACCCCCTGGTGCATGGATTTCTTTGTCTGGACCCGAATAAGCTTTCGGTGAGAAAGGCCATTTGCGCCATTTTTCTCTCCAAGTAAATAAACAAACCCTAACACTGTGCTTGGCAAAATATTGAACGCGCGGATCTTTCTTAGCGATCATAATCATGTTTTGATGCGTTGATTGCGGACATTGAAAACTATACTTGTGACGTGAAAGCGACTATATCTACGGTCTCCCCTGAAATGAGACGGGGAAAAGGAATGACATTTTTGGGATGTGCTGGAAAGAAAACTTACAAAGGATTTGGAGAACGTGGACATAAAGAAGCACACTTAATTTACAGCTCCCCCTAAACCGGGCTTAGCCTTGTGGACAAGAAGCGAAAGACCATCTGCCGATCAATCTCCTGAAGATAAACGGAGCCCACTGTTAGAAACGTCGATACCTTATCTAACCATCGGGTCTTTTCAGAGCCAACACTTCCATGGTGTATATCCGCAACCCTCTTTGTAATACCATGTAAAGCAACTCCGTAGCCTAAAACTTCAAATAATACACAAAGTAGTTGTGCCTTGTTTTTCTTTATTGAGTGATCGGTCTGCATTAGTGGCGTAAATCCCCGTCGGCGAGTGGGGGATGTGCGAGTGTGGGGGAACGGAATGACCAAAATCCCGAGCGGCCACAAAAAACACATCGGGGGGGGGGGGGGGGGGGGGGGGGGGGCTGGAGACAATATGACAATATGACACTTGGGGGTGCTTTTCATGATACAAAGGTCTGGTCACCCCATGTAGACTGTATACATCGAATGCAAACTTTCACACGTATGTCTCTATGCCTGACAACACAACGGTGCATTTCAAGTTTGTGTACTGTTTGTTTTCCGTTTTTTAAATACATTTTAATTGTTGGAAACTTACAAGATAACCCCGAAATCAGCATTTTTTGGGTTCTTATCACATAAATCTCACCACATATATGGCCCATCCAGACCCCCGGTCAAAAAGTGGGGGGGGGGGGGGGGGGGGGGGGGGTGGATATATATATACCCCCACCCCCTGGTCTGCATTATCTCAGTTTGAAGTGAAACGTTAACATGCAAAGTTCTTTTTATGAGTTTCCCCGGTTTTTTCAGAACCACACAAACTCACAAAAGAGAAACAATATCACATGGTGTGAACGCAAACATTTACCTTATTGTGACCTTAAATGTAGTGTACAAAAATTGCCCGTAAAATTAATGGTCAAAAGGCGTGCAGAAAGGTACCACCCGTCTGCCGTATTTTTTACGGTCTGCCATATTTAAATTTTGCTGATTTTTACGGTTAAAGGTATGTCAATACTGCCATTTTTACGGGCACCATTTTTTTTTGAAAAACGAAAAAGGTAGTACTGAAAGATATGTTGCCATTAATTAACTGCAAATTAACAGAAATGAATGAAGTGGAAACCAGACTAAACGGAAGTAACTTATCTATACATTACTATGTTAGAGTGTACACTTGCTACGATAACCTACAAACTGAATGATGGCGTGCTTTAGCTATTGGCAGCTTATCCCACCGATAATAAATGTAATGAGAATCTTCACCTATGTTTGTAAAAAATAAAAATTATATTGTGGAATTGTTTGAATAATACATTATGGGCAAGAAAGTGTATTTTGGACTAAACACTGCAATTTAACCTGACTTTTGTGAACACAAATCTCCTCATTTCTGATTAGTCGGGCAATTGCTACGTACCAGTAATGAGCGGTCTTTTACGGGTTTGCCCGTAAAATGTAACGCGCAGTCCATTTACGGTTATTCACGGTGAATATTTACATCATGCTATTATTCACCGTAAAAAATACGGGAATGTTTTTACAGTTTAGTTGAACTGCTGTCTATTTTGAAGCGATGCATTTCTGAATTTGGGTGCTCTATTAAAGTCGACTTTAAAAAACCGGGACCAATTATAGTACCAGAAGAAAGCGGTAATTGATATTTGGCTCAAACAAATTCACGATAGAAATGCGCGTTTGTTTGTTAGCGTTTTGATATACAGTGTGGTTAAAAAAGACCTACACACTTTTTAGAGGAAAATTTCTCGGAATGTGAGAAATATGGCCAAATTGTTTTAAATTAACTACACCATCTTAGTGGTATGGTGAAGATTGCGTTAAAAAGAAAACTCAAATAAATAAAAAATGGCATCGGTTTAAAGAAAAGTAGCAAAAAGACAGATTGTCCACACGAAAGTCTATGCATGCTACAAGGTCCACCTATAGGATAGAAGTAATAAGTATTCACTCACCCGGGAAGAAACAAAAGCACAACATAAACACTTCAATTGTTCTATTGTGTCAAATGCGATTCACTGTAAACACTTATTTTTTCATTGACAGAGGGAATGACACTGATTAATGTAGGCCTATAATTGGAGTTTGAGTTCGTGCACGCGGTGCTAAAATGTATTTTGTTTACCAAATTCCATTGACTTGCGTGTGGACAAACTGGTTTTAGACAATTTAAAAAAAATATCGACGACATTTCATTATTTGAGCTTTATTTTTAACACAATTTGCACCATATACAACAAAGACGTTGTAGTTGACGAATATGTTAAACCAATTTGACCATGATTCCCCAATTTCGAGATTTTTTCCATAAAAAAAGTGTGTAGGTTTTTTGAACCACACTGTATGTACACCTCATTTAATTACCCCGAAATGATTCTTACAAGCCTAGAGTAAGCCTGGGAGTAGGATTCATGTACAATTTGGTAAGAACTGGAACTGCCCATTGCTAATCATTATTTCCGTAATTCGATTATTTGAGATTTATTGATACTATTGAAAGATTTACAAAAAAAAACACGCTAGGTGTGATACTTCAAGAAAAGCCTAAATTCTAGGTTGTCAGTGTACAGGGTACATGTACATTACAAGAACAGTATGAAGTTCCTTTGATATGTATTGCAGTCTTTGTGCTACTAAAAGTAAACAACTTTTCAAAATATATTTTTTTATCTTAACTTCTAAAGGAAAATTGTATGTAACGCATAAATGCTGGATATAATATGCAAATAAAGCGTAGATGAACTCCTGTTTTACCTTCAATGACTGATTAAATATTTGTCTGAAGTCGTTTGATATACCAATAAAAAAAATCCCGAGCGATTCCCCATCATTGGAGTCAGTTCAGCGTAGTGTTCCTTGCCTCGTCTTTCACCTGACCCGGGTTCGAATCCTGCCTAGACCGACATGCGGATTGGATTTTTCAGTCCCTGGTGCCTGTTTCCGTGGATTTTCCTCACACCTCTAAAACCGAACACTTCTTTATCATCTTTATTCACAGGTTTTTTCAGGCCTTTTCAGCTCCAGTGTTGTACTTTTGGGGAGTGCTTGCATGGTTATACCAGAAAGAAGTGAAAATAGATAATTAATTAGTCTCATCCATGATCAGCCAAGCAGAACTTGGCTTAGGTCCAACTCCCTCATAGGAAATATTCCTGTGATATAATAAGGGGTATCACCATCGGACAAAAGGTTATAAAGAACTAATCATTATTTTTATGACAGCTGCACTATTGCAGTTGGTTGAGAACTGTCGTATGACCGTGTTTCTTCGTGTTTTTATATTGGTTTAAAATTGCTCATTACCACTTGGGTACAAAAAGTGGCTTCTGAAAGTCGAATAAGCACAGTCTGATGACTTGTTAAGGTTAATCAAAAAGACAAAATGCGCCATTTAGAATTGTTTGAATTATGAACTATTTGAAAGATTGTCTGAATGATGTTTGTTAACCTTTCCGTATATTCCCTTTTGTTTCAGAACTCATTCTCCTTTCCTAATTTCATTGACTTTTGGTTCTACTCGGTCTTGTCAATTTGTTTCGTCAATAAATTAACTGGTGAGCGTGACTCCGTAGGGGTTTATTTTTTTCATTAGTATTTGCTGCAAAATCAAAGGTACGGAATAAAATGTGACGCCACTGCAGCCCAGTATTTGCTTATTCGGATTCAGGGATCACACTTTTATTGAAATCGGATATCCACTTCACGTGACTTTATCTTAGTTAAATTTAATTTTGAGGTTTTCCAATTTTGTATTTTTTTGCAAATGTTACTTTTTAAATTGACTATAACCATAACATCATCAGCCACAACCAGGGAGATTTGAGTGGAAAATACATTAATTTAATAGAATTTGGAAGAGTCTTAATTCTTGCCCAACTCTACCATGTTTTTACCCGCGCGATTCCTGGGTTCTTTCTTATAGATTTAAGAACTATGACAAGTTCTCGGACCACCAACTTTCCCGAAATCAACAATCAGCGCACGTTTAATCACTGATCTGAGATGGACGTTGGTGGTCCCCCTCGCGGCCTCGTTATATCAGGAAAAATTAGCACGGCGGATAAATGAGTATGTGACTAGTGACGTGCTCAATTATCCGCTGAATCCGCCCGGAAAAGTTAGCACACCGGATAAGTGAGACCGTGACACCGGGAACGGCATGCTTGCGTATTGCCATAAACACTACTCGCGCAGTAACTGTAATATTTCGATCAGTTTGGTTTCGGGAAAGGGTCAGTGCGAGATTCTACAAAGAGTGGTCGACTGATGAACGAGTGAACGATTCGCTGGCATCTTCACAGAATCATGAATGTAACAGATTTGTACACCGTGGATGTCAGTGAGGAGTCTATGGACCAGCTGGACAATGGAACCTCGTCACATGATGGACGAGTTTTTTCTGTACAAGAGATGGTCATCTTTGTACTGTTCCCGATCGGCCTCCTATCCAACTGCGTTTTTCTTGGTTTTGTCATGTGCACCAAGACAATGCGGACACCATTCAATGTATTCCTGTCTAATCTTGCTCTAGCGGACATCTTAATGCTGATCTATATCGTCACGTTTGCTGCCAGTGACAAGCAGAGGTCCTTCTTGAGGGGAGCCATGTTCGGGGTCGCATTCATGGCATCTAGTCTCTTCGTCACCATCGTTGCTCTTGAAAGGTATCTTGCCGTGTGCGTCCCGATGAAATATTCCCGAATTGTCCGAGACAAGCACCGAGCGGGGAAGATCTGCGTGACTGCCTGGCTGATGACCCTATGCATCGTCGGTATGAACAAACTAGCGGCGCACCTACTCGGAATCCAAAAGATAAGATTAGCATTCTGTGTGGTTTATCTCATTTTGTCCCTGGCGATCCTAATCACGGATAGTTTCCTCTACATCAGCGTTTTCCGGAGACTGAGGAAGCTCCCGTTTGCGTCTTCGACCGTTCAGCGACGCGTTGTGAGCAAGTTGGTAATAACGGCGTCTGCGGTATATGTCATCGATACAGCGCACGCGGCCCTGATCATTCTGCGATACCTTTTCCACCATGATTTTGAAATGAAGGACTTCCATTCAGTAGTCGCGATTTTAAATGGTGTCTCTTCTACCGTGAACCCTCTCGTGCACGGTTTCATCAGCTTGGACCTCTGTGGACTTTTGTTGATAATGGTCCGCAGAAGTTGCTGTCCAAGTGAACATGAATGAGTTTTTATTGTAGATATAACAGTATTTGAAAAATGAAACACTGAAATAAATAACTGTAAAGACCAAATGTAAGACCCAGATCAGTCGCATTGTAATGGACATTTGCAGACTTATGTTATGCGAATTAGATACTTACCTGCATGCCTGAAATTCTGATGGCCTGAGTGCCTGGCTGGAATGCCCTATAGTGCTATTGTGATGTTTAGGTGTGGCTCACTTGCCAAGAAGAGTTCATGAAGTGAACATGTATGTGTACCATAGTGGCCAGGCAGCAATAGTGGCAATTGTGCTGTTTACCTTTGGTGAGTTTGATAATATACTTTATTTCATTTAGCTAATTTAAAGTACTTATTCATTCTTGTTCCTTTTACTTTATACTGTTATTGATTTACAAGTTTGAAAACCATTTTCAGTAATAATTGCGCTAGACAAATAACTTATTTGCGTACTTTCATACGTTTATTACATGGCTGTTTCTGCAGTTGTCCAAAGAAATACATCTTTCCGAAATTCATTTTCACCTTAACGTTATCATCAAAATGAGTGAATTTTATAAGTTTATTGATTGAAAATGCATGTATTAACATACAGTTGGGCAAATGTTAAGTATTATTTATTATTGTCTTTACATCTAATCGATTGTCCGGTTGTCCAGTTGCAGTTATGCGGTTATGTGGTTTGGATACAGTTTAGCTCTTAAAGTCTGTGAAGTAGCGGACATGGACAGAATTAAACCGTATTAGCATCAAGCAATTGTCGAATGTGAGAGTGTCTTTGACTGGCCAATATAATAACTATATTTCAAAAACCACTGAATGAGGTAAATGGATATAAAACACAGCTGCGTCAAGCCTCGATACATGTTTAAAATTCTATTTTGCATTTATTGTCGACATTGAGATAACTTTTAACTTCTCGGCATTTTCCTTTTACTATTTTGCGTCAGTTTAATACGAGTACAATAGCTCATTGTCCTCTCTGTAGATGTATATATACAATGTAACTAATTAAATAGGGTTTTTCGAAGTGTCGTTTAGTGATTATGAAGATACAGATGCAATTTGCCATGGTAGATGTGGCGTCTGATATTTATAATTTATTACCGTATTAGAGATATTAGAGATCAGTAATATTCGGATTAATTTGTTATTTTTTTTATTTATGCAGACATGGTTTATACTTTGTAGTGCCTCTAAAATATTGTAAAGTCTTTGTTACTATATGAAACACACCTTTGAAGTAGATATCTACAAACATTTATAACATAAATTATAAGAACATAACACGTGGTGTGCCCGGCAGAAGGATCTGAGGACGCTTGACGCGTAATTACACTTTCCGAGAAAATTGACTTTAAAGTTTATGTTTTGGCATTTCTAAATTAAGAATCGCAAAAGGTTGAATTTTTGTCAGATAAAAATTATTGATATTTCCATTTATCTTTATGCTAAGAACCTTTTGCCAGGAAGTCATTCTGGCTTAAACGTGCGCTTAAAGCGGCATGTAAAATGCTAATGACCTTTTGCCGGGAACAAACTTTGCTCCAAGCGCGTTTACGTCCCACTGAAGTGGAGAGGTGAACGCACTTTTATCATGTTTTGTTACATTGGTATTACACGCTAACGTCCTTTTGCCGGGAACAAAAAATGCAAAATCCCCTTGGGTCCTTTTCATTTTGTTAATTACGTTAGAATGAGACGGAATGTATATCAAAATGAAGATATTCCAATACTCTATCGATTACCCAAAAAACCCGAATTTGACCTTTTGACCCATTGTTCGTGCTTACGACCTTCTGCCGGACACACCAGAATGATATAGATATCAAGTGTGCATTGATCATGTTTTTCTCATGTCTGATTCTATTCAAACCATTGTGCGTCCAACAGGGGATAATTTCACGAAGCTGCTAAGCACACAATTTTGTTAATTGCTGGAGCTTTTTTGCTTAGCAAAAACAGGTTACCAGCAAAAATTGCATGTGGCCTATGCAGCTCGTGACTGGTTCTCATCTAATTGTTGCAGAGCAGAAATTGCTGATAAGCATTATTTTGTGCTCCATGAAATTAGGCCGAGATTTGTCCGGGCAATTTATCCTCATTGTGCTGCCGTGACAAGCGAAACCTAATTTCCCATGGGAAATATGTGCTGCGTTTATAATTCATTTATACCTGGAACATGATAATGCTGGTGTCATTTGGCAACAAGATAATCGATGACCAGCAAATGAAAACTACAGTGTTTCTTTTCCATATTTTGTATGTAAACTCCATGAGTCAGTATACTTTGCTTCTTTTTTACAGCGCAAGCTTTGCACGCTATGCATTTTGGCGTTGATGGAGTGAGCCTTTCGCATTTAGTTTTATATATACACATTATACACTGAATATAGACCGTATCGAATACCAACGTCATCATAGCAATAACAATAGGCCGTCATAATGTGGGACAGGCATATGTATTATTGTACGTGTGTGTCCCACAGCATGGCTGTCATGACGTCATGTTCGATACGGTCTATAGACCATGTGCCCTTTGTTTACATCTTCACTGCCCTATATTTAAATGTCCCGGCGGTATGCGCACGCATCGTGTTTTGCATAAATTTGTGTAAAAAGTATACATCAAAGGTCACATGATTCAAAGGCGATCTGACCTGCGACGTCACTCCTTAAAGCAAACAAGATGCGTGCGCATACCGCCGGGCATATTTTAATATAGATATAACACGTGACGTCAGAGGGCGCATCGTCTGTATACTGGGCTTGCTGAATCTAAACTCCTTAACATGGTAGATTGTAGAATTCCATATCTGTATACTCCTCCATTGAAAGCAAGTTTGTCAAGTAGCGATGTACTACTGCTGGGTGCGTTCGAGTAGCTTACCCGGATCGACTCGGGTGAAGTCAGACGGGTCAGAGAACGCTCTCCTGTTGATGTCACCTTGCACTTGGTCGGCCATGGATAGGCGATTGTGTAGTTATGGACACCTCTTTATATTTGATCCATTTTGAGTCAAGGTTGTTTTTATCATTCCAAAATGAATTTATCAACCTAAAGTATACTCCTCTCAATTCTAATGACATCATTTTGTGTAATTTTCCTGCGGGAGAAAATGCAATTTTCTTACGTGTTTTGCGGTTGGTGTCTTGCGAATCAGTGCAGTCTTCGCCATCTTTATTTTCGTGTTGCGTTTTGTCATCTTCGTTGTCGTTTTACCCAAACATTTCCCACAAAAAAAATTTAAACTCTGCCCTCTATCTACGACATACCTGTTGGTTTTTAATGTCGCAATCTAGTTTGCTAAGTTCAATAACTTAAAAGTGGATTTTGTTCTCTAATAGGAACAGTCCTTTACACAATCGCCTTTGAGGTCAGCCATTTTTAATTCCCCGCTCCAGTAGAATCTGTGGGTAGTCAGACTTAACTACGCATGCGTGTGAAGTATAATTCCACCAGTGACTCTGCTCCGTGAGCAGGGTCTGCAGTGGCTGACCCGAGTGAGCCCCGGGTATGACGTCAGAGCTAATCGAACGGCACGGGGCTAACCCGAGTCGACCCGGGTGAGCTACTCGAACGCACCCACTGTTGACTTTAGAATAAATGCGTAGTTATCACAATACACTCAAAATTTACATGCAGACTTTCCAGACACTTGTTCAAGTGCCCCAAGTCAGGAAGGCCTTGTGAAAAGGCTAGACTCGAGCATGATAATCATCTAGATTAAACGCTACGCGTCACTCGTGAGACTCGTGTATTTCATCGTGACAGTATCCTCCTCGAAGCCCTTTGCCTCCTTGTCGTCCATCGCCCGCAGAGCAACGTAATCATCCAACATATTCTACAAAGTAAATAGAACAGGAAAATTGAGCAGGTAGGCCTAGTACAAGGATTATTCACATGCATAAACTCACACAAAGAGACCGCTGATGACGTATTCTTAGCCTCGCTGTGGCAGAGCACGGCCAAGGAAGACGCGAGGTCACAATGCAAGAGGGACGGGTAGACAGCGAAATGTTGGCATTTTTTGTAGAATTAAGAATAATTAAGAAGAATGAATGTGCTAAGAATGTGTGTACAAGAGTATTGCTTTGACGAATGAATATGCCTACAAAAATATAAAAAAGGGAAAAGAATGGCGTCCGAAGGGTTTGAAGCTACTGTAAGCACAAACATTTTAGAACCGGTAAACCCCTACCACTTTATAAAAAGAAAAGAAAAAAAAAAAAAATTAAATGGCGAAACAAAAAAGGGGTGACATTTTTAGATAATTAAATGTTGCCCCTCCCCGACCAAATATCGCGCTGCGTCACTTACACTATCTGTTTCTCTTCATTATAAGAAATTTAACAATGAATGAACACATAACGCTATTTCCAGGTGTCCATGCTCTCAAATATCGCATGAGCATTTCTGTGTTTTTTTTCTCGTGTTTTTCAGATGACACCTGAACATTTGATACAGAATACATTGATATTGACAGGCTCTGTAAGTGTACTGTTACTCTTAGTCTGTTCTATAGGTATTTTCATGATAACAGTTCCACCGGCTTGTCCAGCTTGGTTCCTCTAGTTAGGGTGTTTGAGCGTGAAACTCGGCTGTCCGCCTGAAACTCTAACTGTACCTTGATGTAAAACAAAATGCTACGCCAATAGCTTTATTCTCGTTCTGTATCTCGAGAGAATTCTTTGCCTGGTGCATGTTTCCCTTCATCTTAGGATTTTTCCTCCTTTAAGGGGAATATCAATTCCTACCTCTTGCATCTTTGATGTTTTTTCCATTTGTATAGCTCCATACCTCAAGTGGCTTTAAGCCTTGTTTTGTGGCGAACTTGCATAAAAACGTCCCGTGTTGTTGCAGTGTCATCAATATCATGCATTCGTTGGCTTTGCGGCGTAAAGGCACGTTTGTAGCAGCCTGAGAATACTATCGTACATATTTCTTACCGTTAATTCTTTATGGGTGCTGAAAGAAACCTTGGTCTAACACATTTTCCGAAATGCTCAAATCTCACCTCTCTTGCCTGAATATCCGCAGGAATAAAATCACTCTTGATTTTCCAGACGACAAGCTCTGGGTCCATTTTGGATGTGTCATTCGCTCCTAAGTCAATGTATATATGAATTATTAGTTGAACATTACCGAACAGCTCTTCAATCTTCGGGATTCTACTCACTTGTATAAAATCCACAGTTTACTCGAAGGTATTCTCTTGTTAAGTGACAAACACACAACGCCCATTTCGCTTAAAAGTTTGAATTGTGAATTTTACTGTAATCCTTTATTGAATACAACATCAGTGTTGCTGAGGATTTTTGCCAGCCCGGTCGGTCAGTCGGTCGGTCAGTCTGTCGGTCTGTCGGTCGGTCGGTCGGTCATGGCTTTCCACGCATGCGTATATATATCTATTCAACCTTACTTTTTGGACACTATTTTGTACTTTCGACTTACCTGTCACCAAGGTAACGAGGAGAGCCACAACCATGCTGATTAGGAAAGTCAGACATGCAAACCATATTTTGTTCAGGGTGAAAATGATGGGCGTGTCCTCAAGGCTGCAGAAAAAAAGACAAACTTGTACAAAACAGGAGCCGATTTCCTAAACACTTCTGTTTAGCAAAGAAACCGGTTACCAGCCAAAATGCCATTGTGATACATATTGCCTGTGACTGGTTTTCAGCGAATTTTTGCTTAGCAAGGAAGTTTGCGAAGCAATATTTTCAGCCTAGCAGTTCGTTGAAATTGAGCCCAGGCAAAATGGCCCACATTATTGCTTCTATTTCATATAGTCTTGTAAATTGCAGGCCTGAAGCCAAGAATAAGTATTTTTGGTTTTTTCTTGAGGCTTTCACGTTAAAAGTAATATACAACATTTGCAAACATAAAAAAAACTATTAAATTATTATGAAATACCTAACTTGACTGTAAGTAAACAACTGCCTCAAGCATCCTGTGAAATCATGGCACCTGGTGTGCTGTCATGTTCAAGAAAATTTGAATTTCTGTATCAATTTCCCGCAGAGATTGTCTATAAATTGCTCCGTTTTGTCTGAAAAAGGGTCAGGGAACCAGACTTCAAGAATAGGATTTTTTCTCTCCGTTTTCCCAGCATCCATGCATACAAAACTTTAAACAGGTCAGTGTTACAGTGTTTGCTATAAAATACTAACCCCAAATCCATTCATTTCTGAACATTACATCAAAAGCAAATGTTGTATAATACCGTTAGGCCTAATTAACAAATATTGCTATATTATTACAGACCGGGGGCCAGTTTTATGTGGTTCCTATTGCACACATTTGTTGATTATTTAATGATCTAGATAATGAAAATTGAAGACCTACACTATAAATATGTCCATATTAATTGATTAGTTTTTCGCACCCCCTTTCCTTTTTACTCCATTCTACTCCATTGAAACTCATTGTCCCTCTTGAATTGATTGTGTTTCAATTCAAGATGACAAACGCCCGAAAGTAATGAATCAATCTATTTCCATAAATACTGCATTTTCATGTGACAGCTTCATTGTGGCATGTACATCCGTACTGCGCGTGCGTTTTCATCATAGCCCAATAATTTGCCTGTACACCCAGTCGTACTTCCCCAATACGTGCGAGGACAATGCTTTGTGTTTCCTAATGTTCCTTTAATATAACCCAACCCCATAGACTAAGCACGTACTTCTACGTGCGAGGACCGATTTCAACAAAAGACTTGACGTGCGAGGACTGAAAGGTTTCTTTGTATTTCCTTTCTCCTCTTGTCCTCGGAGATATGTACAGTGCACGTACATATTAAGATGCAGTGCGTGTGTTCTCCCAAACAAACGTGGACGTATAACAAAGGGAACAATATCGTCCGCGATTCCCAAAATACGTCCGCGATTGGGATCGTGTACAAAACCTATGGGAGTCTTCCGAAAAAGTTAAAGTAAAAACAAAAGAGGGAACAATAGGACGTCCGCGTTCGACGGTGGATACACACCTAAGTGTGTATGTTGACTATGTGTGTGGTATAACGACATCAATGCTACAGCTCCTGCTTAAAGAGGATGTTGATTGCGGAGAGAAAGTCTGCGTCATTTTGTAGTTTTATGTAGATTATGTATTGTAAAATAAAACAGCCAATTATTTCTGCCATGAAACAACAAAAAAGTGACTTTTGAGAGCTATTTTTATCAAGGAGTAAGAATGACGCAACAAAACAATTCTTGTTTCTTCAAAGTAAGACGGTCTCTTTGTGACAAGTTAAGGAAGATTATCCGTTTGGTGACCAAATTGGCTCCGTGCACATGTACCCCCCTCAACGGAAAGAAAGGGAGAGTTGGGGGAGTTTAGTGACGCCATCTTGGAGCAAGTTCGGGTGCTGCTGACCTAGTCCTTTTTGTCAATTTGCTATTTAAAAAACGCATGCGTGGTCTGTCCTTCACTCGAACGCATCTAGTCGATCGACTACGTCAAATCTAGTTAGTGTACAGCAACAACAAACTGCAAAGAATGTCGTCTGCTAGTGCTAGTTGTTAACGAAGCAAATGTTTGCATGTCATTTCTATTTTCTATTATTTATTTATATTATTTTCTCTACTTAACTTTGGTGCAATAAATAATTCATTATCTTATTGCAAAGAGTTATTATCATTGGACAAAACCAACAAATTATCGTAAACGTTTGCAAAACTTGCCCAGTTTACCGATCCTCCATCTTGAAACCGTGACGTAACTCGCGAGTGACTAGAGAAACCATGGTCCGGAGCTAGGTTGATCCAGTTGCACTAGCTAGTCAAACCACGCAGCGTTCGGGTGACATCTAGATCGACTATGGTTAAGTCTAGTCACTCTAGTCGCCCAACTGAACTTGCTCTTGCATGACTTTAATTTGGGTTGTGGAGTGTCTGATTCCCACCTCTATTATTCAAAATGAAAACCGCGAAAAGAGAGTCCGCGAACAGACTATCAAATCCCCCTGGTATACGTGTATCACATGAACGAGGAAAGCAGCGAAATTGTAATGTGACCCGCCTACGGGACATCGTTGCTAGGTGAAAAATCGCCCTCTTTTGTTGGCGCACGGAGCTCATACTCCACACACTTCCTGTAACACGGTATATAGATCGTATCGAATATGACGTCATGGCAACCGTGTTGTAGGACACATGTAAAATAATACATGTCAATATTATAGTATGCCTGCCCCACAATATAGCGGGACTGTTGTTTCTGTGGCGACGTGGGTATTCGTGGGTATTGACCTTCATGGGTATAGATGACAAACAGTATCAGCCATACTGGCATTAAAAGAACAGGCACAGTAGAATGGATGTGATTGGTCATTGGTTGTAACTTACTTGTGAATCCTATTCTGATTGACTAATAATATTGTATTATTAGCTCTTCTAATTCTTGAGGTCTTGTATTAATTAGTAACTGGTACCCTGAGAGGGATCTCCCAATTATTTCTTTATTTTTATTGGCATTAAAAAGTAATTTTTTTCTGGTTATCATATTCCTTATGTTCAATGCAAAGATATGTGAAAAGAGTATCTCTCAACTCATGACAGGAATAAAATCAATGAATGTTTGGACTGGTTCACAGTGCCATTGGTTTGGTCATCAATACCCATAATGCTTTGAGAATATAAAAACAAAATGTATTGTGTGTGGGGTCGCATTTTATAAATGTTTTGTGAGTGGGTTAGGCTATACGAGAGAGGACTTGGGACAATGGGGGATTAGGGATAACAATAACACCGAGGACTTCGGACGGGTCCTCGGGAGAATTTTATGTACAAACCTTATGGGAGCTGTTCGGAAAAAGTTAAAGTACAAACAAAGGGAACAAAAGAAGGGTTCCATTCATAGTCCTCAGTAGTATAGGAAAACGCACATGGGTGTGTGTGTGTGTGTGTGCGTTTGTAAATACCGGCAATCGTGGACTAGGGAGAAAAGGGTTACTTAGGGCGTAGACAAAGGGTCCACGATTGACAGAACGTCCACGATTGAAAATCGCGTACAAAACATATGGGAGGCCTTCCGAAAAAAGTTGAAGTACAAACAAAAGAGGGACAATAGGAAGTCCGCGATTGCCGGTATTTACACACTTGTGTGTGTGCGTGGGAGAAGGGGGGGGGGGGGGGGGGGTTATACCGGGCTACCTCAATAATGAGGTGAAAAAGTATTTCAATATACAATATTTTGTAAAATATTGCAAATCGATGACCATAAAGAATGAGCTTAACTTCCGATAAATCCATCGTTTACGTTGCTTTAGGGTATTTCCGACTATTAGAGTCCGTGTTTGGTACCAAGACGTTCACAGCATACCAAGTGTATGGCACCAACCTGTTGTTTTCACTAATTGGCCGCGTGGCATTTTCAACCCAGGCTGTCATTGGTTGCGTTACTGTGGTGTCATTGAAGATAGTTTCGTTGAAACACATTTCAGTCGACAGTGGCAGGTGCTTGCTTGAGGAAGCGTAGACAACACTCCCCACTGACATCATCAAGGCAACGGCTAGCCCAACAATGTAACCGGAAACTGCACCCTGTAGATTTTATAGAAATCCGAGAATTATGGGCGTGATTTGGCGGTACAGTGACACTGACAACAAATGTTAACGTGAATATATGTTAACGTTTTTTCAGCGAAAAATATATTTAAAAATTATTTGCCAGAGGAATCATAGTTCCGTACAGGTAGGATGCGTTTTTTTTTTAGCCGCACCAATTTTTAATTGTGATTGAACGCTGGACTAGCAACAGAATCGAGCCTTAGTAGAAGAAGCACGCTCATCTGTTTCTAAAACTGCAATTAAGTCGATTTAAATTAAGATATGCCAAAATGTACTGGTCTCTACTTAGCGGCGTAGCTGGTGGGGGGGGGGGGGGGGACGAAGACAATAATAGTATTATTAAGAAAAATACTGGTTTAATAGAAAATGGGCGCCAACCACCACCCCCACTCTGTCTCTGCCGAAGACTCTTGTGATGGTGGGTATATATGCATGTAGTCACAGAATTGCAATCAAGTCATCGCAGGTCAGTCACAACGAACTGTGACAAAAGCACTTTTTATCCCCCACAGTCTGCGAGCGGACGTGATTGACTATATTGACTTGATTACTTTAAATTTACCTTTGGACCACAGAACGGGAAGAATGCTCCCAAGATGTACAGCGCTAGAATGGTACCATGGAAACCGCCATTCAATGTCACCATCACCTGATAATTATACAAAATGTACGGAGAACGTTTCGGGCATGGAAAGCTGTGTTGCTGCGTATTATTAGGCCTTTGATATCACCCAACTGTCCATTTGTAAAGAATCAAAATAGGAAAAAAGAGAACTACATTGTGTATTTGTTATTGTCTTTACGTGATTGACAATTCATCAAGACAAGCTCGGGCTCGGTCATGGCCATCCCAGTCTCTTGGCAAACTTTATCGCATTTATAAGCATTTGGCGAGAAAGAAGATGTGAGTTTTAAGTATAGGCTGATAAAGAAAAGAGAGCTACCACGTTTTCTCATCAAAAACCTTGTAACCCCACAATTCTTGTTTCTACACAGTGTTTAGATACAGCAGTTTTGAGTTGTCTACACCCTAACATCGAATGTTAATCTATAGTTCAAAGCACCGTTCGTTGAGGCGTCTCGTTCGCTGTTGTAAAGAGCAACTGGTAAAGAGAAAAAGAAACTGGTTTGACACCACCAGGGACCAAGCGTATGTGGAAATTGCCTCCCTGGACACCAATAGGGACCGTTACTACGTAGGCCTACGTGGAAATGTTCTCGTTGAAGTGCCTTTTGAATTAAATATAGTGATTAATGAAACCCGATCATCTGTGGGCGTCGATAGATTATAATCTAGCGAGTCCAGAAGCCATATGTAGCAATTAGTCTGTCTCCTCATTGTAACAGTGTCATATAATATTTACGTCAGCAGCTTATTTTCGCCTTTTTTTACCACAGGAAAAAAATACAATTCATGGAATGGTTTCATTTATGACACAGACTGAATACATTTTGTATGGCTTTGAGTATCCATATCGGTGTATGCACAATGCGGAAGGGAAGAGAACGAGTTCGTTTGTCCCTTTGTGTAAATCATGGTCATTATATTCTCAATATATACCCTACACTGGTTCCCGTCCCAAACCAGGCATGGATCCGGGGGGGGGGGGTTTGGGGGTCGAAACCCTCCCCCCCCCCCCCCCCCCGCTCGTTGCCAATTTTTTTTTCTTTTCTTGTAGGGGCCTACGCCTTGCAAATACAGGTCTTATTTTGCCTATGGGTGAGAACAAAACAGAGGTTAAATGGCGCCACCAACTGTGAGAAAGTGTATCAGCCCCCCCCCCCCCCCCCCCCCCCCCCGCTTGTAAAAAAAAATTTGCAGCGGAACATTTTGGGAGTCACTTCTCTGGGCAAATTTCAGAACCCCCCCCCCCCCCCTGCAAAAATTCCTGGATCCGCCCCTGCAAACATAACGGACATAGCGCTTTTGATTGGTCCTCGTTCCGTAATCGTTATAAAAATTTCGCATTTATAAATGCACGTTTACTGCGGCAGGGTTTTGCAGTGGTTGAGAACACCGCAATGTATTTTCGGTATATCAACATAAACCCCATATATTGAATTTGCATCGTTCACCCCGACGCAAATTCCATCTTATGAATAGCAACTTAAGGCAGTAGCTGCCATGTTACCGGTGTCATATGAATATCCGACTCCCATGAATATCCGACTCCTCTTCCCTATTATTGGTTAAACCCTCCCACATGACCGGCCACTCTCCCACAATTATCGATATTATCGATCACTTTGCATGTGCATTACTACAGCATTTCATAGTGACAATATTTCACGCTACACCGGTACAACTCCCATTTTACCACTGATCTCTATGTAAGGAGAACGAGGTTGAAAGTAGACCCCGGGGACAAGGTTTGTAAACCTATTGTTTGGCGGAAGGCGGTTTTTATCGAACAGCAGCTGCATTATTCAGTTTAACG
The DNA here is from genome assembly GCA_037893225.1 of Hippasteria phrygiana. Lineage (NCBI taxonomy): Eukaryota > Metazoa > Echinodermata > Asteroidea > Valvatida > Goniasteridae > Hippasteria > Hippasteria phrygiana. The sequence goes on from JAZGUH010000338.1 coordinate 315,809, forward strand.
TAGAGATCAGAGATTCGAAGTCAGAACGATAATGAGAGGATTAGACAGCACCCACAATCGGTCGAGAAAATTCTTACCGGTATGGCATCCCCAACTAGTGGAATTAGAAATGCTGAACCAAGGGTGATAATGGCGAAGACAACAACTGAGAATGAAACGCAGAAAGAAATTTCAAAATAACACAATATCTGAGTAGTAAATAACAGATCACAATTTTTGAGTCTGTCGGGGCATTGGGTATGTTTGAAAATGAAAACCTTACCTATTATTTTTAGAACGATCGTGTAAGTTGTATCCGGCAACTCTTTCCAAAAAGGTTTGACGAAGTGTTCACCAACCAATGTGGCATTAGCATTCAGTACCGATGACAAGGTGCTGCAAATGAATAATTAATCATTCAATCAACCAACCAATTATTCAATCAATCAATTAATCAATCGACCAGTCAATCGGACGGCTGGTGTATTGATCGACTGACCGACAAAGATATAAATAACTCATTGACGAACTGACCGATCAAATGACTTACTGACCAACTGACTGATTAACAGACTGCAACTAACCGACCAATCAACTGACCAATCACCGATCGACCAACCAATAAAGTGATGACTGGTCAACTGACCGAGCAACCGAGACTGACAAACCGACAAACTGAAGACTGACAAACCGACAAACTGAAGACTGACAAACCGACAAACTGACAAGCTAAGAACTTAATTCTTCCTCCAATGGATGGACCAACCGGCCAATCGATCAATAAATAGATCACTCAATCGATTGATCACTCAAACATCCAGCTGATCAGCCAGTAAGCTATTCGGTCTACCAATCCATCAATACAATGTTAGAATCAAATACACCACCTAATTCCACCGCCTATGACTGAACCTTTAAAGTAGTTAAAAAGTAAACTCCACTTTAGTTGAAAGAATGCTGACGGCTGAAGTGCTTCAGCTTTGAAAGATGTGATGATCTGAACTGACCTGAGTGCAGCACCGAACAACCCTGCCAGGAGTAGACCAGGAATAGCTGGGACATCACCGAAGACATCCACCACAAAATACGGCAGAATCTGCGGGCAAAAGAAAACAAACAAAAATCACCCTTTGTAAAATAAATGGCCCCTCTTTATTTTTCACCTATTTTGTTTCTTGAAACGTGCTGAATTAACTTCTTCAAACCTTTCACGCCAAGCCAGGTTCTTCGCTAATTTTGTTTTTTTAATTTGTCGAAATTTGTCTGCCAAAGCTGGCATATGATAACATGTGAAGATCACATCAACATTGAAGGTGGAATGCATTTCTGTTAACTTTCCTTAAATTTTTTCTTTAGTGTTGATCGATGGGCGAGGATTGGTTAGAATCAGAGGTTTCTTATTTTCTACGGCCAGAACCTTAGGAAAATGTTTTGTACAATGTTTATGTTCGCGTGTCAACTAAAATGAGAGCGTCTCAAAATGTACTATTTCTTAGAAGTTGATATAAATTTATATTTTAAACTGATAGCATTTTATATTATTTTGCAAGAGTGTAACCCGAAGTGTATGTTTTGATACGCACCTGGTCATTTTTGGTCGTGTAGCCCATGACAAGAGGTTCGCAGCCCTCGTAGTATGCGTAAATAGTGAAACCTGCCATCACCAAGAGGATCAAGAAGATAGATTCGCCAACAAGATAGCCAACGATGCATCTATATGAAAGAAAAATAAAAGCGCGTCTAACTTCCCCATGGGGCTCACGTGGCAGACTACCCCCTCTCTATTTTGAACCAGTTTATGAAATCGGGACTGAGACTCGTGAAAAAGAACGTTGACAAAAGTACGAGCGTAAATGACACGTCATATGATTGTCGTGCAAAATCTTAGGCAGACCAACATAACCACTCAAATTTACATATATGCTTATAAAATGGGCGTGGTTAGCTCAAATGACGATACGTCAGTTGACCGATCCATCAAGCTTCGCTCCTTAAAGGAAACATGATTTAGGATTTATATTGCATTATTCCTGCTTAAAACAATAAAGTATTATCTTGACAATGATATTTTGTGTCCAGAGACAATTATTTCCCAGATTAAATATGAGAAAACAATTTTTGAAAATGTTTGTCCAAGCTACTCCGCCCCCTGAGTGGGACCCTCATTAACATAAGTGTGTGACGTAGATCGAGGCACATTACCCATTCATCACGGGTATGCATTGTGTGTACATTGTACGGCGAAAATTCTTCGTCCAAAATCTAAGCAAAATATAGTGTTTTTCGGCCATGCCTACAAGGTGTGTGGCTGCTGGGTGCAGCAAAACAACGACGGATGGAGTAAGCCTTCAATTATTTCCAACTGAAGCGAAATATCGGAGAATTTGGACAGCGAAAGTGAAGGTAACAAGAGCAAAGTGGTCCGGCCCCAGCAGCTTTTCAGCGTTATGTAGCGACCACTTGAGCCGTCGTGTTTTGATACTGGTATTTTCAAATCCTTTGTGATGACCATTAAAAATATGCTCAAGTCCACTGCTATCCCAACAAAGTTCCCAGATGTGAGTAAGATAAAGGCGAAAGCAGTTAAACGGCCCATTTCCCGAGGAGCCTTCGCTAAATGGGAGAAAATCAGGGTAAGTTCGATGTTAGTTGTTGTTGCAACTTACGAAATTGCACGTGTAGACCTAGTGTGTGTATACGGGCCGGGTCCAGACTATCGAGTCGATTCATGAATTTCGGTGCCTTGGTCTACGTCACGAACAGCGCCCTCAATTTGAGTCTCAACAAATTTCAATTTTTGAGCGGCAAATAATCACACTAAAACTTCACTTGAACCAGTTTGGCTTTTAATTCACATTTATTACATATAAATGAATTTATTTATGAAATAAAATGTAATCCGGTCATTTTGAGAAGCATGTTTCCTTTAAGGTATCGACCAATCACAGCTGCCGGAGTCGCGGCTGTCATTGGTCAATATGTAAGGGGCGGTGCCTAATGGCTCGATAGCCACAACTTACGCTCTAGCCACAGCCTCGGATTTGCAGACAACAAACCGTTGTACCATGTACTGGTTGTTGATCATCCAGTTGACGTAAGTTATCTGTCCAACCACGAACCCCCAACCGTTGTACATTTCGGTCAGAACTGGAGCGAAGCTGTGAAACAAAACAAGGTATGATAATATCATGAAGGTCGCAATAAAGAGTCTTTACATAAGGTCAGCTTCTGTTTTGGGGTAACAATGTTTATTCCTTTCGAATGGACCTAAAACGTACTGACGTCTCAATGGTGCTCCAAACAAAATGGGAACTAACTAACCTTGGTAAATTGGGGACAGTATTTGAAAAGGGGGCAGTTTTTTCCAACGATGGTCGGCCGACCATCGCTGGAAAGTGATACAAAAATTCCACTTTTCTTGAAAATGATAGCACACCAAGTGCCATGGTTTCACAGGATGCTTGAGACTATTATTTACTTAATCAAGTGAGATATTTCGTAATAATCAAGTATTATTTTTTTTATGTTTGCAAATGTTGTATATTACCTTAGGGCGATTTTTGTGGGTCACCTTTTCAGATGTGTTTGCAATCCCCCCCCCCAAAAAAAAAAATCCCGGTACGCCACAGGTCTGATGGTGAATGATGTGCATGTGGCAATGGCATATGTATTCAAAATGAAGAATTTGTTGAAAGCTATACTCAAAGAAATTTGTTCTTCCTCCTTCTGAAGCTATGGTCCACACATTGCCGAATCCGCCTAGCTCGATAGAACCTTTGATGATGATAGTAATGACCGCAATCAGCATAAGGACCATCTGAAGACTGTCTGTCCACAAAACAGCTTTGATGCCACCCTTAAAAACGACAATATTCATGGATTATCACTTCTGATATCAACATCAAGCGATTGATAGTGTGTCTGAGGAGGACATTAACATGGAAGAATGTGATTTGTACTGATTTTTACAAAACGTTGTTTACCTTCATTTAAAAAACAAAACATTGTTGATGGATATTAGCTTTGAACATTCCTTATCAGCTCAATAAAAAATGTAAAATTGTATGCACAAACGCTAACTCAAACCTAGGCTCAAATGAGGCACAAATGAGCAAGCTTGCCCATTTTGTATATCTCAAGTGCCCAATATTAATAGCCAGCTTCGCGATTGGTGGACGCGCGAACTTTTTTTTCTGAATGATTAACAATTACTTTCAGCTGCAAGCCTTCCATATGCTTTTCGAATACTGCAAGAGTTATTAAATATCCCGAGAAGTTGCCCCGGATGAACTGCGCGATATGAGCGATTTGTCAACAACCATCGTGTTTAAAAACGGTGGCGCACTGTATTGTGAATAGCCCGAATTATATTCGTATATATGGTGCTTTTGCGTGCCCTCAATGGAAAATCCCATTCCATCCTCAATATGAAAAATGACGGGTGTCAACTTTCTTGATTTAAAATACTCCCGCAAACTGAAACTGAACTGTTGAAGATGAGGAACATTATTTCATAGGTCGTAAATTTCCCTTTTCCTTGACAACTAATTTTGATGGTAAAGAGGCAGCCAATGACCATCGCTTAGAGTAATGCTTATGAATCAATTTGAATGGAAAAAATAGAATAAAAAAACATCGGCGGCGATTTCTCGTCACGGTTAGGGGGGGGGGGGGAGGGGGCGGAGAAAAAAGCACACAACCAACAATAACTGTTAAGCGTTTTGTACTTAGTGTATCTTGTGTATCATGGGAAATGTTTGGAAATGTGTGCTGATCTTTGTGTATTCTGGTAGATTCTGGTGAATGTAAACGCCAACAATTCATAAAATGTAGGCCTATAAACAAGGGGAAAATCATTGGGGGACACTACCATAACCGTCCCCTCCCCCGAAATATACTTACTATGACAGTGTAAATAGCGCACACTACACACGAGCCGACTATGGCAACTTCAAGGCTGATGCCAGTCACTGTGGACAAAAAGAAATCAGATAAATGTGAGACTTTTGAGACGCTGGAGGGCAGCAGACATAACTGTCCTTGTTCTACAAAGCGTGCGCAGTATGAAACGACTGGTGAGAACATTCGCTCGTGCCCACCGCCCATAGTGGCGCTTGTACGGAACCGTTGATGCGCGCTTCACAGATTTCTGTGAAGGAAACGCACGTCATTCTGGGTAGCGTACCATTACCTTTCGAATCGCATGCAGCGCATCCTCGACTCCATTAGCCTTTTAGAGGTATGGTGGACACAATAGGAGGGCGCTATTTGATTTGGGTATACCTTTTGTATGGCACAAAAGGTATACCCAAATCCATCCTCGACTCCATGGGCGCGTGTGCGTTCCTTCACTAACCCCTGGCCGCGAGGAATACGTAAACGACGCTGACTGGCTATTCGAAATAAATATTTATGTACTGAAAGTGAACCCCGCGCGTAATCCGAATGTTGAACGCCCTGTGTGCGCTCCGCGCCCGCGTTACCATCCTGTTCGTCACGTCACATCAGCAAAACGACTCCGAGCACAGTCGGAAAAAAGGAATATCCATTCAGAAGTAAGCTGATGATTATATTTAACGGTGCGTCTATTTGGTGCGTCTATAACTTTGATATCAATGTACATGTATAACGTTACAACTAAAGAAAAGTTAATGCACAGAAACGAAACTTCTATAATAACACAATTAAAAATAAAGACATTTATACGAGGGGCGGTCGCTTATAACATACGTATTGGCATTTTTGATAGGATAGGCCTGGGAACTATAGCTGTGCATGTGGGCATTTTAGGTGTGGGTGGGTGTGTACCGATACCGGCAATCGTGGACTAGGGACACAAGAGTCAGGGCGTAGACAAAGGGTCCACGATTGACCGAACGTCCACGATTGAAAATCGTGTACAAAACATATGGGAGGCCTTCCGAAAAAGTTAAAGTATAAACAAAAGAGGAACCGCGATTGCAGGTGTCTGTGGGGGTGGGGGTATTAAACCGTCTTCCCGTTTTAACAGAAGCAATCGAGGGAGACCGAGTGAGACAAAAAAACGTCCTGTTCAAAAATCATTACACGATGAGTCTTTAAGTTGTGCCTTAGGTTAGGATGAAGGATTGTTTATTAGTTTTTCATATTTCCCAGCGAGTTTTGTCTTGACTTTTTTATTTTTTAATTGTGCTCCATTTTGTAGTAAATTTGTGTTACATTTGAATGAACCTCGATACATTCTCTCTTTGTGAGTGTTCAGTTTATAAAATAATACATGTAACATTGGGTGCTTAGAATAACAAATACGATGTCATTTCAGAATAATATTCAATACGATTATTAAATTTGTATTATACAACTGCTCTAATGACTTACACTTACAGGTGTGATAAAAATGAAACAACAATTCACTTTTCTTACTGATTAAACTCCCCATAACGTTATCAGGCTAAGAATTTTTTCGATAATCCACTTCTCCAGACAGTAGCCTACATAAAGCGTACACACAGTGCGCGTTTAACCACCCTCTTGCGCCGCCATTGCCCGGCCGCGCATTCGTGCACAAACATGACGCGGTGTCCTATCCAGTGTTTATAATGGAGATCAATGCTTTCAGACATACATATTTATTTGGAATAGCGGGGGGGGGGGGGGGGGGGGGGGCGGGGGCGGGGGCGGGGGGCGGGGGGCGGTACTATGAGGAGTGTATGGTCCTCTGCTCCCCCCCCACCCGAGCTTTACAAAGAATCCAATTAATTGAAGCATCACTAATCCTTTGGCTCTCTGGCTAATCCATCTCTTTGTGGACTATGGGGGTTTTCGAAACCCTGGCTTCGCATCCGCCTTCGGCTTCGTCTCCGATTTCTGAATAACTGAGAAGCAAACCAAAAATAAATATTCTAAATTTGTGTGCATGTTCTGCCTCATGAACATTCATTTGGTTGATTATAAAAGCAAAAATAAAAATATTTCCATTTGGTTTGCTTCTCAGTTATTCAGAAATCGGAGACGAAGCCGAAGGCGGAGACGAAGCCAGGGTTTCGAAAAACCCCTATGTGGAATAAGTGTTCCAAGCTGTGGCTCTTAATAGAGTACCGAAGTGATGACGTCAATGCAATGTTTGGAACCAGAATAATTTTGTTATTTTGTGTCAATGTGTTTGCATGACTGGCTGTTAACAAAGGAACAGTCGAAATCTCCATTTGTTTGAGCCAGTTGTCGGCCCAACTGACGTCACACTTCGGTAATCTATAAACATTCATTGCAGCAAGACTTCCACTAATAGGTTTTTTTGTCCACGGTCTGACCGCTGCAAACTTTAATGAGCTCCAAGCTCCAGTTTTGACCGATGATTATTCAGTTATTCAAGCCGGCTTACTTCCCAATCATCAGCCAAGTTTGAGGTAATGAATGCGGGATCGCAAAGAAAAAGCGGCCGTACCACAAACAATATAGTCTTGGTTCAAGACGTTGTTGCGTATATGCGCGATAACCGGCCGCCCCGCGAGAGGTCGTTATCGGGACGAACTATTATAGCCACGAACCGCCAGTAACAACGTCTTGGGAATTTCCATTGATCTCCATTGGGAATTTCGTAGAAGCCGTGTTATGTGCGCTTGCGTGAAGAGAAAATGTTTCTCATTTACATACAGAATTGATGCGCATATACGCATATACGCAACAACGTCTTAAACCAAGACTACAAACAATACCGCATCTGGACAATTTGAAATGCTCCCTTGATCAACAGGTCTGCCAACTTTAAATGAAAATGACAAGTGCAGTAGCTTCAGCTGAACATCACAGGTGATATAATGATATTATGAGCATCTTACCTGCAGTAGCTGCAACACACGCAGTGTAAGTTACCAATCCCAGGTATAGAAGCTGCGTAAGGGAGAAAAAGAACAAAACCATCCTATAGAGTACCGAAGTCTGACGTCGGTTGCCGCGGCAATGGTTCCAAACACATGCAGTTTAGAATGTATTCTGGTTCCAAACATTGCATTGATTGACGTCATCACTTCGGTGCTCTATAAATGATGGGGGTTGGGATTATCGTGTGTGATTTTGTTATCACATTTATAGCCAACTTGGGGATCTGTTGAAGTTGCCATGGGAAAAATGACTGAAGGGTTGAGGAAGCGGGCTGCTAGAGCTATGGCTATGGCTACGTCTATTGTCAGGATGTGCCCACGTATTTGTAACTGGTAAAGACCAAGATTTAGCTCTAAACACAAGATTCAGACGCGTCCTGCAACTCCCAAGTGCTCAATATTGATTGGCTAACACGTGTAGGACGTCACTGCACTGACATGTAGCTCAGTTTTGACTCACCAAATCCAATACCCGATAAAGATGATTTTCAGACATTATTCACATAAATAATAAAACGGAAAAATAATACTCACCGTAAAGAGAAGAAATGATATTAGGCCGCATATCTGGACCGCCTTATTGAAACGGAGTTCAAGGTACTATTTTTATAGAACAAAATGGAGAAATCAAAGAAACTATACGTAGATGTACGAAAATGATCATTAACACATTTAGCATACACATGTCTTTATTACGTAAATCATTCTTTGTGATTGAGTCGATTGTGACAATCAAAAGTTTACACCATGTTTCCCCCCTCCCTTTAAACTGAAAAGAAATCATGAATAACTGTCCGTGCTCTTTTCGAGTTTCATGCCCAACAATTTCTAGCGATACAAAAGTTATTCACTTTTTAATGACAGGTCGAACGAACGTTTACAGGTATCGAATAATTACGTTGCAAACATCGAATTGTTTTCCGACCCGACGATAATTCGAGCGTACCTTTGTGTGCATTACATGCGCGAAAGCAACCAAGGATAACAGCTCTTTTTGGAGGGATGCAGACGCTTAAAATAACAAAAAGATGTTTTTTCTTCGTTGAAATAAAACATGTAAGGCGAAAGAAAAAAAAACATGTTTCGCGTCCCCGCCCGCTTCCTTTTTGGGGGCCGCCTGGAATTTTTTCTATTTTTACCACAGACAAATTATGTATTAAAAAAACAAAAATGTCAACCAGTCAATCGAAAAATAAATACTTGCGAGTCGGAAGTTTTTGTTTTTTTGTTTTTTTTTGCTGATATGGTGCTACAAACATACTAAAAAACACTTTAAATATGTTCAGTTCTCTTGTCCAACATGTCTCTTTCATTTTTAATGCGTCTTTGAACAGGGAAACACCAACGGTTGCCAGAATATCTTTTAAATGAAGGCCATTTTGAAAATAAAAAATATAAAGCCCCTCTTTCTCCTTTTTTTTGAAAACCAGGACGTGAAACATGTTTTTTTTTTACTCGGCCTAAGAAGAAAGTGCTGAGAAGAAAAAATAGCAACTTTGTTGAAGAGCAAGGACAGTATTATATACATTTAAAGCTATAAAATATAAAAACAGTGTTTGTGGTGTATATCGAGAACTTCTCATTGTCCTTTTGATCGCTTCTTCTGGTTGCACTTAAACTTTTCTGCAACCTCTCGCAATGGCTTTGTACATGCTTTCAAACAGCAGACAGCTTGTTCATCGAGGAACTATTGCCACTTGTCCTCCGTGTCCTCGTTGTACACCATAAACTCGCACATCTTACCTTGTAGACGGACGGCATGCCACGTCTGTAGTACAGCGGCATGAAAAACAGCATGGAAAACACGCCGCCGAGTGTCATGGGAAGCATGAACCAGAGCAGCATGGGGCCGTTGTAATAGACATCAGCCGGGATTCCCTGCACCGAGATTCCAGACGAGAAGCTCGCGATGAGGGACAGTGTTACTGGGAGAAAAGTCATCTTGCGATCGGCCAGGATGTACTCGGCGGAGGTGCGCTGACGCCCGCCGCTCAGGCCGTAGTAGAGGCCTATAGCCAGGGACGCCAGCAGCATTCCACCGCACACGACGTAGTCCCAGACACCGAAGTACGAGCGTTCCCCGAATTCACTTTGCATTTTAGAATCAGTAAAGAACCCCAAATGCAAGGTGGTTATAGCCAATGCATTCAAATTTTGCTGGCCAGGAAGTTGTATCACGCCAACTTCAACACGTTCCTGTTAATAATCTCTGTACATTTCGATGTCTTCTTGAGTTCGTGGTAGACTTCAATTCACAAAGCAGCGAAGAGGTAGCACTGCACCCACAGTATAACTGAACTGTGAACGGGTTATCAGATTTACTTATGTTTGTGTTTAGTAATAGGTCACAATCTTTATACTTGTGGTATTTATATGACGAATGGTTACACGAGTACCACATGTTACGACGGATCAGTGTAGCTATGTGCTTCTCGGGGGGGGGGGGGGGGAGGGGGAGGAGCATGGGGTCACGGAAGCATGGGTGTTTTTAAAGGGGGAGTTAGATTTTCTATAAAAAAAATCTAAATTTTCAGCCTTGGGACAAATTTTTTAACATTTTCGTAAAAAAGTGGGCCCCTTTTTTGGGTCCCTCAAAACAAGGATGACGACGCCACTACAACAGACATAAACATAGTGTGTAGACTATAAGAATTTCAGACTGTGGGAGTAAATTTTCACTCGAATAGAGTGAATTTTCACTCTTTTAAAATATAAGAGTATTGAACAGATGACGACTAGAAGATACTGACACTATCTGAAAGTATTGAAGGTGTCGGCAGTATTATGACTATTAATGGTAAGTCGCAATGGTCGTCATGTTTAGATGATCGTTTACTACCAATTAACGTTTGGACGTTCCTGTCCTCAAAGTGGAAAGATTCGGGCACATTAAATAATTGGATTCTAGATTTTGATATAAAATCACTCGATAGTTAATTCAAGGCAGCATATCCCATTAGAAAGCTGATTTCATCAGGACTTTCAATTCGATGCTTGTTTTCGAACTTCTTTTGAAATCACGGATTGTTACAGATTAGGGCCAGCTGTTTGTATCATCGACGTTCCGTGGTATGTACACACCGTTGAATCTAATTATTTTGTTTAAGTGACTTGGACCGAAGTTCAATGATTGGGAACACATTGACATCAAACGCGGTATAATACGCGCGCTGCATGTAGGTTTCACAATCTTCTCGGCCAAGGTTATCACGGCGCATACCTATTGAACTCGTGTCAGCTGATAACGTTATAACCAAAATTGATTCTTTAAAGGCAGTGTACATGATTGGTCATTGTTTTAGTTTTCAGAAATGGGCGGATTTAGGGGTTAGTATTTTATAGGAAATATCGTTCCACTGACCTGTTCAAAGGTTTGCGTTGTTGGATGGCGAAAAAACGAGAGAAAAAACGGCGCTCGTTTTCAACCGTTGGGCAGATGATAGCCTTTACAGGGGCGGATCCAGGAATGTTTGCAGGGGGGGGGGGGTCTGAAATTTGCCCAGAAAAATTACAAGCGGGGGGGGGGGGCGGGTTGATACACTTTCTCACCGTTGGTGGCGCCATTTAACCTCTTTGTTTTGTTCTCACCCATAGGCAAAATAGGACCTGTATTTGCAAGGCGTAGGCCCCTACAAACAAAAGAAAGAAGAAAAAAAGAGCGGGGGGGGGGGGGGTGTTTCGACCCCCAACCTCCCCCTCCCCCTCCCCCTCCCCCTCCCCCTCCCCCTCCCCCTCCCCCCCCCCTGGATCTGCGCCTGCTTTAGTCAAGGCGCTCGTGGCTATCTGATTTGGGCGCGTGACGCGCCCTGAATGCCATCATGTCCGGGGCGCGCCACTCCTCCGGGAAGCCACGCGCGCCTTGACTAAAGGCTACAGGGCAGTTTTCCCAACGATTTCCTGCTGGAAATCGTTGGAAAACGATATATATTTCCATTTTTCTTGACAACGACAGCACACCTGGTGCTATAATTTCACAGGATGATTGAGACTACTATTTGCTTACAGTCTGGTAATGTATTTCGAAATAATTCAGTAAAAAAAATGGAGGATTACCAATCGTGTACACTACATTTAACAACCGGTCTCTGCTGCTGCCGCCGCCGCCTGTGTGGCACCTTATAGGCCGAGATCTAACAGTAGCCAGAACTGTAATTGTAGCTTCAGCCCGACAAGTAAATGTATCAAGAGCCCAAAATGTATTCTCAACTCTGTACCTAAATGTGGCTCGAGCCAAAAATGTGCCGAATTGTATTATACGAGCCCAAAATGTATAGCCTTAACCCTGTACGTCCATGTAGCCCGATGTAGCCATAATTATGCACCCCAACGCAGCCCGAGCCCAAATGTAGCTAGCTCCAACCTTGTATCTTTTTAAGACCCCAACCCTGGACTGAAATGTAACCCGCGTCCTAAATTTAGCCCCAACCCTGGACCTAAATGTAGCCGTGCCCTAAATGTAACCCAACCCTGGACCTAAATATAACTCAACCCTTTACCAAAACGTAGCCCCAACCCTGTAACTCAATGTAGCCCGAGCCCTGAATGTAGTCCAACCTTATACTAAAATATAACCCAACCCTTTACCTAGCCCAAATGTAACCTAAATGTAAATGAGTTCTACATGTAGCCCCAACCATGTACCTAAATGTATTCTGAGCCCTAAATGTAGCCCAAACCATGTACCTAAATGTATTCTGAGCCCTAAATGTAGCCCCAACCATGTACCTTATGTATTCTGAGCCCTAAATGTAGCCCAAACCATGTACCTAAATGTATTCTGAGCCCTAAATGTAGCCCAAACCATGTACCTAAATGTATTCTGAGCCCTAAATGTAGCCCCAACCATGTACCTAAATGTATTCTGAGCCCTAAATGTATCCCCAACCATGTACCTAAATGTATTCTGAGCCCTAAATGTAGCCCCAACCATGTACCTAAATGTATTCTGAGCCCTAAATGTAGCCAAATCCATGTACCTAATCGTCGCTGAGATGACATACGGACGATTAGCAGGGCTATATATAGGTGCAGGGTTGGGGCTACATTTTTGTAAGAATAGGAGCGTCCCACTCTTTTTGAAAAAGTTAAAGCGTATAATAACTGTGTTACTTATCTTAGTGTCGAAAAAGATGAAACTGATCAACTGTGTTACTTATCTTCAATCGAATTTCTTGTGTAATGTCTAATTGGAAAGCCCAAACTTATCTAATTCTAACAAATTAGCAATTCGATTTGAAAAACAAAATTCGCGGTGTCACGCCCCAGAAGCATGGGCACATCTTCTTTAAAGATCGGTTCATACTTACGGAGGAAGTCAACCTAAAAATATTCAAGCTTCTAATTCGCAAAAAAGATTGAACACATTTCAAGTTTTGCGAATCTTCGCCGCGAATGTTTCAGGTTTCACATTCGCGCATTCGCGTATGAGCCGGCCTTAAAGGAAACATGCTTCTCAAACTGGCCGGATCACATTCTTTTTTCATGAATAAATTCATTTATATGTATTAAATGTGAATTAAAAGCCAAACTGGTTCAAGTGAAGTTTTAGTGTGATTATTTGCCGCCCAAAAATTAACCCCCCCTTTTTGGAATTTGTTGAGACTCAAATTGAGGGCGCTGTTCGTGACGTAGACCGAGGCACCGAAATTCATGGATCGACTGGACCCAGTAAATGACGCATGTACATCGTATACACACGTGGGGGGGGGGGGGGGGTGTACGTACGTACGTACGTGCATGTACGTGCAGGCCAGGCCAGCGCTGGGCGCTTGCTCGTAAATAGGGAACAAGCTTGACAGCCTTGATCAAGGCTACGATCGACCCTATTTAGTTTTCCCGGCCAATTTGCGAATTTTTCTGATCATTTTCGTTATTGGTCATTCAAATTCGCGTGGTTTTTACACATACGATCAAAATAAGGTTTTTTTTTTTTTACTGTTTGGGCATTCAATTTTTATTTTTAAGCGCCCAAGATTTTGCTCCTAATGTTCGTTTTCGTTTAGGAGCATTCTCTTTCGTTTTGGTTCATTCAATTGCATTCTTACATTGAGTTTTATCGAACGTCCGTGTGCATATGACTCATGACCATGCTTTTCATTTTTATAAAATTCTTATTCAAATTAATAAGATTTTTAATTGATATATTTTTCCATTGTCTTCTGAGATTTTTGTAAAACAAATTGTAAAATATATAATAGAAAATCTTGTAACATTTATAATGTAACATCTGAACTAATATGAGGGATGGATGATGCAACGAATAATGAAATGAAAAGGGCTAAGGAATTTTCTTTTTCACTGTTGATCTTTGTTTGTTTTAAAGTTTGACAAAAAATAGGGGGATATTATCGTGGCCCTGAAGGGACATGTACACATCGTACATTTCTGCGCAGATTTCTGCGATGTCGCATATTTTATTGCAGATTTCTGCGCAGATTTATGCGATGTCGTACATTTTATCGCACATTTTTTCGCAGATTTCTGCGCAGATTTCTGCGATGTCGCCCATTTTATCGCAGATTTCTTTGCAAATTTCGGCCGTGGATTCAGCCGCAGACTCATAATCTCAAACGCATCAAGTAAAAGGTGGTCAACAAAGTGTGCTTTTTGGGGGTTCCATCAACAAAATGTTTGAGGTTTTAGCAAAATTACACGTTTTTTAAGCATAGTCTAAATAACGAATTTATTCTACATGCTCAAAATTTAGAGAAGACCGACTACGTTCACTAATTAGCTTCTAATTAAAGGGCTAATGATAACTTTTTATTCAACGAAAATCTCGTTTGGACCCCGGATATGGCGGTTTTTGTACACCGCCGACCGTGCACATACGTATGGGGAATAGCGAGCTAGAATATTAGCCATTTCGCAGGTCCACACTGAGCGCGCACATTGTGCACGTACGGTGTGCGCGAATGTATAGACAAATAGCTATTTGGTTAGTTTACATTGACGTTTTCTGCAGTTTTGAATGAAAAGTTCTCATTAGCCCTTTAATTAGAAGCTAACCTAATCGGTCTTCTCTATTTAAAAACGTGTAATTTTGCTAAAACCTTAAACATTTTGTTAATTAAACCCCCAAAACTTATATAAAAGCACACTTTGTTGACCACCTTTTATTTGATGCGTTTGAGATTTTGAATCTGCGGCTGAATCCACCGCTGAATCCATGGCTGAATCCACGGCCGAAATCTGCGATATAATCTGCGATAAAATGTACGACATCGCATAAATCTGCGCAGAAATCTGCAATAAAATGTGCGACATCGCAGAAATCTGCGCAGAAATGTGCGATGTGTGCATGTCCGTTCAGGGCCACGATATATGCCTACTTAGTATACCTACCATGTTAAAACAACAGTTAAAGGGACACATTGCTTTGGATTTTGCGATTTGGGCTATAAAACTGAAATGGATATTGTTGGGAAGCTTTTTAAAAAGTAGAATATAAAGATTCACATAACTATCCCTTCAAATTGCGTGGTTTTTGTTTAATTTCGTGACAAATAACGGTCCGCCATTTTGTAGAACCAAATTTTTGACTCCACAAAATGGCGGACCGTGTTCACCAGTCGTATTTCCAGTCGCAGCTGGTTGAAGTACGTTCTTCATCCATTTTGATGTACTGTGGCACGGCGCACAGCACTGGCGATATGTGTCGCGGGGTAGAGAATGGTACCTGGCGATCATCTGATAGGTTTACAAGGCCACTGCCTGCGGCGCGCGCCAGCCTAAAGACTCATACAGCGTATTTTGCGCATTATTTAGACGGTGGTATTTACTACTGGAAATAAGTCTATGTTTCGCTGGTCAGATGTCAGGGGACAGAGGCCAATTTTTTGTTTTGTAATCACTACTCACTAATTACAACACATTATACGTGATTGTTTGCATGAACAACTCTTATAAAAGATAAGGAACATTTCTTAACAGCAAAAATGCCAGCAGCATCAGACTCGGCTGCCGAACCTACCCTCCATCGTGCCTAAGGTACCGGTATCCGAAATGAAACCGGGCTCTGAGAAACCGTGTGGGACGTCAATGTGGATCCGTATTTATAGAGCTGTCGCAGTTCTTCTGGCCAGCTGGTAACAAACTTTTATAACATTATACAGCGGGCAAAACCCAAGGCAAAAACTCAGCAGAACAAATATCCCGATGTACGCGTGCATAGGTTATAAATGCACGCATCACGTACTTCGACCAGTTTACCAGACTGATTCCCGCCTCCATTTGATACGGAGACTCTGACTTAAAGCTTTTGGCTTTTGATTGGACCATATATTTGCGCATGCGCAGTAATCGTTTTTTATTTTAAGACGACACTTACAATAGATCTAGTCTGCAGATTGTACCGGTCACACATTAACTATGCTTTGCCATCAGCGCTAATATTTCGAAGACTTACGGTAACAGGTATAGGCACAATCACCATCGTGTCTGTGGCCGAAAAAAACTTTTCAAATATTTAAATTGCATATAGGTTTAAAATACTTAAAAGCCGCTTCTTGTTAATATTTACTGAAGACACTTTAGAATTTAGCGATAATTGAGTTTGCTGAGGCTGCCGCTAAGCCCAATTGCATTACGGGTGTTATGATAATTACTAATTAGCATAAACTGGTCAGAATATGATAATAACATTAACGCTACCAGTCCCTATTGGCTCCGTGCACAAGTAGCCTACCTCCTGAACGGAAAGAAAGGGGGAATTGGGGGGAGTCACTATCAACGCATCTTGCCTGACTTCAATTTGGGTTGTGGAGTGTCCGATTAACACCTCTATTATTCAGAATCAAAACCGGAAAAAAAAAGAGTCCGCGAACAGACTATCCAATCCCCCTGGTATACGTGTATCACATCAACGAGCAATGGCGTGTGTGAAACCTGCGAAATTGTATGTGACCCGCCCATGATGGGACATCGTTGCTAGGTGAAAAAGCGCCCCCTTTTGTTGGCGCACGGAGCCCATATTCGAAGTAAAGAAAGAACGAAAATAATGTAGGGACTCGGAGCCAGTCTATCACTTTACTGAAGTTGGCACACACAGTTACGGGTGTGGCAAATAGGCTAGACAGAGCCGCGTGAACCCAACCTAGTTCCCAAGTTCCACTTTTATTAATTTTATTCAGAGTAGGCTAATTGCTGTTTTGGATTTTGTTGGTGTTTTTTGGGCTTTGCCTGCCGAATTTTAACTACCGGTACTAAATCAACTCATAACTCCAGTTAATCCACTCAAATCCAAAGAAATTAAATTTTCTTCCTCAATTCTTACGTAAGAAAGTACATTTCTATTCTATTTCTCCTATAGGGTGAACAAAGACATGAATAAGTGACAAAGAGGACACAATTGTTTGAACTGTTTGTAGGTCGCAAGTGAGCCGTACTGTACTGTTATTGACAAATTGTTTAAAGGAAACATGATTTAGGATTTATATTGCATTATTCCTGCTTAAAACAATAAAGTATTATCTTGACAATGATATTTTGTGTCCAGAGACAATTATTTCCCAGATTAAATATGCGAAAAAAATTTTTGAAAATGTTTGTCCAAGCTACTCCGCCCCCTGAGGGGGACCCTCATTAACATAAGTGTGTGACGTAGATCGAGGCACATTACCCATTCATCATGGGTATGCATTGTGTGTACATTGTACGGCGAAAATTCTTCGTCCAAAATCTAAGCAAAATATAGTGTTTTTCGGCCATGCCTATACAAGGTGTGTGGCTGCTGGGTGCAGCAAAACAACGACGGATGGAGTAAGCCTTTATTTATTTCCAACTGAAGCAAAATATCGGAGAATTTGGACGGCGAAAGTGAAGGTGACAAGAGCAAAGTGGTCCGGCCCCAGCAGCTTTTCAGCGTTATGTAGCGACCACTTTGAGCAGTCGTGTTTCGATACTGGTATTTTCAAATCCTTTGTGGTGACCATTAAAAATATGCTCAAGTCCACTGCCATCCCAACAAAGTTCCCAGATGTGAGTAAGATGAAGGCGAAAGCAGTTAAACGGTTCATTTTCCGAGGAGCCTTCGCTAAAAGGGAGAAAATCAGGGTAAGTTCAATGTGTGTATACGGGCCGGGTCCAGACTATCGAGTCGATCCATGAATTTCGGTGCCTCGGTCTACGTCATGAACAGCGCCCTCAATTTAAATCTCAACAAATTTCAAAAAGGGGGGGTTAATTTTTGAGCGGCAAATAATCACACTAAAACTTCACTTGGACCAGTTTGGCTTTTAATTCACATTTAATACATATAAATGAATTTATTTATGAAATAAAATGTGATTTTGAGAAGCATGTTTCCTTTAATGTTTTACAGCGTTTTCTGTCGCCGCT
The DNA here is from genome assembly GCA_037893225.1 of Hippasteria phrygiana. Taxonomy (NCBI): domain Eukaryota; kingdom Metazoa; phylum Echinodermata; class Asteroidea; order Valvatida; family Goniasteridae; genus Hippasteria; species Hippasteria phrygiana. Next base: position 333,985 of record JAZGUH010000338.1, read on the forward strand.
CTTCAATACGCGTGTAAATATAACTGATAGGCCTATACATGTATCAGCGTCATAATTCGTAAATATTTAGTAACATTCTCGTTACCTATTATTATTTATTATTATTAATTACTAAATGCCGAGTGATCTTGATGGGAGCAACAGTACAGAGAAGAGGTATCCATTGAAATTTAGAACGCGGGAACCTGTGCGTTGCAAGCTGCTGTCGCCCCGGCCCCTCTTGATCTCAGGCTGTGGAGGCCGTACAAGGATGCGTCGGGATGGTGCTTAGTGGATGGACAGACGCAATGAGGCCGTTTTTGGTGCTAACGAGCCTGCGAAGCACGGGCAAAGAAGAGTCCACATGATCGCCTACGGCGGCAAAATACCGCTTCGTTGCGGCCACAGGGCAGGTATATTGGAATGTCCTGGCTATGACGACTCCCGCTCCCTATCTGAACTGGTCGGACTTTGACCTTGCAAGGTGAATTGACATGCGTTCGTGTTTTGCAGTCTTTCCGCGTTACCCCCGCTCGCAGGAAGCCTGCATTAGAAACGAAGCAAATGAAAACGATTCGCAAATCGGCGAGGGTGGCGTCTGGTCCGTGGGTGTCCAGAATTTGTATTAATAGGCCCTATGTCCGGTGTGGTTGGTTCCTTCCGAACAGGTGCCGACGAGTTCAGACGTTTTAAACCTTTCAGGGCAGTTTTTACCATTGTGTTGTCTGTAGGGGGGGGGGGGGGGGGGGGTGGACGAACCGGCCAGGCTGTGGACCCACTTAACCGCTGCTACGACAGATTCGGCGATCGTCTTATGCCCGGTGGTCGTAAGATGTGCAATGTACAATGATAAGTGAAAAGGGTCGACAGGAAACACTGTGATGCCGGTTTTGGAGGATGCCTAATTCTGCCACTTGTTCCAGTTGGCCAGGTATTTCTTGGTAGTCGATGAAGCGGTGGCCGACATAAGCAGGGATGGCAGGGTGGTTGTTTCCAGGTCGAGTAAACTGGGGTCGGAGAGGAAGTATGTCAGGTTGCTCCAAACAGAAGAGAAAACGCAGGCAACAGCAATTGGGTTCAATGTACGCACAAAAGGCGTTAGGAGTAAACTTAGTTTCCATTTCTATAGTGAGTTCGTAAAAAGAACGGAATGGTATGCAAAAGAGCCAATAATATAAAGCTTATCTGCAATCTTAGTCAAAATGGAGGCGATTCCATGGGTTGGGGTTTTCAGGATACATGGATATATATGTACAGTTTGTTTCTAGGTTGTGGATTTTTTTTTTTTTTTTTTTTTTTTACGTAAAACACGTTTATATTTTACTGTTGATTTTCATGTTTGCCTTTTTAAAGATATAAGATCAAAATGTGGCTACTTTTCCGTAAAAATGAAAAGTCTTGCCTAAAAATCGATATCAGGCAATGTAGCCTCAAATTTGGCCCCAAATAAGACATGCATGCAAAACCACGAGTAGCCTAACAATAGAAAAGTATTTATGAAAAACGACAGTTAAATATAAACGTGTTGTAATAAATAAGAACGGCTAGGGATGTTTTGCAATCCGGTGATGAGCGCCGGTCCAACGTTGAAGTTGGCACTCGGCGGCCACGAAAAAAACCTTTTTGGAGGAAACGTTTTAATGTATCTGCTTCTGTTGATATTTCAAAATCGACACCACGTCCAATTGTATTCGAAAGGGTACCCAACTCTATTCCTCCATTCATAATTGGGGAGAGAAAGACAGACGTATACAATTGCTGCTCGGTTCCAATGTTGCTTAGTTCAGCCTGAAACAGAAAACCAATTTGCGAGATGTTAAAACTAATAAGGGGCACTTTCTGTGTTAAATGTAGTGTACACGATTGGTAATCCTCAATTTTTTTTAATGAATTGTTTCGAAATACCTTACTAGACTGTAAGCCAATAGTAGTCTCAATCATCCTGTGAAATTAAAGCACCAAGTGTGCTGTTGTTGTCAAGAAAAATGGAAATATATATCGTTTTCCAACGATTTCCAGCAGGAAATCGTTGGGAAAACTGCCCTCTCGTTTTTTTCGCCACCCAACAACGCAAAACTTTGAACAGGTCAGTGGAACGATATTTCCTATAAAATACTAACCCCCAAATCGGCCCATTTCTGAAAACTACAACAATGACCAATCATGTACACTGCCTTTAAAAAGTTACCCAATGCTATCATCAAAGCACAATTGAAAACAAAACGGGAAAGAGAGAGAGAGGGGGGGGGGGGGCAATAAACAACGATAACATTTATGGGCATTGGGGATTATTTAATACGTGACCTGACGTATGCAGTTTCCCAGTTTTCAAAGTAACCTTACATATCCAACCTCGTCCTCGGGGTCTATTTACAACCTCGCTGTCAATAGCACACCATGGATGAGAAAGTACCTCACTTTTTTTCTGATTGGTTACTGCAATAACCACCTGATAATTGGTAAATAATCGCCTCATGATTCCATAAAGAGAATTATCCCAAAAATGTATATGAGAAAAACACTACATTAATAATCGGCAAATATGTCCAAAAATGTCTTATCCCCAGGGAGTTGGATAAAATATATTACAGAAGACGACTTTGCCATCCCACCCCACAATTAACGCGGTACACTGTAAAAATAAATCTCGTTTTTTTTTAGGGTGAAAAGAATTATGACAGCTGTGCTGCCACCATTTTACCGTAAACAATACGGTCTAAGATAAAAAATAACGGGCACCGTTTTGTTTGTTTAGAAAAACGGGAAAGGCAGTACTCGAGGTTAGGTTGTCTTTAATTAACTGCAAATTAACAGAGATTAATGAAGTGGGAACCAGACTAAACGGAAGTAAATTATTATACATTACTAAAGTGGTAAAGGGTACAGATGCTACCGATAACCTACTGAATAATGTCGATCTTTATCGTCAAATTCAGGTTTATCCCGCCATGATGCAGTCATGGTTTCCCATAAACAATTTCAGTAGGCCTATTTGAGTACGGAAGGAGATGTAATGAAATTCTTCACCTATGTTTGTAAAAAATCAAAATATCTATTGTGGAATTGTTTGAATAAAACATATTAGAGAGGTTTCGTTGGCGCACGGTTAGTGCGTACGCCCACGATTAGCTGTATAAAACGGTACGCGACGAAAATTGGTAAAAACATTTCGTTGTTTTGTATCTTTTACTTACGTGTAGTGCGACCGCTATCCGTGTAAACAAGGTGATTACGTTTAGGATGAGTGAGGAAAACGTCAAACAAGCGCAAAAACTGATGACGTCGCGGGAACTAAACGTAGTCGTCTCTCTAACCTTGCGCTAACGAAACCTCTCTAATTATGGTCAACAAAGTGTGTTTTTGGACAAAATAGTGCAATATAACATGACTTTTGTACGCGCAAATCTCATCAGTTCTGATTGGTCTTGCAATTGCTACGTAATGAGCTCCACTTTTATGGGTTTTCCCGTTAAATGTAGCGCGCAGTCAATTACGGTTACTCACAGTAAATATTTACATGCTTTTCACCGTAAAAAATACGGGAATTTTTTACAGTGTAGTGTATACACTGCAAAAAGTATGCGTACATTTTATGCACGTGTGTTGGCCATCTGAATTGCATGAGGTCCCACAGGCTAGTAAGATGTGGTGAGGAATTTAATACTAAATTTACTTGAGGCACTGGAGGTAATTTGTGACCTGGCAGCAAAGAATGAGCGGAAAGTCGCACTGTGGTTTTCTGAGAATAGAGGAAAGAACTAAAAAAATCCACGAAAAAGTAAATTTTTGAATTTTAACAACTTTACATTTGAAAAACCCTAGGCCTATTCCATCATATCCTGAATTTTAAAAACTTAATCCAGTCTCGAAATTCTTTTTGGGGATGATTTATTTTTTAACTTTGGTTAAAGTGTGCACAGATCACAAACTTTCAGCTTCATTTTCTCAAAACAAAGGGTCAGGCTGACAAATCCAAAAAATTATATCGGGGGCTGGGAATGAGGTACACCGTACCACAACACACAATATATCAAATTAAAGCTTTTAACCTGTACTTTCAGGAAATTCCATAATCTTGATTTTCAAATGTTGCAACTTTCCACCTATTTTGTGGGAACAGGTCACATTTGTCCGACCTGTCTCAGTGTTGTGTCATGCACTTGAGGTGTAAATTGATATCTTAGTTATTTAGCTACCTCGTGGATTGATGTGCGGAAGTGTTTTAGGAAAAATACTTAGAGGTGTGTGAGGTGCGGTCACTTTATACAGTTTAGTATGTAATAATTTGGAATTTAAATTAATATCTTGTTACAGAAAATTTGAATCTCTGACACGAAACGTTTACTTCCGAGAGAGTAAAATCATGCCGCGATCGCGTACGAACTTTGCATTTTTTTTTACTGAAATGCCTGGAATATTTTGAACGTAGAATCCCCCGTGGGATCGACCATTTTGGTGGCCACCGTCTTCTGCAGAATGGGGCTGGATTGGTACCTAAGATGCGGCTCCTCGCTCAGGATAATCTCCTCCAATAGCTTGGCAATCTCCTCTGGTTGCTGGAAGGCATCCAGGGCTGGCTTCAGGTCTTTCTCCCAGTAAGATCTGAATAGAGCTTGGGCGTCCTCCTCCCAGGTACCGCATATGTAATCGGCTTTAAAGCCTGGTTGCATGGTTGGAGTTAAAAGGGGGGTGAGCACTGCAAATGGCTCCAATATGCTGATTCTGTTGCAAACAAGAGAGATAATTACAATAGCCTATAGAGTACCGAAGTGATGACGTCAATCAATGCAATGTTTGGAACCAGAATACATTCTAAACTGCACGTGTTTGGAACCAGTTGCCGCGGCAACTGACGTCAGACTTTGGTACTCTATACGCGGGGTACCTCATGTGGGGCTTGTCGGCAATCCTCTTCGTGTGTCGCGTTAGCGTTTAGGTTTACGTGGGGTTCTGTGGGCAGCTCGGAAAGCTACACGCATGCGTACTTCATTCATTTGAACTCATGTCATGTAGGCCTGCACTGCACGTGTCCACAACGACGTCACATTTACGAAGAAGATAGATGCCCCTTTCCATTGTCCAAATGAATCGGAGCATGCGCACGGTATAGCTTCGTAAATAGGTAATAATTTTTAGGGAATGAGGGTGCCTTAGTGACGCAACTTTGAGTGTAAAAGCAGAAGACACGGCTATTGAAGTAATTTCGGATGAAGTACCCTTAATTTAAAGATATTATGTAGCACTGGTAAATCTGACAATACAATTTCATGCAGTATTTATAAGTTTGTGTGATGCGACATATACATGAAACAATAAACCTGTGAAAGTTTGAGCTCAATCCGTCAACCGAGTCATAAATAGTGAAAAACTTGTGTTTTAATGGTGACACATTGCCTCTGAGGCGCCCAATTGGACTACAAAAAGAGTTTGTTCTAAAATTGCTATAGTTATAAAGGTTATTCAAAATGAATAATAATGCACACGACCAACCCTTCAAAATGCGCCGTTTGTATGAAGACCATGGACGAAAACCATTAAGGAGATGCGTGTTTGGTTCGGACCGTTGGAATTCAGACTGGCGCCCTTGGCCTATAGCGCTTTTCTTGCGTACAGGCTGCACTGTGTGCGGCGCCAGTTTGAATGCCCGGATGTCAATGCTTTGTTTTGCACTTTTTTGTCTTGATGACGAAAGTGGCATATTTGTTCGTTCAAACTTTTACCAGCTTTTCGAAGGAAATGGTTTATGTGAACATTGCGTGATCCACGCCTTGTAAAGCGTTAAATCTTGATACAATTGCATTAGGACAAATCAGATACGTTGATACACCCAAAATGTCACGAGCATTTCTGGAAAGAGGATTGTCCATATTGAAGTTTGGAAGATTATTACTTTTTGAAAAGGTCCACCCTGACTCTTTTACCTTGTAGTAGGAATCAAATAATGATGGAATAAATGGATAATTTATACAGATGCGAGGGTACTAAAATATTTTTTTATCACACCAAGCTAATAATCTAATATAATCTGGAACATAATTAAAATGATATGTAATGTAATTTGAAATCTGAGTTTATCCGTTACACTATGATTTTGTTGGAAGACAACCATCAGGCTTTAATATAAGTATATCGCGAGATTAACAAAACCACTGCATATTAAAGGACCAGAAAACATGCCGGGAAAAAAACTGTTACAAATTTGCGATATATTTATAATCAGCAATTTATTGAAAGCCAATCCACAACTGTACCTGATGTTGTAACCTTTACGTAGAACCGGTGCCAGGCTCTCCGAAAGTCCTTCCAATGCAAACTTTGTTGCTGAGTAAAATTCCATAAAAGGGGTTCCTGAATCGGGAACAGGTTTTTGTTCATCAATTTCAATCATGGAGGTGCGTATTGATGTTATAGAAACAGCAAGTTATGAGCCAATGCATGATATTTTCAGAGTTACGGTCGTATTGTCTTTTATATCATTTTGTACCAAAAATAAAAATTTTGTATTTTCTTTGAAAGAGTTCTATCGTTTAGTTAATTTATATTATATAATAGCACTGAATCCATTTCTAAACAACTTTATTATCTGGAGTTGCAACAACAAAAACGGATTTTTAAAAATGAAAATAACGCTGTCTTGTGTGTTTTCAAGTCATCAAAATTACATTACATGTCCTTTTAAGAAACTGATCATGACTGTACAATCCACATTTAATTACCTTCTATCCCGGTTCCGGATGAAACGTTGATAATACGGCCCGACTTTTGTTTCTTCATGGCAGGTAGTACAGCCTGAATGACCCTTGCTGGCCCCCACAGATTGACATCCATCATAGCTCGAGATTCATCCAAGGAACCCGGGGTTTTCAGAAAAAAGAAGCCCATCGGGTCCTTTACGCCGGCATTATTAACTTGGCGAAAAAGGAAATAAACAGAAATGAATCTATTAGAAACATTCCTAAAGGCCTTTCAGCTTTCTAGCCACCCATTTTCAGTTCATTTTACATTTGAAGGATAGATCGGGGGTGGGGAGGGGGGAGGAAGAATAAGAAAAAGAACCTGAATTTTGTTTGTGATAATAATAGGGGCGATTCACAATGCGCCATCAAGCGGTTGCAACGGTTACAGCCAGGATATTCAGGATATTAATATAAAAAAGCATTTGGGAGTCTGGTATTAAAATCTAAGCAATAACCAGCCGTCGAAAATGTCAAAGAACGTACAAGTTCACGCGTAGTATCAGTTGTGTTCGTTTTCTGCTTGGATGGACGTGTGGACCTTATAGCATGGCCTCTCCTTCACAAAGTCGTGGTGGCGCACTTGTATTACCAATCCCCACAGAGTACCGAAGTGTGACGTCGTTGGCGCGACAACCGGCTACAAACAAAAATGGAGATTTCGACTGTTCCTTTGTTAACAGCCAGTAATGCAAACACATTGACACAAAATAACAAAAGTATACTGGTTCCAAACATTGCATTGACGTCATCACTTCGGTACTCTATTGAGAACGCCGAAACAGGCGCTCAGAATGTAGCAGTACAATTGCGCCACCAACGTGATCCCCTTTCTCAAATTATTTTGAGGATTAAAAATAGATCTCAACCGTCCAAATATCTAAACTCCTCCCACAGAAGGAAAATAAATACAGGAAAAGAAGTGAGAAAAGTGCTCACGCTCTCCAACAACACACCAACATGAACTTTGACATCAAGTTTCACTTTCATTTCAATTTGGTTCAAGCATTTGTATAGGGTATGGCATTCTATAAACCGTTATGCGCCTATCAATTGCTTCCCTACCCCTCCTCCCCCGGCTGGCCCAGGTCTTATGTGGGGTTTGGTCACGTTTTTCAATCCCCAGGGTGGGGATTTTGGTCACTAATTTTGCCATTGTTTCCCCATTATCAGAAGTTAAAAGAGGGGGTGCCCAACCCATGTATGTCGGAGATTGTCAGTAAAATTTTGCCCCAGGGGTGGGTATTTGGTCACTTCAAAAGTGACAATCTTCACATCTTGGGTGGGGCAGCCCGGGGAGGGGTGGGGAATAAGCGTCGTGTTTATGCCGCAAATAAATTGAAAAACTCAAGGTCAACTTTGTGTGCACAGTTAAAACGCCTTGACTTCGGGTAACATATGGGGGGCGTCGAGGGGGGGGGGGGGGGGGAGAAATATCTTTTCCTAAACGACATCCAAATGATGCATTGTTGAGGATAGGGCTGGGTATATAATGCAATGAATTCGCGTTGTCTGCCGAGCATTCCGATGGCTCAGTGGATATGGTGCTAGAATGTGATTTAGGAGATTGTGGGTTCGAGACCTCGACGTTACCAAAAAAATTATTATAATTTCCAGCTTTGGAGGATTTTTTAGAAAGGAAAACAAAGTCCGAAATTTCATTACGTTCGAATTCATTTTTTTTCTTCTAATTTGTGGCTCCGGAGGATTTTTTAAAAAGGGAAGTAAAGTCTGAAATCTCATAGCGTTAACCCTATTCGGATGTCGTTTGGGGAAGAAAAACATCGTCGCCGGGAACGCCATGCCGGCTTGTGCAGCCAATCGAAACGGAAACAAGAGGCTTGTGCAGCCAAGCATAATGTACACAATACCCCAATAATGGTTGAAACTGCAGAGATTGGCACAAATAGAAGTCAACCGGCCAGGTGACAATTTTCAATCCGCACATATTTGTGTCAACCGGTGGCAAGGGGATAATTAAAGCACGTTGGAGAGCTATGTACGTTATTCCATTGTTTACGTTCGGATTTCGCAGTTTTATAACATTCTTCCAAGGGACTTACCGACAACGTCGATCCTCCCGTCATCTCGCAAAATCTCGTCAACAACCGACGAGATCGTGTCTTGCTTGGTTACATCCACTTTTCGAATGAACAAATTCTTATTAAGTGAGTCACCTGCTGCCTTTTCCAGGTCCGCTTTCTCAGCTAGATCTATCACTGTTGCATAAACCTACAGAAAAGACGAAAATATGAAACCAACCAAACACTGTATGGAAGTGCAACTTATCTTTTCTTTGTCTTTTTCAATTCAAGGGAAGCAGTTGATGTATAATTTGAGGATTTCCATGGTGAAGATTTACAGCCTGAGTGTGGAAAATTCCTCGAATAAAGCCAAAACACTGCGTATTTAAGCCCCGCCCTATTTAGAATTACAACTTTTCATGATGGAGGAAGTTAACAACCTACAAATGGTGAACACGCCAGAACTTCAATTGTATGTACACATTTTTTTTAAAAGTTGTCTTACAGGATGGTAGAAAATGATAGCAACCCACTGTGGGCAGGAATTTTGATACACGTGTCAAACATTTCAAACATTTTCTTGCAGAATATTGTAAAAGTATGGACCTTTAATAGCAGGGGGTGGTAAACTCCAAGGTCAAAATTTGAAGACGTCCATTTGGGAAATGATTTACACTATCAATACAAGCATTTTGACACCAAAAGTAATGCTGTATCTCTTAAATAACCCCCCCCCCCCTTGAAATTCAAAATTAACGCCAAAAACATCAAAAACTGCTACAAATGGAAACATTTGAGTCACAGTGGCATGTAAAAAACTTAGGAAGATGCCAGCTTGTCAAGGCTTTGCTGGAATTTCTTATATTCCAGTAATGTTCGGTCAAGGGGCTAAACAAGTCATTCATATTTACCACTTTAATACCGACTGAGCGTGTAATACGGATTTCGTATAATACAGATTTCGTATAATCCAGTGCGTATAATACAGATTCGATTTTTGGCCGGGGTGGGGGGTTATTTTCATGCTAGATACCCACTTCCTGTGCAAAATATCTCCCAAATGACCCAATGCATCACCCCTGAAGTGGACGTAATCATATTCCAACATTTTGGTTTTCATCCCTATTACAAATTGAAGTTGTAGGCCTAAACAAATCGTTGCCTTTGCACATTCTTTTCAATGGGCAGTGGTGGCTTGAGTAAAATCAACGTGTTCATGGAAGACTTCTCCCGCATGACAACTGAGCCTGATTTCAAGACCCATTGCAACAAATCAGAAACAAAGCATCATCATTATTTAAGTTTGCAATATCAATAGTTTTTGTTTTGTTACGTAACAGTGAACTTAAACCTACAGCTCCCTTGGGCAGATAATCGTACCAACATTATCACCCTTGATTCAAAATATTTGTGCGTTTTTGGAAGAATAATTTCAAGGTTAACACAAAACTACCCGTGATTTCCTCGTTTTTTTCTAATAAGCACAACAACCTTTAATATACCTGAAGCTTCGTAATAACCAGTTTTGCTTAAAGGAAACATGCAGTGGATATATATCCAATTCAACTTGTTTTCTGCAGAAAAGGGAGTAGTTTTTGGCCGTCTTGGGCCACTTCTTCTTTTGAAAAATCCTTGCGTCAGTTCATGTAGACTTGTAGAAGGCGATATTTCTGTTTTGGGGTAATATAAAGAACTCTTTGTCAAAAGAGCAAAAGAATAGCACTGAAAATCGATCCTTCAAAATAACCCATCAACGGAGTATAAAGACAAAAGTGACTACTGATGGCATCTAAACAACCTGTTCAACTTGAAAATCAAGTTAACCATGGAACCTATACTCCCAGAGAACGTAGAAAGTATAATATAACTATACAAAAAGCTATTAGGACACTGCTGTTTGTCCTTGGTGGCATCACGCTTGGGTTTATTTGTATAAGCAGACTACAATAAGGAGCACCAGTACTTCGGAAGACCATGCTTCCCCCATTGAGAGCTCCATCAAGATCTACCAGAGCTTTGCCTTGCAGGGGCTATCCGGTAGGACAGAGAATGGTCACTGGTCACTTGCGCAGTATGATCGTCCCTTCATGCCAGCGATGGTTCCAGTTTGGAACAGTCTGCCAGATGTCACTGTTGGTCAACCCACAACAGCAGGAAGCAAGGCCTTCTGCTCAAGAGCACATGATTTCCTAGGAATTATTAATCTGGTATTTCTGTTTTATTGTTTCTCTAATCACTTTTACACAAATTGTGTCTCTTAATACTGCACTTTGTTATCCTAATGGTACAAGTGGGCACTGTTTTTCAGTGTTAAAAAAATAAAAGCAAAATATAAAAAAATAAAAGCAAAAAACCCAACTGATAAAATGATGAAGTTACTTCCTAAAATTACTCTAAAACGAAGTTCATAGCACCATGGCAAGAAAGCTGTATTCATGCCCTAAAAATCATATTGCATGGTCTCTTTTTAATAAGAATAACAGGAAAAGTTGATATACTTTTGGAAGGGGGTTTCCGTCATTTTAAACCACCCTGTACGTTAAAAAACATTTACATCATTGATCTTCCTGTTACGGTCTGAAAATCTCCAGACTATCCGCAAATATACATTACTAGAAAAAAGCCTGAATTTTCTCAGATGCAACAAAGAAATCAAACAAGATCACACTGATATAAAGAACAAAGAAACAATGTGATTTAATAATGAGAATATTCGAGAATAAATAGGGTTTAACAAGTGTAGAATTAAGAAAGGATCTTATAGTTTATACAATATATAACTTAAAAGATCTTACGGGCGAGGACTTATATAGGTGAGGGCTCAGACGACTTGGGCAGCTCTGCAATGGGCGAGGACTTGGGCGAGGACTTGGACGGCTTTGGTACTCAGCAACGGACAAGGACGACTCCAATAATGCGAGCGAATACAGTTCTTTCACGAGCTGGAATACGGGGCGAATTCACCTCCAAAACAGCCGAAGAGAGACGAAAACAGCGGGGGACGACACAAACTGGCTCCCGTCGCGAAAATATGGGGATATGAGACTCCAAATAATGAACCGACGACAGTTCACAAATAAATGGCTCTTCCGGGAATAAAACTCAGCTCTAACTGCCTCCAGACGCTCCTACGCAGACGAGTCATATACAGGTCACAGGTCCGAATAAAACAGTTCGATAAAGTCGATAACCGAAATCCCAACGAAATTCTCTGTCCGTCTAAAGTCCACCGTCGAAAATCAAGTCCTGATTTTATTCCCAAATTAGCCCGTATATAAAGGATTTTCATTCATTCCAGAGATTACTAGAAATTTTAGAGAATCGTACAAATTACGTCACATCTAAAAATAATCCTCTACACAGCTTCTCGAAAGAGCTAGCGTACACAAGATTGACCTAGAACTTTCTGGCACGGCTTGGCGTAAACAACTTCGACCCATTTATTCACAGGTTAGGGTCAGCCGAGGTCGCACGCGTATGCAAATAAGTGACGCGTGGCCTGTGACAAAACATTTGTTTGTGCCGGTTGTACATAATACTGAATGAGGAGCGTATATACATTTCGTGAGGGGAATTTCATAACACTGACAGCATTTACTTGTGTACATAACATCCACATTACTGATAAAAAAATGTCAGTTGTGAACACACTGCCCTCTTTTGGCGGGACTTAGCTAGTTGACATTTTAGCTTGTTGAGTATAAACAGTGATAACTTGTACTATTGAAAACGAAGATGTAAGTAGACCCTGTGGACAAGGTCTATAAATTGCTCCGTTTTGTCTAAAGTATGGTCAAACGTATTATAATCGGCATGGTACGACGGCGGACGGCGGCTTTAAACTTTAAGGTAGTATAGGCCTACAACGTTTGCAAACATCAAAAATAAGAACTCCTGAATTATTGCGAAATACCGTACTAGACTGTACTTAAATGGCAGTCTGAAACATCCTGTGAAATCATGGCACCTAGTGTACTGTCGTTTTCAAGAAAAGTGTAAATTTATATCGTTTTCCAACGATTGTCGGCCGACAATCGTTGGAAATAGTCTAGTTCCCCGACCTTATAATTCCCTGACGTCTATAAATTGCTCTGTTTTGTCTGAGGTATGGTCAGGAAAGCAGACTACCAGAACAGATTTTGTTCTCTCCGTTTTTCCAGCATTATGCACACAAAACTGTAACAGGTCAGTGTTACAGTATTTGCTAGTACGCTATAAAATACTATCCCCCAAATCCATTTATTTCTGAAAATGACAGTAAAATAAAATGGTGTATACTACATTTAATTCCATTAGCCTTTTAGAGGTATGGCGGACACAATAGGAGGGCGCTATTTGATTTGGGTATACCTTTTGTGCCATACAAAAGGTTTACCCAAATCTAATAGCGCCCTATTGTGTCCGCCATACCTCTAAAAGGCTAATGGAGGTACCGGTATTGCGAGTCTGGGTTGTTTGTATACGTCCGTGAATGACTCGTCGTTAAATGAAAAAAACGTGACGTACGTAACAATGGTGTGCGTTGATGCGACAAATCGTTCGCGGACTCACTTTTTTGTGACCGACACATCCGTGGCAAAAAATGCCGAGTTGTAAACCAAGTGACTGCTAGGCCAGATAGCGTTAATGTGATGGTGTTTGTTTAAATCAGTCGTAGTTTGTAAAATTTAATCTATTTAATAGAATTTGAAAAAGAATGAAACTGCTGCAAACTGCTGACTGACTGAATGGACCTGAAATATACAAATCAAAAAATTAGCTGGCCTGACGTTTCGAACTTAAGCAAGTTCTTTCTCAAAGGTGAATGACAGAGTACAAGAAACAAACATGTAGGGAACACACATGCATGAGGGGGTGGGTGGAGAAACACAAAAGAGGGATGCAAAAGAGCATGGCAGATAGGCAGTGGGTAAACATCAAAGGGAGAGGAAAGGACAGCCAGAAAGACAGGAACAAAGAGGTGTGATTAGGGTAAGGATGAAGGAGGGGAGAGATTAAGATGAAGGTTGAAGCTGGGGAAATGGACAAAGGAGTGTGGTTAGGGGGGGGGGGGGGGGTTTGAATAGAAGGTGGTAATAGGGCAAGAAAAGGAACAAAGAGAAGTGGCAAGGATAAACAGGAAATGGAAAGACAACACCATTTGGCCAAGAGACCCCAAGAGAGTTTTGCCAGGAGGATAATCTGTAAACAAATGACAATGGGGGGAAAATTTAAAGTTAATCATTCCCTTCCTGGATGTTGAGACCATGTGGTTGAATAGTCCGAAGACGTTTCATCCAAACTTTCTCTCGGCTGAGGCGAACTGAGTCCTTGCGGTGGCAAAGTGATTCTATGCCCTGTAGAATCATATCAGAAATGGAATGGTTAGGCAAGTTGAAGTGATGACCAACAGGGGTGTCCATTTTCTTGGTGTTCACAGTCGACCGATGGCCATAGAAACGCTTTTTGAGCGTGTTCTTGGTCTCCCCGACATACTGGATACCACAAACCCTGCAAGAAATGAGATATATGACATTAGAGGTGTTGCAAGTGATGTTGCCATTGGTTCTGTGAGTAGTTCCAGATGAATGGCCAGAAAAGGAGTCAGACTCCTGCATGTGAGTCTGGCAAACAACACACCTGGAATCGCACTTAAAAGTACCATGCTGTATGGGAGGGGATGCAGCCAAGGTGGGGACCTCGGCTCGAACAATCAGGTCTCGTAGATTGCGGGGGCGCCTATAAGCCAATACTGGGTTGTCAGGGGCGGCACGGGCAAGGCGATCTGAAGTATGAAGGATATGATGGTTGTCGTTAGTTATTTTACGAAGGGGAGGGAGACTGGGATGAAAGGTGGTGACCAAGGGAATCTTGGGGTCGGCATTAGTGCTAGGCGTCTTTTCCTTGAGAGCCAAATCTCTGGTGATAGATTTGGCTCTGGCGATAGCACGTTGAACTTGGCGGGAGCTGTGGCCCCTGGCAACCAAGTTATTCTTCAGTACCTGTACATGATGGGAAAAGTCAGAATTATTAGAACAAATCCTTCTGAGTCTGAGTGCCTGGCTGAATGCTATGCCTGTCTTGCAATGCCTGGGGTGACAGCTGGAGGAGTGGAGGTACTGGTGGGTGTCTGTGGGTTTAGAATACAGATCAGTGGTTACCGAGTTGTCTTCCTTGCGGATGGTGACATCCAGGAAGTTGGTCTGATGCACTGAATACTCTGATGTAAACTTGATGGTCCTGTGGAAGGAATTAATGTGATTAATGAAAGTCTCCAGACTGTCCTGATCACTGGTCCAGATGAAAAATACATCGTCAATATATCTCCACCATACCCAGGGGCGACATGGTGCTGAGGCAAGCATGCGCTCTTCGAGGTCGCCCATGAAGAGGCATGCAAAGGAGGGGGCCATGCGAGTGCCCATGGCTGTACCGTGTACCTGTAGATAGTGTTTACCTAGGAAGGAAAAATTATTCTTGGTTAGTACAAGTCTCACGAGGGTGCCAATATCACTGATGGGTGGGGTTGTGTGTCCTGCCTTGGCCAGGGCCGAGGAACAAGCACGAATACCTTCCTCGTGGAGGATGTTGGTGTACAGGGATGAGACGTCAAAAGTACCAATGATGGCTGTGCTGGGAATCTTGTTCTTGATTCCTTCCAGCTTGCGCAGGAAGTCTGGGGTGTCATGGATGTATGATGGCATCTGTGGAACGAGGGGTTTGAGAAAACTGTCAATAAACAGGGAGATACGTTCTGTTGGTGAACCATTACCAGAGACAATGGGCCTACCGGGGTTGCCAGCCTTGTGAATCTTTGGAAGGAGATAAAATCTGGCAGTCCTACAGTCAGAGGGAGAGAGATATTTATGAGCTTTCTTAGACAGCTGGTCACGTGATCGCATATCTTCCAGCACCTGTTGTATCTCTTGAGAGAATGTACATGTGGGGTCAGAGTCAAGGCAGATGTAGTAATAGAATTTGAGGTAAAAATAGCAGTGCCCAGGAATGAATAAGTAGACTACCTTGAAACCATGCTTGGATACGGTAGCTAGGTGCACCGCCGAAACTAACCCCATGCCTGATGAGCAGCCAGTTATAAGGACGACAGTCGGTGCCATCTTGTTCAGCCAAGATATCACTATAACAAGAATTGATTCGCGTTGAATTCGACTTGTAAAGTCTGACTGCTGATCTTACAGGTACAAGGGTAAGTGATAAGAACAACTCTGATGTACATTGGAATCACTTTGAGTATGGAAATACACGATAACCTATTATCCTTCGATGGCTGTTATGATTATGATTAGTCAGTTATACTATAGGACTACTCTAATTGTCTGTAACCTTTGATCAAGATCAGAGGTGGTAGTGTTGGTGACATTTTGAATTGCCAACCCTACCACCCTTACGGTTTTCCTGGGACCAAAACTAAATAGAGGATTATTCTTCGACAGATTCCAGAGAATGTATCCCAATTTTCAGACCTATAAACCCAGGCGGGTACCTTTCACCGTCGGTAAGACCAACTCACCCCCCCCCCCCCCCCCCCCTCACACAATGTAAGGTAATTGATTTCTGCGAACATATTTCTATTTGGACGGAATATATTATCGAATTATTGAATTTATTATTGAATTTGACACACAGTGACAGAAAGTCACATGATTTCATCGCGAAGTGCACCAGTTAACTTCCAAATCTGCATTAAAGCGGGGTTGAAGTGACTTCTTAGTTGGAGACATGTATGCATCCATTAGAAATAAAAATATTACCAATTCGACAATTTGTGCCTCGTAAAAGGTGACGAAAGTTGTCATTTTTATTGAAGTCCAATGCACGCTCAGTCTGGAAAACAAAGGTCACTGAACAATGTCCATGCAACGGTCTCCGCCACTTTGAGAGATATCACGCTGACTATAGGTCGTGTACCTGCACTCGCATACAATCTGCAAGCGTTTACGTCTTTGAAGTGTACACAACTCGGTATCTCCTTAATTATGGCAATTTTTATTCTTAGTCCAGAATTGTCAGTGTGAGTTGCAAGACAGGTTCTCGGACTTGTTTTCTCTTGTAGGCCATGTAAGGCAAAAAAAAAAATAGTCGGTCTCTGGTCAGACCAAAGTTTTTTTTGCCTTTTGTTTTAAAGCTTGGATTGTACAGACAAGTTGTATACTATTTTGCTTTGTTGTGTCCTCATATGCCTTGGTGTCCTCCATCATTTGCCTTGGTGCCCTCCATCATTTGCCTTGGTGCTCTTATACCCAGCACGATATGGGGCAGAGGGGTACCCCCTTTTGTCCCTATACCCTATACACTCTCCAGACTATTGTTACCTAACACATCCCCCTAGACATCTGAAAAGAATTCCTAAGATTTCGGGAACACAATGACCAACACAAAAGAGGGGGGGGGGGGGGGTTTCTCTGCCCCATATCGCGCATCATAATGTTAGTGCTCTCCACATCTGCTGGTGCCCCTTGAATGCCTAATAATTGCCCACATGTATACATGTACTAGTAGTGCCCTCCTCGTTTGCCTAGGTACCCTAAATGCTTTCCTTCACATTTTCCATTATGACTTGGACTTTGCCTCAAATGTTTAAAAAACAAGCCCTGTAGTGTTACACATTCAGAACAACAGAACCTGTTTTTTAAAACAGACATAAATTAAAGACAGCAGCATAGCCAGGGCTGTCTCCATAGGGGGAGAGTGTGGGGGGGGGGGGGGGGGGGGGAGGGGCTGGTTGTTACAATGGGGGGGGGGGGCGCTCACAGTGTTTTTCTCTATAATATAGGTTTTCCCGCCCAACTTCGTAAACTTAGCATCCGAATTAACGATAGGTTCATTCAATTGAGCACGAAATTGATTGACGATCTAGATCACCATTCAAAGAGCAAAAATGACCATTCAATTTAATTTCATGAGCATGCGATTGCACACTCTTGTTATACAGAATTGAAGAGTCAGCATTCAATTTGGAAAAACATACAAATGGCATTCAGATTCGCGCGGACACTCCGCGGTAAGCGTTTGGGAATTCAATTTCGTGAATAGGCATGCATTTGTGACAATCGTGCAATGTTTTTCATTTAATGTTAATCTTCTAATTCGTATTTTGTTTCTATTTGAGTAATTATGAAAAGAAAGAATAATACCCAAGTATAATCAAATAACAGCCCAAAGTAAGCATATATATATATATATTACAGAAAGGAGTAATAAATGAAAAAAGGGGAGAGGATGCATACAAAAAGGATGAAAAAAGCACATGAAAAATGGATAGACAAATATATAATTACTTTTAAAATGTGATAAATTAAGAAAATAAACCATTGCGAAAAAAATTCAGAATAATCTTAATTGGCACAAACATAAATCACAATACACATGCGTGTATGTGCGTTTGTATAGCTATTCATACCGTGGACCTTTAACAAAGAGGACAATAGGGTCCGCGATTGTGTCAACGTCCACGATAAACAGTATAAACAAAAGAGGAACAATAGGAGGTCCGCGATTGTCGGTAATTACACATTCACTTGTGTGTGTTTGTTGTACAAATTACAAATCAATAAACTGCATTTCAGAGATTTTTGTATCAGCATCCGTGATGAAGGTCCAGGGCGAGTATCGCCTCCAATCATTATTGGACTAAATGCATTTCTGATGTAATTTGTCGTTTGTGATATAAAAAGGTATAGAAGCCAATACGTGGAACATACCTCTATCATATTTGTATATATGTATTCTCATTTTCTGTTCTATACGCACCTTAATTTGTCGTGCATTCCTGTTATCTTAAAGTTTTCCTCATATACATGTACATTGTACTTTCCTTCTCCGATTTGAAGGCTTGAAGTGCGAAAATTATTGCCCATAGACGAAAACGAAAGTTAAATTCAGTAGGGAATTCTCCTTCCAGTCACCCGGCGCAAAATTGAATGACGGGTATGCATCGTCTAATTGAATGAAGCTATTTCTAAATTGAATGCGTGGAGGTACACAATTCAATGTCTGCAAACGAAATTGAAGGCTCAAAGTTTAAAAATGAAGCATGGGAGCAACGAGCTGAGAAAAATCGTTAGGACACAAATGCACGTTAATGAATTTGACTGCTGTTTTGACGAATTCGGCCGAGAAAACCTATAGTAATACTATTATTTTCTGCGTTTGCAAAATTTTCAGTTGGGTGGGCGACTGGGGGGGGTGGGGGGCGACGATTTTTGTATGGGAGGGCGTGCGCACTTCCGCGTTTGAAAACGAGGATCTCACTGTCACAGTAAACAACTTTATGCTGATCGTGCGCCTGCGCTGCCTTTTATGGCCTGAATAATTCATGCATGAATGAATGTGCTGAAAAGCGTTGTTTTGTTTGCCACTGATATTCTCGCTTTCAACCAGGAAGTGCGCAGAAGGGGCTAATGTGAAATTTCTCTAGGGGGCCTATATGCAATGGTCCGACTCCAACTTCCAAGCCACCTTTTGATATCGCACAGATTCTTGCACAATAAGTAGACTTAACGAGCGGTCACATGACACAATACTGAACAGTCTAAGAGTTTTCACTCCACAAACAACGGACACAGAAATAAGTGGCATATTTCATGTATTTAGACACGCTATTCACAATCACAATTGCTCACATGTCATGCGTGTCGAAACGTGTGTAGTTCAGTAGCCACCATTGTTGTTGATACTTTACAGCTGACCTGACAGCAACCTTGTAGGCCTACCCATGGTCTACTATGGGGGTTTTCGAAACGCTGGCTTCGTCTTGGCTTCGGCTTCGTCTCCGACTTCTGAATAACTGAGAAGCAAACAAATGTAACTATTCTAATTTTTGCTTTCATAATCAACTGAATGAATGTTCCTAAAGCAGAACATGCACCAAAATGTATAATATTTCCATTTGGTTTGCTTCTTAGTTATTCAGAAATCGGAGACGGAGCCGAAGCCAGCGTTTCGAAAAAAACCTATCAATCGTTCAACATCAACCTCGTACCGGCTCTGGGTTGAGCTCATAGTGAGGCTGCGTCCGAATCGCTTGTCTAGGGCTATTGTCTAGGTGTTCGTCCATTACAACTACGCGTGACGTAGCCGTAGCTGTAGCTCTAGACGCCCATTTCGGACACGGCCTGAGCTACCCACGAAAATTTAAGGCGGCGCGGCAATAGAGGGCGCTGTTATAGCTACCGCAAATTGTTTTTTTGAAAATTTAGAAAGTTGACGCGCATGATCAAAATCGACGCGCGCGCTTACCAGAGACCGAACCTATTTTTTTGCCGAACACCTGGTAGTACCTGACTGGGAACTGATTAAAATAATCACTTACAGATAGTTTAAATCACTGAAAATCAGAGAATTGGTGTTGTCATTGCAATCGAACGAAACAAGGGGGTAAAATCAGGCCACAAAATCCCCCTCTTGCCCCCTTTAATTGTACGTCACAGGCGACCATTTCTTGACACGTATGGACAGCCATTTGGACAAAACAAAAATCAAATATGACAATAAAAAATGTTATCGTTAAAAAAACATAACTTTTACAAATTAATATACAATTCCATATTTTTTCTGAAAAGGGTACATTCCTAAAATGCAACGGAGAATACATTGTTATATCTCCTATTATTTATAAGTCAATCAACCACTTTATTCTTGGAAGATGTGGCGTTCCATACAAAGCTGTCGACAGCTTCGTAGCGCTATCATGCAGACAAATATAGCCACCCTCCCCCCCCCCCCCCCCCGATGATCTGCATGCGAGTCCAACTTTCTCGTAAATGTCATGTTTTTGAATATGCGTCGCATATGGCCTGAAAAATAGGTCATGTTCCGTTCTATTCCGCTTACAACCTTCGTTTTTTGATCCAGGACATCAAAGTGAGTAGGAAAACATAAGTTAACCTAGTTCCCAACTGGTACCAAGGATGTCACTTTCTGAACCCAGGCCTCATACTCCAAAGTCTTACGTTCTACCAATATAGCCACAACAACAGGTCGTCAAAGTTGGTTTACTGGAAACTTATACAGTTGTCTGAAGACGTCACTATATCTAGCGCCCTCGTGCGATGCTTATTATATATTAACTTAATCATGAATATGCAGGATGGCAATTCTCGTCCAGGAAAAAATGACCCGAAGTGTGACGTCAGTTGGCGTGCCAGCTCGTTGCCAGCTAGTTCCAAACAAAGTTCTATTTTAGCTACTATAGTGCGATCACATCCATAATTATAATAAGTTTCTTTAAGAAGCACTCATGTATGCAAACATATCGACATGAAGATCGCTGTATTAATCTGGCATTCCCCCACCCCAATTTTTCCATTTGGGGGAAATTCCCCCCCCCCCCCCACACACTTTTTGGCAGTTCCGCATAAAGAAGAACATGGAAAATGACAGCAGCCGGCCGGCACCGGCGCTCCTTTTTTTCCCACCTATTTTAAAAAGTGTTCCGGGGCTCTTGCCATGACGTAAATTAGCACTTTGGCAGTCAAAAGCTTTGGGCCTATTGAAATCCCCGTCCTCGTATTGACTGAACACGAGAAGGGAGTATCGAATATCGAGAACCAACACGCCAACACCGTTCGCGGACAGAATTTTCGCTTCCCGCTATCTGGGGAGTGGATGAAGAACAAGAAGAACAAAGATGGCTGACAGCTCAGGACATTCGTATGTCATCGGATCCTGGAACGCTTTGTTCGGATAAAAGAAGTTGTAGCAAACGGAAATATTGGATAATCTGTTTTCAATTTGTAGCTTCGTCATCCGAAAAATTAAACAACATAAAAGCTGTGAAGATTGTTTCGACTTTTGCTGCATAGTTAATGGCGCCGCCATCATGAAGGACGCCACCAAGCACTCCGGCATGCACTTCCTGGCTGAGTTCGGGAGAGTTGCTCAAGAACAACTCGTGTCTTCGTTCGTGTTCCGGCCACTCGAACGCCCAGTAACATCTGAAAGCCAAGAGCGCCATCCATCGCTGGTAACCACGCAAAATGTAATGGCTGCGCCCATGTACGTTCTTCAAGCATTCGTTTCAAAAAACCTAAATTTCAGACGTAAAATTATTTTACGGAAGCACAATATTTAGACTGCATTTTCCTCTAGTTTGTTTAGGGAAAGCTTTATTTCCAAAACGTTTGGAGGGGAATTATAGGCAACATTACGCCGACTTTTTATGGTTCGTTAAATCATCCGCCATCTTTGGTCGTCTTCTACGTCGCGTCAAATTACGTCATGTTCTTGTAAACCCACGACTGGTAGGTGGTGTGTGATCTTGTTCCGAGTGCCGATGTTCTCGGGTCGCGTTTCCGCTGTTCGGGCGCAAGAATAGGGAACTCGTGTTAAGAACTGACCGCACGAACTCAGCCCCTTATTCGAATTGGACGACCCGAGAACACCGTACTCGAGTCACCCGAGAACGCGATTTCAAATACGCCTACCAGGTCTGTCTTTGGAGGTAGGTAGCTCCGTAAACACGGTAGTATACATCAAGCAACAGTATAAGTGCCTCTGACCGCTTGGAGTCTATAGTAGCGCGGGCTCATGTATGGCTCACAGCAGCACTGTAATTACGACCGTCACCTTTAATCGGCACCCGAATAACATCACCATCAAAACCAGGCAGGTGACGGCAATCGGAACCGAGCGTGTTAACTCAATTTCAACCGCCAAGGTAAATGGGATAACGTGCTCGCATCCACGGTGCCCGGTAAGGCTGTTTCGACATGCGGCTCTTTTACAAAAAAAAGCCCGGCAAAATTTGGCCTGATTACGTTGTTTCTACACACGCAGCGGGGGTGCTCGGCCGGCTGAACTTCGGGCGGCGTTTTGTCAGCTCAAAGGTATCGTTTTCGTTTATCGTGTCTCGGTAGATCGACCGCGTGTGTTGAGTATCCTGTTCGCAGAATCGTGTTAATGAAAATATCACTCGGGTCGAAATTGCATTACTCGTTTGAAACTAAATCACCCTGGAGTCATGCAATGAGGGTATATCAGTGTCTAAACCAACGGAAATACTCCCGACAGTTTCAAGTTAAATGTACATTACCCGAACTGCCCCAATAAACCTAGCAAAAAGTCTTCATGCACATAACAATCGGCCCTGATGGTTTTGTACACAAAATTGGAAGAACCGACTCGAGCCGGTTACCTGAATGTATGATCCATATAGCCTGTACCGAAATGTAGCCCCAACCCAATACCCGAATGTACTACCCCCTAGCCTGTACCAAAATGTAGCCCCAATCGATTACCCGAATGTACTATCCCCTAGCCTGTACCTAAATGTAGCCCCGCCCCCAATACCCGAATGTACTATGCCCTAGCCTGTACCTAAATGTAGCCCCAACCCAGTACCCGAATGTACTATCCCCTAGCCTGTACCCAAATGTAGCCCCAACCCAATACCCGAATGTACTATCCCCTAGCCTGTACCGAAATGTAGCCCCAAACCAATACCCGAATGTACTATCCCCTAGCCTGTACCGAAATGTAGCCCCAACCCAGTACCCGAATGTACTATCCCCTAGCCTGTACCTAAATGTAGCCCCAACCCAATACCCGAATGTACTATCCCCTAGCCTGTACCTAAATGTAGCCCCAATCCAATACCCGAATGTACTACCCCCTAGCCTGTACCAAAATGTAGCCCCAATCGATTACCTGAATGTACTATCTCCTAGCCTGTACCTAAATGTAGCCCCGCCCCCAATACCCGAATGTACTATGCCCCAGCCTGTACCTAAATGTAGCCCCAACCCAGTACCCGAATGTACTATCCCCTAGCCTGTACCCAAATGTAGCCCCAACCCAATACCCGAATGTACTATCCCCTAGCCTGTACCGAAATGTAGCCCCAAACCAATACCCGAATGTACTATCCCCTAGCCTGTACCGAAATGTAGCCCCAACCCAGTACCCGAATGTACTATCCCCTAGCCTGTACCGAAATGTAGCCCCGCCCCCAATACCCGAATGTACTATCCCCTAGCCTGTACCTAAATGTAGCCCCCAACCCAGTACCCGAATGTCCCCTAGTCTGTACCTAAATGTAGCCCAAACCCAGTACCCGAATGTACTATCCCCTAGCCTGTACCTAAATGTAGCCCCGCCCCCAATACCCGAATGTACTATCCCCTAGCCTGTACCTAAATGTAGCCCCCAACCCAGTACCCGAATGTCCCCTAGTCTGTACCTAAATGTAGCCCCAACCCAGTACCCGAATGTACTATCCCCTAGCCTGTACCTAAATGTAGCCCCAACCCAATACCCGAATGTACTATCCCCTAGCCTGTACCTAAATGTAGCCCCAACCCAATACCCGAATGTACTATCCCCTAGCCTGTACCGAAATGTAGCCCCAACCCAGTACCCGATTGTACGAGTCCTGTACCTACATGTCTTCGTCTTCTTTCGTCTGCGTATCTCATAAATTATTTATTTTCTATGAATTCGATATTGAAAGATCCATGATTGCAGTTGAATAAACATCCGCTGAATCTGTGGGTACATCCAGCCCTTTCAAGTAAAACTGCAGAAGACATGTCACACTTGACGGTGAACCTCCAATAGAGCTCCATCCTACAGCATGTCGTATAGTTCACACAACATGCTCGAGTAATTCCCACATAAAATCATGTTCGTATGAGTTCAAATGACACCTTGTGAGACCTTCAAAAAATGCAGACCACAATGTTTATTTTCACATCGATGGTATTCATATTACTGTTAATCAGACATTGATTTACGATGTCCCACTTTGGAGGGAAGAAGAATCACTTTTTTCCCCTCTAACCAGATCTGTGTTGATTAAAGTGATGATTTACAGCCCCATCAGAATTGTGGCTCATTACAGCACGGTCCCGCGGGAGGGCTGACCCAATCTGTTGTTGAAATCTAAAGCATGATGGATGAAACAATTTTTCTTCCACGTCACTCGTTGGCGCTGTGGCACGGAACGAGTAGAAAAACACATGTTTATAACAAGCACTGCTCTCCACAGAGGTTATATAGAACCTGTGAATTCTCTTTTTTAAGGGAGAGGGGAGGACATCCTCATTAAACAGGCGGTGTTACCCCGGTTCTTTTGAGGTATTGGTATAACCCGCAAGATGACTTTGATGATATCCTTATTCTTGATGTGTGAGACAAAAGCCATTACTTCATAGAGTAATTCAAGAGTTAATGAGTTTCCGCTTAATTTCTGACCTTATACTGAATTTCCACGATAGAAGCCTGATGCAAAGCACTGAATGCGGTATCTCGGTGATAACGGCGGTACCGCAAACAATACCGCCTGTTTAATAAGGATGTCCTTCCTAACAGAATACGAACATTTTCAAAGTGAACAAAGAATACGAACATAATACATGTATACTACGAAGAAAAAAGTTGGCAAACTATAATTACGATGTGTACAAGACGAATTCATTGTCTTGATTTAACAGTAAAGGAACAGTTTTAATCACAGATTATGCGGTGCACATTTTTTTCTAACCTCAAGCCGCCTGGCTTTATGGGCGAAATGTGACTATTATATCTACATGTATACTTTTAAGGGTAACAAAAATTAACACAAACACGTCCTACTAGCTTTGCATGAAAAAGTATTAATTTGAAACACGAAGGTTGATATAATACACTGTGGCAGGGTTAATACAAATCATGATTTAAAAAAAAAAATCAAAAAAATCAGATTTTTTTATTTAAATCGGATTATTTTGATTTAAATCGATTTGTTTGATTTAAATCGATTTTTTTGATTTTTTTACCATCGTACATGTACCATTGGCATAAAACATTTGTTTCAAATAAGTCAATTTAAATGACCATCATTGAAATTCAAGTATAATCACACACAAATATTCATGAAATCCGTACTGAAATCCCTTTAATTGATCATATTCTTTTCTAGAATACAAAGTTTGTCTTAAAATCTCTGTTACAGTATCACCATCATACTGCACATTTCTCATCCAAGTTGATAACAGGAACCCCCTCTCTATACACAACCATGGTGGAATAAAACTATTTAATGCAGCCACCATATTTTTTAACGCACTGTCCATATTTTGATCCCGTAAAAAGTTTTTACGATTTTTGCGATGGAAATATTGTCCGGCGTCATTTTGCATTTGCAGCTGTAGAATGGGAACCAGACAATGGAACTTTCAATTGACAGAGCACCATTGAAGATTTAGGCCTATTTGTTAAAATATAGACGGTTTAGCAGAGAAGATGAGGCAAAATTTACAATTTTGGAAAATGTAAATATTTATTAAAACTCATTAAAAGTCCCAACAAAACATTCTTTAATTGTCATTTTTATACAACTTAGCAGAAAGTCCTTAATGCCTGATGAAATGGATAAAAATCGCCACTCGGTGGGGGGGGGGGGGGGAGTGGGGGGGGGGGGCGAGGGTCGGGGCGGCGAGGGTCGGGGCGGGGGGAAATCGGGTCGGGGGTCGGGGTGGGGGGTTTTGGTAGGGGTGGGGGCGGGTCAGATCAGGTCAGGGGGTATCAATTGATTGGCGCATTACATGCATTGAGTTATTTAAACCTATGTACATACATGTATGTACATGTATAGGGCCTATAAAGAGAGGAGGTACATGTACATATGTACAAATGTAGTACATGTACATTACACACACAATGTACTTCAGAATCATATGCATTGTACACAAGATAAATGTAGTACACTGTTTCAGGAAACTGGCCTTATACATCTCTTTAGAGTGAGTATAAGCGATTTAAAGTTAATGACAGTCAGGTTTGAATAACAGACATTGTTTTTACATTAAACAAAAAAATAACAAAAAATATAAAAAAATAGAAGCGTGATTTCTATTAGTGATTTTTTGATTTTTTCCAGTGATTTAAATCATGATTTAAATCAGTGATTTAAATCAAGTGATTTAAATCAAACAACCCTGCACTGTGGTGTTATGTTAACACTACGTGGTGTAATTGCATTGAACGAATGCATCAATGTGTTGATTTAATACAATTTGGCAGTGTGTGACACTCTTGTATATCACTATTGTCTGTAATATTTCAGGAAAGGACGCGCCATGTTCTATGTAGCTCTTAATCGTTTGAAGCAACTTGGGTGAATAATGTTTAGG
This sequence comes from Hippasteria phrygiana, assembly GCA_037893225.1. Classification (NCBI taxonomy): domain Eukaryota; kingdom Metazoa; phylum Echinodermata; class Asteroidea; order Valvatida; family Goniasteridae; genus Hippasteria; species Hippasteria phrygiana. Next base: position 360,832 of record JAZGUH010000338.1, read on the forward strand.
ATTTTTGTTTTTGTTGATGCTGTTGTTACTTACCATCGTCACTTGTTAGCTTCCCAAAGATCCAGCCACAGTTTGAGAATACCCAAGCTTATTGACAGGCTGGTCATGCGCTCACCCTTAAACCACCAGATCCCCATCTGGTGAAGGGCAGGGCTTGCAAGACCGAGGCCTGGCAGCGGCCGGCCGCCTGACCAGGCCACGCCAGGGACTAAACTCATCTGTCACGGCTGGCCGACTCCCCCTCACTGCAAGCCATCACAACGCAATGAATCGGAACGAGAAAGCCCGGCGCTTCGTTCCCCTCTCCCCACCTCGATGATCCAACTGACGGGCGAGATCAGCCATGCAGACTCGCTCTCCCGGCACGAGCCCGCTGAATGGAAGATTATTCCTCGATCTACGGTTTACCCATCCGTATATTGGTTCTCGTAACGGGGTCGTCACGCGGTTTGTTCCGTAAAATTACCCAGAACGGGGGGGGGGGGGGGGGGGGGGAGAAATCGCTATGAGATTCAACTGCTGCTCTTCGGATGGAGAGGTTAATTCGATAGGTTGCTTTGTCAAGCACTTATGACAAATTCAGATTGGAGGGCCATTGCTTTGAGAACATTGATAACCATTAAGAACATTGTTTAACCAAAAGGGCACACGGTCGATTATGAAGGACCATTTATTACGTAGCCTACATACGTCTGAATCTTTTTCTAAAGTCTATTCTCTGAAAATATAGTATTGCAATGATCTTTAGCTATTTTAGAGGACGGAGAAGAACCGATTTATTAATTCTGAAATTGGTAAGAAATTGGTAAGTCTTACACGAGACCGTTCGGTTAGTCATCGCGTGATACTCGTGTCTGCCCCGGTGTCAACCACCACTACCACAGCTAGCGAGCGGATCTCTGGTGGCTGCCCGGGTATAATGACGTAACCGGCTAGCTGAAAATGTAAACATTGCGGGAACTCGAATTCGACGTGAGTAAATGTACGGATTGTGACACTAATTGGAAAGCAAAGAGTGTATTTTCCTGACAATGACAACAGTTGGCAACTAGACTGTGCAAATTGTGATTCTTTTTATAATTATGATGGTCACGATTTTGTCGGCAGAGCAGACGACAATGAGCCCTGTTAACATTTTACACTTTTTAAAGTTCCCGTCCCAAACGACCTTTGACCTTAATTTTCCCAGGATACCTAGGTGAATACACCGCAGCGTTCGATTAGCCTCATTTCGTAGCTTCCCCGCGGTGTAACCCCGTGTTTTAAGTGTTAAAAGCTAATCGAACGCAACCAAGCCTATAGCTGGCTGATGTGTGATATCATGCTTGGAGTGTGCCAGTCGTTTTTATAGACCGGACACGTGATCGTTCTAGGCCAATCAAAATACAATATCCAAGACGGAGATATAACAATGATAATTATTTCCGTCTGAAATGCTGTCGTCTATTATGCTGCCCAGAAAATTGTATCTGGAGACTCTGATCACGTACCGGTATTGGGCTAAAACTTTCACAGGTTTGTTATTTAATTTTGTTAAATCACAAAATTATGAACACTGTCTGCAAAATGGTTGTCAGTTTTACCTTGAAAACCGCAGGTGAAAGTTGGCCCACCTACCTTGGCTAAAAAGTCCTCATGTTTTACACAGCCGTCAGAGGGGAATCAAATATCTGTTAAACTGTCAATACACGCAGGCGGCTATATGATAACTTATTTATGTCTACAATGCTGTGGTTAATATCTACTTTCGGTATTTGGGTCCGGCACAAAGCGAGAGGAAAACCCATTCGGGGCCTAATATCTCCCACATGAGCCCCGCTTTAGTCCCTGACCGAGTGTTGCGAAGGTGTTTTACAACAGTGCACAGGGTATACACCTGTTCAAGCTGTCTGCACCACGCGGTGTGACTTCCACGGGAAGGGTCAAGTATAAAATATGCGATTTGAAGCTTTTCGGTGGGAAGTGTATAACAAATCAAAGGACGGGCTTCGCGATGGCATCATCAGTAAATAACAGTGATCTGGGGGTAGAATGCTAATAACGTGGACCTTGAAGAAATTTCTCAAAACAATTTCAAATTATTATCCACGGGCTTTGCTTGGACGGCACGAATAATCATCAGGGACAAACATCCCCACTGCAAGCTTGATTTATAGAGTACCAAAGTCTGACGTCAGTTGCCGCGTCAACTGGTTCCAAACACATGCAGTTTAGAATGTATTCTGGTTCCAAACATTGCATTGATTGACGTCATCACTTAGGTACTCTATGTGCTCTATACTTGGCGTAAGCATGGAGGTAGGCTCCATGGCGTAAGTAATTAGCGTTCCCGGCATTTAAAGTGGTTTGATCCTGACAACCCGCATGTTGAAAATATCCCATTGAAATTCCCGCCATCTACATTCCCTCCATTTGTAACCTTGTAACAATAGAAGTAGGGTATCTTGCAAGTGCCATTGTATACATTTGGTGTGTCAATCACCAGGAGGAAGGGCGTGTATACTAATGATTAGAATAATCATGTATATCGTATGCCAGACCTATTATGAATAACAAGAAGCTAAGGTACAGTCCCGATAGTTAATTGATGGAACGCAAGCATCCCTGGCCTCATGCACACTCTCAAGTTGTGATGGCTGGGCTAAAAACCGGCGGTCGGTCTAAAACGCACGATCCGAACTCTACTCAAGCCAACAACGTGAACGTTGCACAACGTTCGCGTGAACGCACAAAACTTCAATATGTTTAAAGAATCACAGATAGAAAGAAGAATGCACAGGGAAGCTCCATTCATGCAGAACAACGAATTCCAGAAAGATCCGCGACTAAGGCATATTCTACCAAATTTTCGGCAAAGTGGTCAAGCAGGTGAATGGGCATGTCTGCGCAAGTTTTAATGATCGATACAATTTCGCAATTGAAGATTATTCTTTTACAATTGTCAGGCCGAGTGCTCTCCCCACAGTCAGCGTTGTGTGTCCCCCCAGGAGTGAGCTACTGGTTCAACTCCCTCCGGGGTTTTTGCAGTGTATGGAATTTATGAATCAGTGGTGTGACACTTGTCAACATTTTGGACGCCATCCGCCAGTTTAGCTGTTGATTACAGACTCCCACAAATTTCGGGCATTGAGTTCAGGCGAAGTAGGCCAATAGGCTATTCGTAAGATCGCGAAACTCGCAATTTAACTGAAGAGATTTATAGCTTATGTTTCTATTTTTCAAGCAATTAAACGTGAATTCTCAAAAATACATTGTAGAATAATGAAATCTCCAACAATAGAAAAGTGCTGCATAAAATGATTAGCAGAAAAGTAGTGTAAGCAGGGCAAAATGTGCTAGTTAAATACGTCAACGTATTTCGCTTGTACGTGCATGAAGATTTACATAGTTTTGCATGCTGCCTGCGGTCTCCGTAAAATAGGCAGAAAAAATGTCGTTAGGAAAAGTCGCCCTGGCATTTATTTTGAAAGGTGTTGAATCGCATTTTAATCGTGAACTCTGATGGACTGGCATACGTGATAGAAGTGGGCAGACCTCTACCCACGGGGGGTGTTGTAGGTCGGCAGGTAATGGGGCTGGGGATCATTTTTTAGGGTAATTTATGCCACCACTGTCGCGTCTTTTTGGCAAGGTGGTGCAAGAAGTCCACGCTTGCAAGCCTGCTGACGTCTATATGGCAGATGGCAACTTGGAAACGTTACCTTGACGTGAACTTATCCCGACTCGGTTCTGTCTAAGATAACATGTATAGGTTCTCTTCAAAGAATAATAAAAATATGTTACCATGGCCGGTAATCCGGGGAAGGGGATGCAGATGGTAAAATTCGCCCATCCTGGCTGATGTCATGGATTGGGGAGACATTGGTGATGTCCCCTCTTCTAAACAAAAGTGCAAAGTATGTGCATCTTTCGTGAATTATAACAAAATTGAAATATAAACAAACAATGAATGCATGTCTTGTTACATTTTGACCCAAGGGGATGACATATATTCTGATATTTCCATTATATCCGTAGTGAATACTAAACAGGAAAAAGCAGTGATCCAATAAATGGCGATATGATATACCGGTATACCCAGAAAGCATTGCGTGAATCCCAGCATGCAATGCGGTTACAAGTTGTACAGAGATTTCTCTTTACAAGTCCCGACAAGCAGTAGGCCCTACGGGTAGAAAGTCGCATAAATTGTGGCAAATGCCTTTGTCTTTAACGGTATTTTTTGTTTTTTGTTTACACTGTGAAGGATACCGGACGGTTTAGTGAAACATGGAAGAATTTTGGACCCGAGAATTGAAAATCAATAAGGTTTGGCCCAACTGCGTTTATGTTGGCGTAGAATCGTCCAGCTTTCATTTCATCTAAAATGCAGTTGTTACCTTACAAGTACGATCGGTCAAGTTGAACGCAATGTACTTTCCCGTATTTTTTTACGACTCAAATTTTCTAATTACTCACGGAAATTGATCGCCGGCCCTGAAAGAATATAGATTTCCTTGATCTCAGTAAACACTGATGTCTTATTTCGTCCCCAGATTGCCGACGGGGGGGGGGGGGGGGGGGGGGGGGGGGGGAGGGGGGGTGTTGAGGTTTCTGCGACTCTGAAAGTCGACACTTTCAGTCCCTGCGCGTAAACCAGTCGCAGCACCCCGGCGGGCCGCCGTGTCGTTCGGCCCGCCGAGCCTATAAGCTGCACGGCACGGCTGACTTTGCTTAGCCGGTGATTGCATAGTCCCAGGTCTCTAGACGCTAATAATATATATAACTCCCCCTGGCCTCGTAAGCTTGCTCCGTCAAAAGGTTGACAGTCTTCATGAATAAATGATTCCATAATGTAAATATGCATCACAATAAATCATATATTCACTACCCTTCCCCCTCTCCCCCGTTCTACCCTAACCGTGATACATCGGGACAGCTGGACCAGCGGACTGATCTGCATGGTATAGGTAGCACGACGCGACGCAAAGGCAATCTTGCTCTGCAAAGTGTAAAGACGTGCAAGTCATCGCTCCCTCACGTTCACTTTTTTATAACTTTTTTATTGAAAGTCTTGGTACCAAAGCGGCGGACTCTGTAGTTTGTTTACACCCTAGCAATGTCAGTGTTTGTACTTTTGCAAGCTTCCCCTCTCATCGGTTTTGTAGCCGTTTTCCAGTATAGGATAACCTGGCAAACGAGGACTCCATTATCCTCTTCTGTATAACTATTTAAAAGGGCATTGTAAAATAAAACAGTATTTCATTTGTATTCATTCATACAATACAATACAATGCAATATTTTCTTCCATGTTGCTGAAATTCAGTCATGAAATTAAGTACCTTGTTAAGTACCTAACAGGAAAAATATTGATCAAATAACGGACATAAATTAATGTGAAAATCAACTGAACCTATGAACCTTCTTCCAAGTAAACGTAAACAAGTTTGATAGTTTTTGTTTGCAATGGGGGCACCACAGTTGTGTCTGTTAACATAGAAATCAAAAGTTAGCAATTTCTCCATAGAAAGACTAAAGTAAACCTGGAAATCTATAGTCAAGTGGAACTAACGCTGTCCTATATGTTTTAAAGCCGCGAAAAATCATATTGCAATGACCCCTTTAAACGGTGTAAGACATATGCTGATGCGATTTAATTTGCCGCTGTAGGTGGCATTTTGACTTGAGTCCCCCTACTTTAGCATATTAACAACTTCCAAACTTTCACCTACGACGGCTGATCTTTGCAATGACAAATTCAATTGCCATTCCCTGTAGGACCCGGGCCGAGTCTATTTTTGAAGTTCGCTGAAAGACGGGCGATGAAATAGCACTTCGTACATAGCGAGGAGCGTCGCCTGGTTATGCTATTCAGTGCCATTACACACGGGCTGCCACATCTATATCCCTGGTTTGTAATTAAGTTGTAATGGAGCTTAAAAGTGGATTGGTGTATGTAGGGTCCCTGTATACCTGAACAGAAGGTTCATGGTAAATCCATTGATAAAAAATTGGGTCTTAAAGGTAGTATACACCATTTGCTTTTGCTGTAATTTTCAGAAATAAATGGATTTGGGGGTTAGTATTTTTTATAGCGTGCTAGCAAATACTGTAACACTGACCTGTTTACAGTTTTGTGTGCATAGATGCTGGGAAAACATAGAGAGAAAAAAATCTGTTCTAGTAATCTGGTTCCCTGGCCATACATTAGACAAAACGGAGCAATTTATAGACGTCAGGGAATTATCAGGTAAGGAAACTGGACTATTTCCAACGATTGTCGACCGACAATCGTTGGAAAACGATATAAATTTCCACTTTTCTTGAAAACGGCAGCACACCAAGGGCCAATTTCATAGAGCTGCTTAAGCGCAAAAAAACTTGCTTAATAAAATCAGGTTAGCAGCTAAAACTCCATGTAATGTATATTGCTTGTGACTGGTATTTAGCTGTTGTTTGCTTATCATAAAAATCACATGGAGTGTTGGCTGCTAACCTGATTTTATTAAGCAATTTTTTTGCTTAAGCAGCTCTATGAAATTGGCCCCAGGTGCCATGATTTCACAGGATGCTTCAGAGTGCTATTTACTTACAGTCTAATATCGTGTTTTGCGTAAAATTTTGTTTAGACGTGAGTCAGAGCGCCTATGAATTATGTGACCGTTGATGTTATCCTTCACTAAATTTATGCAAAACACGATGCGTGCGCATACCGCCGGGTACATTGATTACATTAAACAAATTCGGACTATCTTTGATTTTAGTTTTTTTAATAAAAAACTTTCGACCGTTATTATACGGGAAATATTTTACAGTGTGGTATGAATGAATGACTAAAATAAATAGTCCTGAAATATTTATGAGGTGGATTCGGATATTACATCGTTAGCTATTAGCCTTTATGAGATATGGCGGACACAATAGGAGGGCGCAATTTAATTTGGGTAAACATGTTGTACAATACAAAGGTTTACGCAAATCAAATAGCGCCCTCCTATTGTGTCCGCCATATCTCAAAAAGGCCAATTCCACCGGTTATGCACAGTTTCTGCAACTTCACTGTGCAAGTTCACTTTTTGGTTTGACGCTATACTGACTGATATCGCTAAGAATTGATTTATCACTTACCGATACTGTAGCGTCGCCACGCCCTCTTTGTTTGTGTAAAAGCTTTATCGCGCGTTGAGTGTCGGATTACCGTTCCATGTGATTGGACGTTGTTTCAGCAGCTGCGTTGACACGATTCACCATGAGCCAATCAACAAAAGTTTACGGGAATAAGCCAAAACGGAATTAGAACCACGTCTGTACAGCACATGCATAGGCCGCACACTGGCCACTTTTCAGGGCCGTAGTCGTGTTCCGATCCAACTCCGATGCCGAAACAGTGAAAAGGTGGACTTAAAGGAAACATGATTTAGGATTTATTTTGCATTATTCCTGCTTAAAACAATAAAGTAGGCCTATTATCTTGACAATGATATTTTGTGTCCAGAGACAATTATTTCCCAGATTAAATATGAGAAAACAATTCTTGAAAATGTTTGTCCAAGCTACTTCGCCCCCTGAGTGGGACCCTCATTAACATAAGTGTGTGACGTAGATCGAGGCACATTAAATATTCTGCTCGAGCCGGCCCCATGCACGCATATGCATTGAGTGTACATTCTTCGTCCAAAATCTAAGCAAAATATAGTGTTTTTCGGCCATGCCGACAAGGTGTGTGGCTGCTGGGTGCAGCAAAACAACGAAGGCTGGAGTAAGCCTTCATTTAATTTCAACTGATGCGAAATATCGGAGAATTTGGACGGCGAAAGTGAAGGTGACAAGAGCGTTATGTAGCGACCACTTTGAGCCGTCGTGTTTCGATACTGGTATTTTCAAATCATGGGATGGCCATTAAAAATATGCTCAAGTCCACTGCCATGCCAACAAAGTTCCCAGATGTGAGGAGCCTTCGCTAAAAGGGAGAAAATCAGGGTAAGTTCGATGTTAGTTGTTGCAACTTACGAAATTGCACGTGTAGACCTAGTGTACGTGTGTATACGATGTACATGCGTCATTTACCGGGTCCAGTCGATCCATGAATTTCGGTGCCTCGGTCTACGTCACGAACAGCGCCCTCAATTTGAGTCTCAACAAATTCAAAAAGGGGGGGGGGGTCAATTTTTGGGCGGCAAATAATCACACTAAAACTTCTCTTGAACCAGTTTGGCTTTTAATTCACATTTAATACATATACATGAATTTATTCATGAAATATAATGTGATCCGGCCAATTTGAGAAGCATGTTTCCTTTAAGTCCACTGGGAGTGCAAAACCTCTAAAAGCGAGCTGAAATCTGGAAACATGACTATAGTGCCCTGGCATGGCTCGATTGTAGACTTGAAGCTGAATTCTGAAATACTTGTTTAAATATCATTATGGTCTTCGAATCATGCACGGACTCGACCCAGTCCGGATTCGCCGAGTCCATGATCCACCCATGACTCCAGGACCATAATTGGTCTAGCTGACACATAAAACTGGATACGCTACTCTGGAACCCGGGCTCTAATCAAATCCAGATTTTCCGCTCGTTCTTTTGTGTCTTGGAGTCCTGGTGGACTTATGTCCACTTGTTCACTATTTGGCATCGGACCCGGATTAGGACTCGACTACAGCCCTGCTACTGTTGTATAAATACGGCTTCATGATTTTCACAAGTCAATGGTATAACTGCTAACCAAATCGGAGAAATTCTCACGCAATTTGTCCGAATAATTACAGATCTTTACAGAGCAGTGAATGTGGAGCCATTATTGAGATCCGTGAAAAAGAGTAAAACAATTAATTTTTGTATTTAAGTTCACTGGTACCTTCATCTCAATTTATACATGGCAACGGTTTGTTGATAAACTTTTCTAATTGCAGGAGCACTGGAATTCCGATTTGTCTTAACCTCAGTTTTGCATTCTGAGAAATTGTTTCATTATTTATTACTTTAAGCGACTGAAAAGTTCAACCCATGCTTTTTCCCCCTGAAATTAACAGGACAATGCTTAATCCCATCATGTTTACGAGAACACCTGGCAATTCAAATGTGTATGAAACAGTCGTTGGGTTAATCTGCGATGTCTGATGAGCGCGAACCCATCGTGTCGGCGACAATAGCGATCTGTTATATTTATGCATAATGAATATAATATTATACACCCCAAACACCGTGGATTTTGTGTAAACGCCGTTTCTGGCCGCGTGCGGCGCGGGTGAAGCCATCCGTTACTGACTTGCCCGCCAGATTAATACGAAAAAAAAAACCCAGTTGGGCAAACAGCTGGGGGCCGGGAGCGTGCCTACCAACCTCGTCCCCAGGGTTTATATTCATCCTCGGTTATCAATAGCAGACTGATTGTCACCACAACAAAAAGCTGATAATTCGTAATCATCGACCGAATAAAGGATTCCGTGAATATAATTTTTAAAGAACTCTATGAGGAAAACGCCAAAATAATAAAAGATCCTCAGAAACGTCCAAAAATTGTTCTATCATCAGAGCCTGAGTTATCAAAATTGGTGTATTACGTCCCATTTGTTAAAGGCTTCTCAGTCCTTCCGTTTCCTATACCCAGCACGATATTGGGCAGAGGGGTACCCCCCTTTTGTCCCTATACCCTATACACTCTCCAGACTATTGTTACCTAACACATCCCCCCTAGACCTCTGAAAAGAATTCCTGAGATTCCGGGAACACAATGACCAACACAAAAGAGGGGGGGGGGGGGGGGGGGTTTCCTCTGCCCCATATCGTGCATCATCCGTTTCCGTACGTATGCATTTTTCAGACTGGTGCAGGAAAGCTAGCTTAAAATGCACGTGGGTTCAGCCACGTGCATTTTGAGCTAGCTTTCCTGCACCAGTCTGAAAAATTACGACAGCGTACATGTAATGCATAGTTTGGTACCCTGTAATAACCTCTTACTGGAAGTTAATACAATCTTGCAGTACAGACTGTACTACACTACACTACACTACACTACACTACACTGCACTGAACAGACCACCTGTATTGCACTCAATTATAATATCTAAAATCTTTTTAATAGATGAAGATGATCCAGTACAGTGCGACTGAGAGAGCGCTAGTGGTAGCGTACTGCGCGATCGCCATAGGGGCGGAGTGCGTACTTGAAGCCGTTTGATTCATGTGTATACAAAATTTAGATCGGACGATCTACAGTCCGAAAGAATCATTTTAATCATCAATAAAGGCGAAAACCTCCCCCAAAGAAAATCTTGCAGATGCCCTGTAAGCTCGGCCTCTGGAATACAGCTCTCTTAAATCCCAGCCGAGTCCCAAATAAATCCGCAGAGGATATTCGTGCTTGAGATAACCCCGGGCCGTCTGCAATTTCTTAGAGCTTAGTTTTATTTCTTAATCAGGGCTGTCACGCACATTCATGTTACTTATTTGTACGGTAGACGCTTCATCGGGTTTAAAATAAGGCAGCTTAAGTGCACTAAGTACGACTGTCAGTAAAGTTCAATGCACCTGTATTTGCCCGGGAATGCCCCTATAGCTTCCCTGATATGGGCTTTGGAGGCTGACTATGGTTTCCATGCGACGCACTTTCTCCTAAAAAGAGATTATACCCTATACTGCGCTATAAATAAATAACAATCTCTCAGAAAAATACCTTGTGTTTTACACATTCGATAATCGGCAAAATTATAAAATAGCCAAAAACCCATTAAAAAGAAGTGAAATCACATAACACAAGGCCAGAAGCCACTCTAGGTAAAGGGTTACAATCACAAGTGGTAGGGTTGGCCACATTTTGAATTGCCAACCCTACCACCCTGATGGTTTTCAGGGGCCCAGATCTAAATAGTGGATAATTCAACAGATTCCGGATAAATTAATAAATTATCCTAATTTTCAGACCTATAGACCCACCCAGGCGGGGTACCTTCCACCGTCGGTGAAATCAAATCACCCCCTTACCCTGTCTCCTATTTTTCTAAGATTTTTAACAGTGGTATTAATAACACGTTTACATTTAACTGTCGTTTTTCATAAATACTTTTCTATTGTTAGGTTACTCGTGGTTTTGCATGCGTGTCTTATTTGGGGCCAAATTTGAGGCTACATTGCCTGATATCGATTTTTAGCCAAGACTTCTCATTTTTATGGAAAAGTAGCCAAAATTTGATCTTATATTTTTAGAAAAGCAAACATAAAAATCAACAGTTAAATATGAACGTGTTTAATTTACAATTGATCTCTTTCCACCGAAAAGTTCACACTCCGGACTGTGTTGAATCCCACTTTTTAAATTTTGCGACCATTAAATTTTCACAGAAATAAGAATTGGAAAAGTGCTATAAATGGTTCTGATGAAGCCAATACAAATACACAAAAAACATTATAAAAAATATAGACTTTCCTGTCGTTGTAATTTCAGACATATAGACCCACCCAGGCGGGGTACATGTACCTCTGCAAACAAATTCCCAATTCATCCCAACGGTCTGAACAAATTCCAAAATGGTTGCATGAGGAATGACACTTGATTTAATTGATATACTGAGAATGTACAACAGGAAATTTGCCAGAAACATAACAGCTCTAGGAACAATTGAAGGAAGAAGTTCAAAGTGTAAACTGTTGACAGCAACTCTATATTATTTTTCCAAATAATCTCTCGGGACAACACTGCAGTCTGCAGTGTTTATAAAATACGTCGGTGAAAGGCAAAACCCCTTATTGAATTTACAGCATCCCGACGCAAATTCCATCTTATGAATAGTTTGGTTGCGGTTCCCGCTGCATGCTATATCAGGTTCGAACCAGGAAACCGACTTCGGCAAGCTCGGTGGTCGAGTGGTGGGACGTCTGCACTGGAAAGTAGGAGGTCGTGGGTTCGAGTCCCACTCGAGTGATTATTTTTTCCAAATAATCTCTCGGGACAACACTGAGTGTACAAGTGTTTATAAAATACGTTGGTGAAGGGCAAACCCCATATATTTAATTTACATCACCCCGACGCAAATTCCATCTTATGAATAACTCTATATACCTTTTCAATCGGGCACTTTCTCTAAAAATAGCATTTAAATGTAGCTACTGCATGGCTGCATATCCAAAGATGTTGATTTAACTCTCTTGTATTAAGCGAGTTTACACGATACCCCAAATTCATTTCTGTATCTGACATGCGTAATTTGAGGGATGTACCGTATACTATTCGCTACTCGGAAACATAAAACGTATATAAGAAGTTCCTTAATAAGATTAAATGAGACTTACAGGTTTGCATGGTGGACATGAACAAAGTAAAATTGATCTCTTTTGAATGTTGTGGTTCTGAGAAGAACCGGTTGTTTTAACTCGACTTTTCAAACAATATGCTCTGTTCATCACCAGGAGACTGCCGGACTCTTGCTGGCGCATGGGCTACTTGAGCAACCGCGGTTTTTCTCCAAAGAGATACATTTTACATGGTGTTACCGCAAACCTTCCATACTTTGTTCCTTGATGAGACTTTGTTCAAACTCCACCTCTATTTTTTTAATTTGAAGGCTCATTAAAATATTCTTCAAAGATAAAGCAGGATTTAACATTAGATGTCTTCGATCTATTTGACACTGCGTAACCATGAAACCAGATTTTGTTTTCCAAATATCAGTGATTTCTTCTGGCGCGATCGATTTCTACAGTACTTTTTCTTATTATGACTGGTAGTACAAGTTTCACGGAAATGCTCATCATCATAAGCTCTTTATCGAGTGTGGCATATTCCACCGAAACCCTGCAATCTCATAATTCCTACCATTTCCTGTCAGCCTTAAAAGAGGTTTGGTGGATTCTCTGGCCTTTTAATTGGGCCAGGGGGTCGTCGCACTGCAAATTTCTGGACCACGGGGGCGCCCTGAGGCGTTGACAAGAACGGAAGGATTCGCCTCGGTCTTCCAATTGGCGACTTCCGCACATGGAAAAGAAAATGAGCTCTTCGGGCGTGAAAACATCATCGATCTTGCTTATCTCAACTTCCTTTGTCTCAGGCAAAAGTCTCAATTTTTGAAGGATTGTGCCAAGTGCTGCGTCGCGGTGTCCAATGTGCTATCTTTAAAGGTTGGATACACTTTTAGCCCCGGCGGAAATATTACTTTTGTTTTGTAGCAACCCGAATGTGTTGATGCCGGGCAAGATTACGGTGTCTCTCCGGGTTTGAGCGGCCATGCATTGTATTGGTGAGCAATCGTGGGATGGCGCCATTTACAGGCATGGTGGATTTCATTGCCGGTAATTGCAGATGGCCCTTAAAGGGCTGGGATGGCAATGATAACTATCTCGCTTCGACTTTAAAAATCAGGCTTTCCCAGCAATGCAGAATGAAACCACGATGATACCATTCCTGGGCCAGGCCAGGACGAACCGGGAGCGTGACTTAAGCCCAATTTCATTTCATTTTTAGCGTCTGGGTTTTTTTACTAAACGGAAGAAGGAGGGGTTTTTAGTTTTTATTTTCAAGATTTCTTTTTAAATTTTCTGACAACCGCAGGTTTTTCAATTGTTCAAAGACACAAAAATGAAAGAGACATGTTGGACAAGCGAATTGAAAATGTTTACAGTGGTTTTAATAGTTTAAGTAAGCTTGTGTTTTATTTTCCGATGGATTGGGTGACATTTTGGGGGTTCTTTTCACCCCATTTTCCACTGGTAAAAATAAAATAAAAAAATTCAGGCGGCCCCCAAAAAGGAAGCGGGCGGGGACGCTAAACATGTTTTTTTTTACTTCTCCTTTAGTGTCAAATACTGCCAAGAACCTGTCACAAACACTTGACATTGCATGCAGTTTTGGCTGCTAAGCTGTTTTGGCTGAACAAACTTTGTTTAGCATAACTACCGAAGTTGAAATATAGATAGACATTTTATCCACTTGCAATACTTAAGTGAAAGATTGGAGGGAGAAATCGCCCCGTCCCTTTAACTTAGCGCCTATAAGCCCAGGAGGCCCCGCCACGTATCACCATCACTCACTTCCAGTCAGTGTAGCATTTAGGCACTGAAAAGTGCACCTCGGTTTGACACGAACATCAAGTTCATAAAGTTGTTGCACCCTCGACTGCACCCTCGTAATAGTGCAGCTAGTCCGTGCGGAGGAAGAACTTGGGGAGATAACGGAGCCAACTCTGTCCACACGCCGAGGTCGATCTTCCTTCGCCAAGGGGATATATTTAGAGGTAACCCCTCTTGAGCAGGGGTGAACCAAAAGAACTCCAAATTGAAAATTACGCGCAATCTTGCAATGGAGAAATTAATAGGATGTGGATGTGGAAATTATTCATTTAAAGCCCAGGATCCCTCGGGGAGTGGAATCTCTTAGTGCATTTGGGCAAACATTTACCGGTTACAAGTGCCGAGGAATACGGCCAGGTCCCCGGGGTTACATGCCCAACACGAAATGCCAAAGTATGGGAGGCTTCTTCGGCCACAAATAAAGTCAACTGTTGCCAAATAGATAACAGCGAAAGAGGACAGAGTTGAGATAAATCTGGACTGTCGTGGCCTCTTGTTCCATGCACTGAACCCAAGATCTAGATGACTGTGGGATTGAGTAAAGTGGGTTCACTTCGCCACAAACTGCTTCTCTCTGACCAGGAGTAAACGGGTGCCCGTGACGTGAGGGCAGCGGTGCGTGCGCGTTTGATTAGCCCCCAGGCCCAATGTGTCTAACTTGCAGCCGGGCCTGCATGCTCCTCAGGGAGCTGAGGTTTCAGAAATGAATGATGGGCCTAATGATCGGCCTTGAGCGCCATGTTGATGGTAGACATGTGCACTTTGTAAATACACATTATCATTAAGTCGCAGACACCTGCCGACTTCATGTGATGGTGATTGTGTCAGAAGACGTCAGGGATGTCTCTATATAGAGAAAACATGTTTACTCTGCGAGTATTATAGCACTCTACACGACTGTATAGCTTTAGATTCTTACAACTAACAAACACATCACAGATTACAAGTCCAAATATGGTGATGTTTCTAATTATCTAATGCAACCTACTATACCCGAATTGTGCATTGCACTACCCACATTTGTTTTCACACAGTTGTATTTATTTCCCTACTGTTGGACCACCGGGAAAATGAGATGGATTTGCAAATATCACTAACCAAACACAATCAAAATAGTCGTGAATCGCTTTGACTGCAATGTCTTATGTTTGTTTTGCGTTGCACGGCTGTGCACAAAATTTGCGAGTAGGCCAAATTCTTCACTTTGAAACTATTTGAAGTTTCCTCTGAAGTAGTGCAGCACACCCGCCGTTTGTCGACAATTCCTTGAACTTAAACTTGCCTCCAACTGTTTTCATGTGTCCCAAAACCACCTACCGTTCCAAAATAATAAAAATAATAATCCTCCGTATTCAAATCCTTCGATCTTCTAACTGCAACCCCATGGGAATTGCATGGTGAATTGGACACCATGGGAGGTTTTTGTAGAGGCTGAAATACTTGAAAAGTTTGAAAATGGCAAACAAGTGTGTGTTTTTTTTAAAAACCTCGTTAATTTAAGGAAAGATTGAGGTACAAATCTTCACTTCCTGTATGCGTCGGCGGCTTAGCAGAGAGCTTTTTTTCGGTTGAAACAAAGTGCAAGTGCGATGGACATTGATTAATCAGAGATGAACTATAAGCCCCCCGAAAGTACATACAGACTTTGGGAATTTGCAGCGAAACAAAAGCATGACGAACGGGTCAAGTGGGACTTCATCTGTTTGACAGCCGACCAGTTGCGCCGCCATTCTCCTTAATTTGTTTCGTAAAAGTCTTCCCGTCTGCGTTTCAGCTGCTGATGGGCACACACGGTGTACAGTATTTTTAGGAGTTGTGCTGAGGTCTATAGTTCATTAGCAGTGAGTAATTTGGAAGCAGCTAACAGTGTAAGACACCAATGTACAAACAGCTAGGAGAACTATCGTGGACCTCCTATTGTCCCTCTTTTGTTTGTACTTTAACTTTTTCGGAAGGCCTCCCATATGTTTTGTACACGATTTGTAATCGTGGACGTTCGGTCAATCGTGGACCCTTTGTCTATGCCCTAACCCTTTGTCCCTAGTCCACGGTTGCCGGTATTTACACACGCACACACATACATGTAAATGCCTGCAATCGGGGACCTCCTATTGTCCTCCTATTGTTCATACTTTAACGTTTTGGCAAGGGCCCTCATTGGTTTTGTACACGATTTTCAAACGGGGACATATCTCAATCGGGGACCCTATTGTCCTCTATTGTTAAAGGTCCCCTATCGGGGACCCTATTGTCCGCTATTGTTAAAGGTCCCCTATTAAATGCAAAAACAAACTCCCACCCCCCCAAAAAAAATCCGAAAAGTTGGGACCATACGCCTGCCTGACTCGTGGAAAGAATCCACAAGATATAGGCCTATACGGCCTACAAAGGCAAACAGTTTTGGAATCAAAGGCGAAAATCACTTTTTCGCATTCCTTTAATTTAAACTTCAGGTATACAACAAACACAGTCATTAATTAGGAAGACCCTATGATTTATCACCAGTCATGTTATCGCTGTTCTACTTTCTCAATTCCAAGCCATGCGCCGGAACAAAGTCGCAGCAGATTGAGCCACGTGACACCTAATTCCCAGCCATCGTCCATTGGCCCCCGAATCCTCGATGCCAACACCATGCACCGCGCGCTGCGCCCGGCCCGATGCCGTCAAAAGTCACCCCTACGTATTCGCAATCTGGGTGCACGACTTGTTTAACGGTCGTCAAGACGCGACGAGTCGAGAACCACTCCGCCGGGAAGCTAGAGCTCTGCGGGGTGTTATAAGATCGATAGGCCGCAGGCGACGCCGTATTAAGCGCTCCAGAGTTTTAGCCGCGGACAAAGTGGTGATTTTCAGCGCTTGCGTCTTTCTCCACTGTCTTCGTCTAGACGCAGAGAAACACTCCACGCGTGCTACACCATTCTGGCCGGGATATGGCTGCCGTGCACCCATCCAATGGTCCCCGCGGAGAAAGCCCCATTTTATGACCTTCGGCAAAAATCGAAACTGTCAACTTTCTGCGGTGATTAAAATGTCCAGAGTTCACTTTTCGAGCACCTAGTTTATTTACTCGAAAACAACTGCGCGAAACGTCAACAAAGGTGGAGTTCTACGGATGTTCAGCGTCAAGAATTATTACAGCACAGTTTGGCACAAATCACGTTAGAAGTGTGCGTTGACACATGATTTCTTCTGATAAACCTTTCTGGGGGAAAACAAGAAACGGCCATATACGCAAACGTCAGTTGATCTTAAGTCGGTCATCGGTCTACATTCGGGATTTTTGTCAGCGGCATTATCGGCTAATGACCCAAACAGGCGAGGTATCATTTTGGAACTATAGCGAAGGAAGTACCCAAAAGTTGGTGATCAGTAGCGCTGAAAAAGCTCGGATTATCAGCTAAGCCTGGAGGGTCTGCCCATCCATTTACGTCTCAGTCAAGCCGGCTGGTGTTAGCACACGTTAGCCCTCACTTTGGCTCATAGAGCAGCCCGCAAGGGGTGAAGTGAAGTGAAAAGAAGAACTTGATGGGGGTACAGTCCGTCTAAGCGGCCATGTCGACTGAGAGTGAAACCGATAGACGCGCCAGCAGCGCCGATGACGACAGCGGCCACGAATCGGCTAGCGACCTCTCCATACGGACCAAATTCACCAACTTCTTCATCGATAATATCCTCCGCCCGGACTTCGGACGATGCAACTACGAGGAAGAGGAGGGCGAGGGGGAGGGGGAGGACGGAGGGAGAAGGGACGAAAGCGGAGAGCTAAAGCAAGCCAAGACGGCCGGGAAACTGAGGAACGTTGAGAGTGTGAACGAGAAGCGGTCGGCGTTGAAACAAGAAAAGTGGCCGGCCTGGGTCTACTGCACGCGGTACTCAGACAGACCATCATCGGGTAAGGTTTAACACGGAGGGGGGGGGGGGGGGGGGGGGGGGATCATCACTAAACTTTAAAGAATAGATCAGGCTGACGAATGAATTGATTGAGTTAAAATGATTTGAGTCGACACGATCATATTTAACTGTCGTTTTATATCGGTCACTTTCTATTGAAAAGTTACTCGTGTTGTTTTATAACCCCAATTTGAGGTTATATTAAAGGTAACCTTAGGCAATTCTCTTTTACCATAAAGTAGCCAGATTGTTCAGTGTATCTTTAAAAAGAATAGATATAAATGAAACAAATGACAATTAGAAATAAACGTGTTTGCCTCGGACCTGACTCATCTCAATCATTTGCGACAATGATAACTTTGTATCTTAATGATAGTCATCTTGTTCTTGTACAGAATTGTTAATTTCCGTCCATTCCTCTTTCTATTCAGTGTTAAAGACATATGATGAAACGGGCAACCAGAAAATGTCACTGTGAAAAATAGGAGCTTTGATAGCGCTATTGGAAAATAGATATTCCTTTAAGAAAAAATGCTTCTTGCTGAAGTCGTTCTTTCATTGCAATTTAGACAAATATATTTGTAAAGAAATCAACTCGTGCTTAGCGATAATTATAGCAGGTAAATCTATTTACATCTGTAATTGTTAGAAATAATACTGAGTTTTCAATTTCGCCTCTTCATAATGTTAGTTTGGATTAATGACTTAGATCTAAGTATAAAAACGTCACTTATTGCCGATTATCTCCGACTGATCCACTGAAACACGGCATTAACAGCATTTCTAACCTATTCTTTTTTATGTTTCCAAGGAAACATATTAAAGCTGGAATGTCAGTGCTCTGGCTCAAAATTCTAATTCGACGAGTTTCCTCTAACAAACGAATAGAGCATGAAAACTGAAATTTGTACGGAAAAAACCCACCGCTTACTGCACACTCTGCAGTCTATTAAAACTAGGCATTAAAACTGTAAGAATAAGAGCGTCCCGCTTCTACTGAAAAAAATGAACATTATTATCTGCGTTAATTTATCTTCAGTCAATTTGTGTGTGTGGAATGTCTGATTGGAAAGCTGTCAACCTAGCTAATAAATTAGCAATTCAATTTGAATCTTTGTTTTTCGGGATGCCACGCCCCAAAAGCCCTGAAGTCGAGAGGACTTGAGTAAAAAAACATGGTGTAAACGGCACGATTTTCAGCTTATACATGATAGTACGCTTATACACAAAAATATAAGTGCACTCCAACTATAATGCTGGTAAAACTGGTTTCATTAAGTAACCCTCAATTTGCGTGTTATGTGTTGAAACCGCTTTTTTCTCGTGTGCCACAAAATGTGTGAATTTTTTTACGGTAATGGGTTCAGTTGTTGATGCATAGAAGATAAATCAGATTACACATTATGATATCTAAGAGTCAGTTTAGTCATGCAAAAACGCGGTATGGACTGAATACTGTATGTCTGAACAATCTACTTGCAACATTACATCGACAGATGTTTGACTTTATTTCCAACTTGGCCAATTTAAGGGACCGTCTTGATGTAGCCTATTCATCCAATTTTCACGAGTGAGAAATCGATTTGTTATTTCATCAGATGATTCAAAGGGGACCTTATGTACATGCGTATAGAACTTTTTATTCATTATATATCTTCATATCAAACGTCAGCCATCTTATTGGTGACTAACAATCCACGATATATCTCCGGATACATAATTGCCACTATACATATTCGAATTACTTTGTACATTCCTGCAAGTTTTGCACTGACATTTCTCGTAATGATCTTCATATGAAGAATGTAATACTTATGTTAAGAAGCTTCGCAAAATTCACAAAGCCGGTTTTTTTTATGAAATAGCGCTGTTCCTTTAACCGTGTCTCGACCGCGCCTAAAATATCCCCATGATCAAGGAACATTTCGGCAGGCCAGCGCAACCGGGTCTTTCGCTCAAGGCAAAAATACATTGTGGGGTGGAAAAACGCGCGGCCCGAAAGCAACGATTGAGTGTTTCGCTGACGATTTCTTACTTTCAGATTAAGGAAATACTTGTGCAGCATATTTGAAAGTGAAGAACGAAATATCCATCAAAATTATCACCTAAGGGTAATTCTGTGCCAAGAAAAAAAAGTACCCACGGCTGACCGATGTAATTGTGTTTCTTGTAAGCTAAGGTCAGCTCTTTGCTTGAAAAAATAGAAGTCATTCTTTTTCTAACAATTTTGAACAAAGTGTCAAAGGCATTATTCCTGCATGGACTCTTTTAATTGCTTAAATATTTTCAAATACAGCTAAAGTGAAAATAAAACAAAACAGAGACAAATCACTTATGCACGCAGTAATTGTTGTAATACCTTTACCGAATCAAACATTTCGCAACAGTGAAACAGGGTAAGTGGAAGGTGAGTTGGACTTAATGACAGTGGGATGTTAATACTCCGCCTGGGTCTATAGGTCTGAAAATTGGGATCATTTCTTTGCAATCTGTCGAGGAATTATCCTCTATTTTCTTTTAGATCAGGGCCGAGGAAAACCGTAAGGGTAAGGTTGGCAATTCAAAATGTCGCTAACCCTACCACCTCTTACCTAAAGTGGCTTTTAGACTTGTATTGGTTGATTTTAATACCCCCCCAAAAAAACAAAATAAAGGTCATTGTGATATTGATTTATTATATATTCATTTTATCTTCAGTTAAAGGAATCAAAGTCTGAAGTCAGTGATCAATGAAATTGCCCGCGTCTCATTGGTGTTAGTAATCTGCCGATCGACTGAGCAAAACCTTTATCGAATAATTGTGTATGATGGAATAAGCTGGAGCCGATTTCTAGGCTTAGTGTAAACACTGACCAATACAAAATATTGTTTTTGTTAATCTACACTCATGATAAAATTATGAGCGTTTTTAAATACTGCTCATTAGGCCACGCACGTTCCCCTGACATTCCTAATGACAGAGGTTTTTTTTAAAAAGCCCATAGCATAAAATTAAAATAGCAAATACCAAGACAATTCACACTCATTATTGCCAGATTACGGGGATCAGATATCTTTTTCAATCACAGTTCCGTAAATATTTTATGAAGTATGCTATTTGGGCTTATTTTCTTTACTGCCTCGAATTTTCATACTGGAAATCTGTTCCGTCACATGAGAGACCCGATTCCATTTTCTAAAACAAGTAACTCTTATCCTGATTTTTGTTTAGAAACACAGTGTCAGAAGCAAGCGCATTTTAGGAGGGGAAGAGCATGTAGGTGTTGTGACACCCCACCCAATCCATAGCCAGAACCCCTCCCCCCAAAAAACACAAAACAAAAAGAACAAGCAAAAACGAATTTGAAAACCTTAAAAAGCCTATCATGCTAACTTTTTTCTTGGGTGGGACCGGGTGTTCCTTTTTGGATGATGTGGACGAAAATTCCGTGACATCTGCGAAACAATTCTGATAAATTGCACAGCGAAGAACTTTTCCCGGCCTGAGAGGTTTCAAAACAAGTGGGGTGCTGGGGGATATTGGCCCCACCACTTTTTCCACTTTTGGCAGAAAAAGGGCAGCAGCCGGCCGGCACCGGCGCTGCTCCCCTCCCCCCCCCCCCCCCCCCCCTCCACACTTGCAGAAGTGTTCCGCTGCTGTTGTTTAAAAAGAATGCACTAAGGTCTGTCAATGCATTAAATAAATGTTGAATAGCATCAGTCTGTGCGCAGGAGACACCGTATAATGCAAGTGGCGTGGACTTCTCTATGTGCAGCAAAAATGGTACAGATAAAATGATTAGGCAGAGGCAATGGGCCTACTTGCAGTAACTTCACAAAGTATCTTGTCTAGCCGTTAATACTCCACTAAAGCCAAAATATCAGCACCGTGAGATAAGTTTTCCCCTCGAACTGCCTCTCTTTGGCACTCCTTACCTGTAACCTGCTTTCCTTCCACGTATAATCTTTCACAATTCAAACGAAATGTGAATAAATACCTTGTATCCCTGTGATTTCTGTCTTTTCTTGTCTTTTGTAGCCCACACCTTAAGTGGCTTGTTTGGCCTTGTGTTGTAAACACTGGCAATCGCGGACCTCCCATTGTTCCTCTTTTGTTTATACTCTAACTTTTCGGAAGGCCTCCCATATGTTTTGTACACGATTTTCAATCGTGGACCTTGACTCAATCGTGGACCCTATTGTCCTCTTTGTTAAAGGTCCACGGTTTGAATAGCTATACAAACTCACACGCACGCAAGTGTGTAAACACCTTCAATCGAGGACCTCCTATTGTTCTCCTATTCTTCATACTTCTAACTTTTTGGCAAGGACCCTCATTGGTTTTGTACACGGTTTTCAAATGGGGACCTTTCTCAACCGGAGACAGTGTCCTCTATTGTTAAAGGTCCCCTATTGAATGCAAAAACAAACTTGCCAGAATGAGATTGCATATAATCAGGGCGGGGTGGGTTGGGTGGGGTTTCGTACTTGAAGAAAACAACGCAGGCTGGTGACGCGCAACTTTACATTTACCCCGCCCATGTTTCTTATCTCAAGGGCTGTTGCTTGTTAGCAAAGACAAACACTTTGCCTTTGTTCATAACAACGCAGTAACATCTCAATAGGGAATAGGTAAGCACTTATCGACCAGACAGGCAAACTCCTTGTTGTTTTTTTAAAACCTGCAGCAACTTGAAAAACAACATAACGGTGGGTGTATGCTACATGGGTAGAGCAATAGTTATTCAATTTACAGACCCAGCCCCTTTCCCCAAACCACTTCTCCATCCGGCCCCGAAAACCTGGCTGCCACTTGAATTCCCTGCTCGGTTTAGGAGTTGATTGGCAAACTAAACTTGGCGCACGAAATGTTTCCTGCAATCAGGAGATACATCGCTCGGTGAATCAGACACAATTATCCACGTGCGCTGACGTCTTGCCGAGCGTATCGCACCGCCCACTCGGCCGGGCACATCAAGCTCCTATAGCCAGGCAGATCGCAGCGATTGCGGGACGGTGGAGAACTCTTGCTGTTCGCGGAAAGAACAATTTCCGCGGCATTAAAGTTTCTCAGGAAAAAAAATCCTCAAACTCCCCGACATTAAGCCCATACCCAGTGTGAGTCTTCAACTCGATAAGTTGAAAACCGGGGACTGACTTCTTGTGCTTTAATCATTGGAATTGGCACTGTAGTGCGGGTGAAGGTTCTTGACAGAAGCAAAGATTCCTAATAAATGCAAGTTTATGCGTTCCTACATTTGATAAATATAGTTCAGTCTTAGTTGATTTAATTTGATTTATTTTAATTCTTTCTGGTAATGAAACCAATGATTCCTCAACAGTGCATACCACCTGTAGTTTGAAATCCTGAAGAAACCTGTGAGAAGAAGACGAAGGGAAGATTCAAAGCTTGTACTTCTGTCTTGTATTGAAAACAAAATGACACTTCTTAATTTGTTTACACGGCACATTAACAAAATAGAATCATCGGTACAAATTTACACTAGGTAGACAAAAATGGCATCATTGGATTCAATTCTTTTATCACAAAACAAATCGAATTTAATTTAAGACATATCTCTTTCATTTTTCTGTAATAAGTCTGGTGATCAATATTCCTCCAAGGATTTCCCCCATGCATGCTTACACGTGCTGCCGATGCCTACACGATTCAGTGAGCAAAGCAAATTAACTGTTTGAAAGTTACCATAATGTAAAGCCAGTCGGGGTGTACGGACTACATGTATTTCTTTGCAGTACGGTGTTTGCATGTCTGATCGAACAATCACCGTACAGTTGTCATATCATTACTCAATTAAGTATACATGTATATATGGTTAACAATTATCAACGGCTAAGTCGTGTTAATTAAACTTGTAAAGATGGAATTTTGAGTCGTGAAAGATGTCAATTAGAGGAGATTTTTTGCCCTTCCCAATTGATGTGAAGCACTGTATGCTCAATACTTTCCGATACATGCTGGGCCAAAATTTAGTCTAATTTACATTATCCCCGACTCTAAAGCCCATCATTGCATGGATTGCGCGGTACGCGCTCCTATATTGGATTCGAATCGGGCGGCCGACGCCGGCAAGTTCGGTGGCGGAGTGGTTAAAACGTCAGCGCTAATAAACAGAAGGTCGTGGGTTCGACTCCCACCCGGAGCCTGTGAATTTCACACACAGGCTTCCGAAACGCAATAAGTGTACAGTGCTTATCACCAGGGAAGGGCAAATAATCTCGTCGTGTTAAACTTGCAAACATCTACAAACAAAACTACTGAATCATTACGAAATGACGTACTAGACTGTAAGTAATGCCTAATTCACATTTGCCCCGGGCGCCGTGCGATAAATGGGTCTACGATTTTCCGTACGATTTTTGAGGCATCGTAGGTGGCTACGGGCTAAGGCGTATGTGTTCACATTGTGTACGAGCATCGTGTGATTTCTCGTACGGGCCCTCGGGGGCAGGCCGGGGCAAAGCCGTACAGAGGCTGCGCGGAGATGGTGCGGCCGCTGTGGGGTTGCCGCGGGATGACTGCTCAATATCCGTGCGATATCCGTGCGATTTCACGGGTACTGCACGGGCAGCGAGCGGCAACCTTGCGATGTGAGGGCCGTGCGGTTGTCCCAAGAGCCTACAATCTCCGTACGATTTTTTTGGCCCCAATGTCCACCTAAAATCTTGCGTTTTCTGCACGATCAGCGCGCGGCCTCCGCGCGGTGCCCGTGCGGGGATTGTGCAATGCCACCTACGACATGTCTACGGGCTACGGGCTTACGATTTTTTCAAATTTGTATAACTTCTCGCTAAACAAAATCGTAGAGGCCGCGGCGCCCGTGAATCCGTACGAAAATCTCACGGCCGCCTCCTGCCTCTGCACGGAGGCCGCACGGAAAGGGGGATACGGGCAGGATACGGGCTCCGTAGACCCATCGCAGGCCAAATGTGAATTTGGCATAAATAGCAGTCCCAGGCATCCTGTGAAATCATGGCACCTGGTGTGCTGTCGTTTTCAAGTGGAAATTTCTATCGTTTTCCAACGATCGTTGGAAATAGTCTAGTTCCCCGACCTAACTGTATCAATTGTTACGTTTTGTCTAAAGTATAGTCAGGGAACCAGACTACTAGAACATTGTTTTTTGTTTCTCTCTGTTTTCCCAGCATCTATGCACTCATAACTTTAAACAGATCAGTGTTACAGTATTTGCTAGCGCGCTATAAAATACTAACCTCCAAATTCATTTATTTCTGAAAATTACAGCAAAAGCAAATCGTGTATACTACGTTTAATCATCGACATTAACAAAGTCAAAAATCATATTATTTTTCCCTGTCTGAGCGAGTACTATTTATTACACTGCATGATATGACTAACCCTTTCGGAATTTTCTTTTTACTTAATCTCGGTCTTTAGTTGGAGGAAAATGCCACATTGTCTGCAGAAACAGCTCTCTTGTATAAGACAAACGACTATATCCAGCATTATTTATATTCCGGCAATATTAAACAAACTAGTTAAG
The DNA here is from genome assembly GCA_037893225.1 of Hippasteria phrygiana. NCBI lineage: Eukaryota > Metazoa > Echinodermata > Asteroidea > Valvatida > Goniasteridae > Hippasteria > Hippasteria phrygiana. The sequence goes on from JAZGUH010000338.1 coordinate 386,274, forward strand.
TCTTCTTTTTAACTACGCGGTAACACTTGAGAGATCGTCCCATCAATTGTCTGACCGAGGCGTTAGGACAGAAGTGCGGCCATCATAAAACCATCTGTGACTCCTTAGTAAAGTCATTTGGAAACAGTTGACATTATTATTCGTTCTGGGGGGATGAAGCAGGCAATTACTGCCCGTGATAGTTACGCTACGTGAGGCAGCAGAGCGGAGCGGCCTAGAGGACTCGTCCCGGACTCTCTACCCGGGAAGATTTGGCTCGGGGCCGCTATAAAAAACCCAGAACGCTCCAGTGAAAGAGTCAATACCTTTTGCGTCATTAACCCGTTGATTTAGCCGTGATAGGGCCCGTTCGACTCTATTAGTTATGGACAGATGTCTGCAGAGTTAATTTGGCCCTGTGTGTTGTTAGAGTACGCGTATCTACCGGTAACATAATGATGGCAACGGGCACTGTTTATATCATCGGTCGGTGAGTTGTGTGGAATCCTTCGCACCCGGCCAGCAAGCGGGATAGTCACGGGGTATTGGGTCTCACTCCCAGGCGGGTTGGGCCCGGGCCGTGTTAACCGCGCAGCCTGCTGATGACATTTATGGCTGTTGCCAGCTTCGCTCGTAATTACAATGTGATTATTGCTCTCTCCATCTTACCTGATGAAGTTAACAATCCCCGTGCTGATGAGTAAGGATGCATCATGGCGGGGGGGGGGGGGGGGGGGGAGCAATAAAACACATAATAAATACAACACATTCATTTTAAACTGTCGTTTTTCATCAAACACTTTCTCTTGGAAATTTAACACGTTCCTTATTAACTACAAATTTTATTTTTGTGCTTAAAAAAAGAGCTCGTCGTTGCAATATTTTATAATGTTTTTTATAAACTACCAGTAATGCAGTTCCAAATTTGGCCCCAAACATGACTGCACAACCATGACTAAGGCCGGGAATCCATGTGCCCGTATTGCGTAATGCGTGATGCGTCAATAGAATTACCCGAAAAGCAATGGATCACTGACATTGATCTCCATTATAAAGACTCAAGACGGATAACGCAATACGCATTGCGGATGCGCATTGCATTTCGCGTACCGGTAACGCATTACGCATCAGGCAATACGGACACAAGGGTTTCCGGTGTCGCGTGAAATTTTGTCACCATGAAATACTGTACGATTGCGCATCCTAAGTGATCGATATATCGAGTATTGGAAGAGTGGCCGGTCACATCAGAGGGTTTAACCAATAATAGGGTAACTGAGGCGTCGGATATTCATGGCAGTCGGATATTCATATGACACCGTTGTAACTCGTGGTTATTGCATACATGTTAAAATTTAGGGCTATCTTGCAAGTATATACATTTTATAATTGATTTCCAGCCGTGATTTTCTTTTTAAATTGAAAAGCAGCCACAGTCTACTGTAATACCATAAAAAGGCAAATTGACAGTTAAAAATGAACATGTTACTAAACCAACAGGACTCGACTGCGAGATCTTAACACAATCAGCTATAGTCTTTTTGTTTGTAACATCGACATAACTGTAGACCCCATAGACATAACTAAGCCCACATTCTGTATTCCCCCAGTTTCTAAGGCCTGAGCGGTAACATCTGTGTTTCACATCAACATAAAATGAAATTGAATGACCTATTAACCAAATAATGATTACCTTAAGCTTGTTGAGCAGGGCCCAATTTCATGGGATCCGTAATGCTAGATTCTATGATAACTGCCTACAATTCTGTGTCAACCGAACTAGCAAAGAAATTCTGCGCTAATTTCCTTAGCACAGAACCCTTAGTTACGGGACGTACGCATGCGCACAAACCAGAATTCCTTGCTACCGGTATCCCTTGAAATACGCTAACCGGCGATTGTTCGTTAACCGTTACGGATTCCATTGAACTAGATCTAGTTCAATAGAATCCGTAGACGGCTGTGGCGCGGTTAGAGCAAACTCCCAGACAACGGATACATTCGACTTTAAAAGCATAATATGTTTTTCTTCTGTCGCCTCGAAATCTATCCGCCCGCTAGTGAACCCGAGACGCATCATTATGCACACACACTAGAGAGGTTTAGCAGCACGTATTAAGCCCGGTTCATACTTCATGCGAATGCGTATGCGAAGCGAATTCGTTATGGTAACGGGGGGCGTCACAATGAAACTTCAATTGTTGACGTCATGAAATTCGCTTCGCATTCGCATTCGCATGAAGTATGAACCGGGCTTTACGCGAACGTCAACGCGAGCGCGCCCGACATGGTTGGAGCAGCGGTTAAACTTAATAACGCGGGCGTTCGGACGCGCAATGAAACGTTTAGCTGCACGTCACGACGGGTATCATGCACAACCACGGTGTTTTCCAACACGAAAGCTTTATAAGCAAGGGATTTTTTAAACTTCAGAAATACATCGAACTGGACTTAGTTTGACCCAAAAAATGCATCTTCAGTGTTGTATATTCAATGAGCTTTAATTCTCATGAGACAAATATTGATTGCAATGTCTACAAGTGTTTAAAAAATGTTGCAATTACTCACGTTATGACCCAACGTGAACTCACCATTTTCACGTATTGGACGTCCGTGTGAAAGTCACGTACGTGAGTAACAATACGCTGGAATTGATGACGTCAGCAAAAGAACACACAATTTTCGCGTTCGCGTTCACGTAAAACGTGTTGCTAAACCTCTCTAATATCAGTGGCCTTGATTGGAATTAAATCTTTTAATTGTTTAACTTTACTTGTGTTCAAAATCACAAAAACGCACGAACAGCATTTAAGGCTGCATGAAGAGTGTTTTTGTTGAAGACAGTCGGTCAAAGTGTGTTCGCTGGATGTATACCTCTAAAATGAATAAAGATTGTATTTCTCAAAAGAAAGAGAATTTTACAAGACAACGGAGAACCAGGCCAATTCTATCCACTTTGAAATCTCAGTTATAAGATGAAGTTCCTTGGTAGTAAATTATGCAAGGACTTTTTAGAGGTATAATACAAAAAATGGTTCAACATGAAAGCCCACTGTTTGTAAAGATGATACCATTACCAGTCATTCTGAGAAAGATTTCCATCCTAAATTCTGCCATCTAAGAGAAAAATGTATACGAAGACCTCCAAAACACCGTGACTTATTTCAATTTCAACAATCGGAATATGTACATAGGAATGTGTACAAAAATCTTCTTCTTCTTACTATTATCTCTTGATTCCGATGACTGATTGGGCTAACACTTTCACATGTTTGTTATTTCGTGTGTGTGGCATGTGTGTTCAACCACACGAAGTATGAATACTGCTTGCAACTGTTGTCATACATTCAAATATTAATACCTCGGTATTGTCATCTTCAATATGATTTGTTCATGTGCATTACAGTCATACTAACCGGCTGATACGAAATAAAGTTTGCCATGATGATGAAGCGTACCGCTAAACAAACAAAGGTTGTTCCCAAATGAATAGTTTACAATTCGGCCAAACCGGTAGCACTTGCGAAAATGTTGAAGTCATTACTCAATTTCGCATTGAGTGTGTGAGGAAACAAGTGCACTGCACTTGTCATAATTCGGATGCCATCATGGCGAGGTAATGAGCCGTTCTAAATGTTTTCCATGCCGAATAAATAGAGACTTCACAGCGTGCCGCTCACTACATTTGCATTTTAATTACTATCATCCATCAAACCCAGGGAGATATATACTCGGCGGCCACACTGCGCGGAACGAGGGTACGCCAATGAAGATATATACGGATTATAGTAACACCAAGACATCCTGTGTAATTGTCACGTGGTTCATTGAAATAAGCGGAAAGTCACCGAATGGAAGTTACAAGCAGAAAGAGTATTTTTTTCCTAACGTCAAGTCAGTTTTTTAAATTTACAATATGTAACGCCCAAAGACTCTTTTCTGTCATACCCCAAAGTTTTATAACCACAGTGGTCTGCTAAACTATAACATTATTATAGGAACCTCTTGTAAAGGAGTTGGATTTTGCTAAAGTTAATATCTTTATGCATTGTATCCACTCTTAAATTGTTCCGATTTTATGTGCCAAAGGTCACTAAAACTTGAGATGACAGTACAACTTGAGATGATAAAAATGTTATCTTATGCAAAGTTTTAAAAACATGTTAAGCGTCCGGGTTTTTTTTAAAGGAAGGAGGAGGGGCTTTTCATCTTTTAAATTTTTTATATTGAAGATGGCCGCCAATCGTTTTTCAATTTCCGACAATCGTAGGATTTTCAACTGTTCAACGACACAAAAATATAAGAGGCGCGTTGGACAAGAGAATTGAACATGTTTACAGTGGTTTTTAATAGTTTTACTAAGTTCTGACTCGCAAGTATTATATTTTTTCCGAAGAATTTTTGGGGTTTTTTGCACCTCATTTTCCACTGTAAACAATAAAATAATAATAAACAAAATCCAGGCGGCCCCCGAAAAGAAAGCGGGCGGGGACGCTATAAACATGCTTTTTACTTCGCCTTATATGCACCTATATAATCATGTACTGAATGATGAGAGAGAAAATTGGGAAGCCGAAAAAACATATGTTGTTGCTGAGACCATACCCACCTCGTGCGATACGTAGAAATCAATGATTTGAAAATAAAACCCCTCATTTGGGAAGAAGCTTAAATGTAAGCCACCCCCATTTACGAACATTTGACTTGAACTGGCACGTTTTTGGTCTTTTGTGCAGGGTTGGATTACTACTACTGCAGATTTAGTTTGAATTTCCCTTTATAATCGCGCCCCACATTTAACTTGGTCAAACCGTCAAGCAACATTGCAAGCTGGAATTTGGTATGTGTTACTGTTAGGAAATCAGCGTTCACTAAAAACACGTGTCGTGTCTTGATGAATGTTGGTTGGGGGGAGAATTACCACCCAACCCTCCTACCCTTTAACGGCAACACCACGAGAACTGAATCACTTTCCGTTACATTTACTTCCTCATGTGGTTTCTTTCAACAGCGCCGATTGGACAGAAGAAAGCCATCCATTCAAGCGGTACAACAGGCCCTACCACGCAAACCCCGCCAAAAAGTGACACGTACATAACTGCATTAAATTAATAAATTTCCTTCGTGTGGAGCTGTGATACTAAAACATGACTTCAATTGTTGTGGTGTGCTTTAACTTTCGGCACTCCTCATTTCGGGTTTAGAAGCAAGTTCTCTGCATGTTTCTCTGGACTCCAAATTTTCAGGGAACTTGAAGTGTTTTGTTGGGGAGAGTGAAGGCAAAACAATATGGAAGGCGCAGTCATATCATATAGGCCCTACGCAGGATCAATTTGCGATGGAGGGGGGGGGGGGGGGGGGGTGCGAATTCAGATTCTGCGGACCAAAGTGTAAAAGTCTCGTTAAAAAGTGATTCCGATTTTGGGAGGTTGGGAAGTTTTTTTTAATAACTGTAGCCGACTACAATAGCCTATTTACACGTGTCCGAATAGAACGCATGCATTTCAACACGAGAGAGATGAGAGGATATGATAAAAAAAAAATGATAAAAGTACAATTTAATTGGTTGACATTGTGGGAATTGAATGGGATGCCTACTCCCACCCAGAGATATGGGCCTGGAACTCATTCCAAAATAACCTAAGTTGCAAAGCACCAGCTACCTTCGGTCTCACTCAAACTGCACTCGTGAAGCACATCTACTATAAATCCACACATTTTCACAAGATGGAACGCTATAATAGCCCTCCGATAACCGTCCCCGGCTACCACGACTGGAATGGTCAAACCACGTCTATGGCATTCCCAGAGATACATCAAGAGCAGAGTCTTTGCTTGTTTCAAGTTCAATAATGCATCTTGTATATGCAAATACCTGCGTTTCCTGCTACATTAATAATCTCTGATTGATTGCAGAAGGGGAGAAACTGTCAGATTTCCATTGGCCATTTTTTCCCTTCTTTTTTGCGGCGAGCGATTCTGTCTCGTCAAATGCACAGAAAGCCACAGTGTGCCCCTCGTTCCCTTTTAAATATTTGAGAGCGCGGCGAAGTCTATCATGATATACGGCACGCCCATCCATCACCCACTGTCGTTTACAGAGTGCGCCACAAAGAAGGAAAGGTGTCGCGGCGAGGGGTCTAGCCAAGTTAGGCCCCTGCCCCGAGCCGAGTCCACGGTTCAAGGTACCCTGCTTTCTACCTCTCCCCCACCTTCTCTCTCCCCCGTGTTCTAGCTTAAGCTCTCGGTACAGGAAGGAGCTCGCTCCGCTAACCAACGCGCCAGCACACGCCTCTAATAAATCACACCTCTCGTCTGTGAGGGCCGAGCGTGTTCTGAAATTGTATTCATACCGCCCGACGCTGGCTGTGTCTGATTTTGCAGGCTGCAGAGGGGGGCGGGAACTCATAGTTGGGGGAGCGCAACATGAGTCATGCATTGCGATGGCGCGATAATTCTGCTTTCACCCGGTTAATTTCTATTGTATTTAATTTAATGTATTTTAACTGAGCATAGTGAAGTTCCGTGCAGGAAAATCGGAAAATCCATGTGCTCTGTTCAAAACAAAATTAATTTTTATCTGCGGCACTTTGGTCATTAAAAGGGTAGTCCTATTCAGTTGATAAAAAATTCAAATTAAGAACTAAACTTAAAAAAGAAATATATACAAAAACAAACAAGCAACCCCCCCCCCCTAACGAACAAAAACAAAGATGATATTGTAAATGATATTGTTTTGGTATTTGAGAGGAGGCAATTGCTTCCATTCCTGATTTGCGGTCGCCTGTTGTTTCCTCTCGTCCAGAATTTACTAATCAACGATGCATTTTGGCCGAAATCAATCCGGCCTGTGCTCGACCACTGAGTGGTTATTTATTTTGATAGTAATTTGTGATACGCTAGGTTATTTCACTTTGGTGTATTTGCATACGTTATACATTTTACAGTGATCTTCCAAAATAACCTAACGATTAGTATAGACAAAGAAATGTCAACAAAAGAATATTAAAATCATAACTAAGTTATAGCTAATTCACGAGTGATCTTTTTTGCAAATTTTTGGCTATAGGTAAAAAATAAACATGTTGTGCAAATGTGTCCCTGCCCGCGTCCTCTTTATAGGCTGTGTTTATTTATTTATTTATTTATTATTTAATTATTATTATTATTAAAAAGAAATTTTTTTGGGGTGGTCTTTTTCTGAAAAAACAACACTAAATGGACCTTATACGTAGCAGACATCTTAGAGGATACTAATATCAGTGTTCTACAGGCATGGATAGGCCGTTTGTACTTACATTGTTACAGAATTTGAATGACAAAACCCTTGATGGCATGGCCGCTACGCATTGCATGTTTTGAATAGATTAAGTACAGCCACAATCATAGGGGTAGTCTTGTATAAAAACGGCGGCTATTTTGTAAATTATGCCTAGTGACCACGATATTATTTCCGACAGAGGTAGGGTCACTGAAATAGAAAACAAAACTCTGAGAAATGGAAGAATACATCGTTTAGAGTTGTAATCAATAAATATTTATTTGAACTTTTGCATTTTTTATTGTAATACAAACCATTTTAAGTGCAAAATTTCGAGCCGGTCGCCCCGCCCCTAAAAAATCCCACTTACACAAGTAGCCCGGATGTCAGAACCGCACGTCAGCACTTGAACGAGTGGAAGGCCGGCCAGCCATGCATGCGCGATGTGTATAGCGCGTGTACGACCAAACAGAGAAACATGGCAAAATCATCAGAAGTTTTCAGAAGAAAATTTGTCCCTATCTGACTCAGAAAAGAATGAACATATGGGGATGAAGTCGGTATAATTGTTCCCGATATGAACCAGAAGTCTAGAAAGACGGCAGCAATAACAGAGATTGAGGCACAATTCCTGGCATGCACAACGCGTATCCGGCGATCGATGGAGAAGTTCCCAATCAAATTTCCCAATCAAAGTTCCCAGGCAGCAGCAAAGAAAAATCTTTTTGCTGGAATGACATTTTCTTTTAGCTTTAGAATTATCGAAATCCCAAACTGGGAGTAGAAATTGCCAGCAGTGAAATGATCGGAAATATCCACATGCCAGAAATGTATGCATTGTAGAGGCCATTTTGGACTACGTTATGTACAAGCATGGCGACGCGACCCGACAATTTGCTGAGGTAGTTTGCTCTGTTCAGCTGGACTTTTGAGGCCTAAATTTTCCACAATCCCTCGTCTTTGGGGAATGTACATCTTCTTTAGGTATATTACTGAAGCCTGGAACGACACACCTGGCCGACATCTTGCATTTTACGTGTCAAAATATGCCTGGAATTGTTTCCACTTTCGACGGTCAATTCAAAGCTTCAGTCGGAAATATCCATTTGCCAGAAATGTCTGCAGTTCTAGGCCAGTTTGCACAACACAAATAGGGCTGTAAATGGTTCCTTTTTTAACTTATGTCTTTTTACGGTCACTATTATGACAGTAAAAGGACAAAAGACAAAAAATAACTATTTACAGCCCCATTTGTAGGGCTAGCACTACGTGTTTTGTGCACAAATCTACGTACGTGCGCGATGCGCGGCCGGCCGGCCGTTCTAGACGTGACGTCACAGGGTCACGTGATGCATTACATCATCCTTTTGCAATTTTCGAGCGGATATTGTGGAGGGGGGGGGGGGGCTCGAAAAGAGGTAAGTAAAATAGCGTAAATGAGCCAAACAAATCAGAATTAAGAGGAAAAACAGCAACAGTGTTGTTTTTTAGTAACAAACACATTTATTAAGACCAACATTGTTTTCTATTTCAGTGACCCTTTAATGCCTCTATTTGGGGTGTTTATTATTACTAGCAAACATATGATAGCATTAGAAGGTAGTTTTTTTTACCTATTCCCGACAAAGTGTATGAAGCACTGTATGCTCAGTGCTTTCCGAGAGTCCGTGGAAAAAATATCACAGGCTTACTCGGGTGAAACCCGAACCCACGACCCGCTGCTGACTAGTGCAAGCGTCTAACCACTCGACCACCGATCTTGCCGGGGTCGGCTGGCCGATTCGAACCCAGTATAGCAACGTGCACCGCGTAGTCTAATCAGTGTGTGGATGGAATTTGCGTTGGGGATGTTGTAAATTAGAAGGGAGATTTTGTCGTGCCAAGTATCGGCAGTGTTATATTGAGAATAATACTCAAAAGGCATTAACGGAGTATGTATTACAGGATATAATGTATTACAGAAAGGACCTACTCGAGAAATTATAATTGCCGAGTTAAAGAGGTATGAAGAAGTATGATGGATATTATTGAAAGAAACAGTTACACGTCAGGGATGTAGGCCTATGCATTTTTCACGCATTGGTTTGAGTTGGCTACGGATCAAGCTCTTGCTATTACCCCAGGACCCTCAGCCTTTGGCATTGCTTTACACGGAAGGGCTTTAGTTCTACCCATACAGCAAAGGCAATGATACAACCAAATGTTGCAGGATAGCAATAGTGTTTATTCACAATCGAAAATTAATTTGAAATGAATACAATATTTCATATAACCTATAGTGATTAAAATGTTGAGGCTACAAACGTATTTTCCTGTTTGCCTGTGCACAATTGAATGGGCTGATTGATTACGTTACTTTACTTAAGCTAAAGCGATGAAGATGGCCCATAAAAGTCCGCATTAGCCAACCCTTGGACAAATCACTACCCACCAGCGCCATAACTCCCGGGATATGTATAAGTCAGTGTGTTTTCAATTTGACAATATCATCAAGAAACGATCGCATGTCTGGAGACAAAAGTGCGCCTGTCCCCAACATCCCCTCACCGAGGACTTGAGTGTCGTAAGCCTCTGTAGATCCACAGTCCCCAACCGATAGAAGCAACAGCTGTCTGGGTGGGCCGGGCTGACCCCGCAGTCTCCCCCTTGCCCGCCCGGTCACCCTCCCCGAGCCGGTCTACAGCTATTAGCTTCCCCCGGTAGGAGACGGGCAGTGGAACCCCCCCCCCCCCGTCAGTCAGCCTGCTAACGCGCAGAGAAACGTGGTAATCACGTTAGTGCCCCGTGGTGCTGCAGGCTGCAAGCGACAATCAACCGGGTTTTTCTGTCTTACTAGACTCCTATCTTCAAGTTCAACAGCCCGGTGATATTTTTAGGGTGGTCCGCTCGAAACACGGTCGCTACTCTGACACGAACCGCCGCAGGACGATTCTGTCCTGGTTCCTCCTGTGTTTTTGAAGTCATGCCGGTAGAAATTGCCGCGGATATGAAAAACCTCCCAGAGTAATCAGTACAGTGTTATTATCCCGGGCCCAAGTTGCCGCCGGGGTATAAGGGGGAAAGGTAAGGGAATCCTCCCTGGTCTCTCATCGCAATTCATGCTCCGATGACAATGACACAGCTGCGTGCTTCGGCTTATTATTGCAAGAGGATGCATAGTGACATATAACATCATAGCACCTATTTCTTGAGGGCACCAGTTTTATCTCCCGTCTCTTTCTCGTAGGCAAACTGTAAAACTTAAAATTTTAAAAGCCGGGGATTGTTAGGGCTTGGCGTCTCACTCAGACACCCTGAATGGGGTGATTCTGTCCGCGCCGAGACGGGGTATGCCTGTGCTGCGCGTAGGCGTCACTCCCTGATTGATTTCGCCATCCTCGGTTCCTGAGAATGTTTTCACACAAAGAAATGCAAACACAGTCAACAGGTTGGCACGGGAAGACCCCTGGCTACTTTTTCGGATTCATTTCGTGCGTAATTATGCGTCAAAGTTGAAATCCGGTTTCAAACTTCATTTCCCATGACTTCACGGCATGTCTCTCGACCAAGACAAATTGGCGTTTGTTGTGGGAGCACCGGCACTCTGGAACAGACTGCCTCTCATATCCAAAACGCATCCTCCATCAACTCATTAAAAACGCAGCAAAAACAGATCTAAATAGTGAATAGAACTTCAATAAATACCAAAGAAATTATCCCAAATTTTAGACCTATAGACCCAGGCGGTGTGACTTCCACCGTTGGTGAGAACAACTCACCTCCCCCCTTGATGATGTTAATGTGTGGCTATGTTAACATGTGACATTACAACTCTCGCTTGTAACCGAGAGGTCGAGATGCTGGGGTATATGACAGGAAATCAAATAAGAAACAAACCCTTCCATTTGTGCTGACCACTGGAAGCTCACACATGACCTGTCACCATGATACGGATGGACTGTTGGAAAATAATTGAGATTATGGCAGTTCCTGAATGGACGTAACCCAAGCGTTCATTTTGATGTACGTGCACATACTACTAGACTGCGTGTTGTTGTAGTTAGTTTGTAAGTTCAACGCTATACCCTCGTTAGAGTCACGACTCCTTGTTTAGAGAAAAATGAAGCTCAAAGTCGGTGGATTGTGCGAACTATATTATCAATGGTCATCACACTGTGGTCCCTCTTTCAGTTGGAAAACTGATAGAAAAGGGGCAGGATAGAAAGAAGAAAAAATTCGTTTTAAAAATGTTAAATTCCAAGATTGATTTCCCAGTGGTAAAATGGTTGTTTCTGCTTGTAACTTAGCTATGGTGCAATTTTGTGCTCGTGTCAATGTATACTGCGTCACATGGTCCCTCGATGAGTTGATGATCATGTCGTGTGTTTTTAGGGTGAGACTAAGAATTACCAACTGTCACTGAGTACAAATCACGAGTACAATTTTTTTCGCACCTGCATGCAAATAGAACTCGCCTGCTTCTCGATGCTAAAAGGTCAACCCTCAAGCAGAACGTGTTTAATTCAACTGACACACTGCAGAAATGACGGGGTGAAAATACGACATTTCTCGCCTTGTTTGACAGTAATGCATGTCTAATCATAGTCAACACTCACAACAACTTTCGTTTGCTTTCACTGGCAAACAATGGACAGACAGAAATACTTGCGGATTATGCAGTTTGACATTACCCATAGTTGGGCTGCTCAACAAAGTGTTGCATTGCACACGCTCCGTCGGCGCGCACTCTGAAAAATGAAAACAAGAAGCGCCCAAGTCGATGTCCGATCTTGAACTCCCACCAGGACCGGCCAGCAGCGTTCGGTCCAAGGGCAGTGGCAAGCCGGAGGCCCCGCGGGACCACTTTGACGAGCCCGCTTCAGAACGGGTCCGCCATAGACTCGTTCATGCCATGGTGTCTCTCGCGCCTGTTCACCTGCCGATGGATAGGCCCGGTGAATCTGAAGACGGGGGGAAAGAACTGCTATGATTTTTTTTTCCTCAGGAACGTGGGAATGCAGGCATCACTGGCGGGTTGGAACCCCGTAGTCATGCTGTTTACTTTGTAAACACAAAACTGGAGTTGCAAATGCAAATTGCAGACTATCGAGACAACTTCATCGACATTTTCGAACCAGAATTTTTCTTGCCACCGTAGAAGACAAAAATGGCAAAATGGGGTTCACGTTGCCCGCTCCCCAACCCCTATATGCCACCGACACAAGACACATAAAGGCACACGTGCCGTTAATCCGTGCTCAAAAGTGGGAAGGAGCTTATTGTTTCCCCTTTAAATCACCCCTAAAAAGTGACCTCCAAAGTTTTGAAAATATTTTCTTTTTGAAAATATTTTGAAAAGCGGAGCGGGGGAGGGGAGGGGGAGGGGGGGGGGGGTGCTTAAGATATGTGGGAACGTGGTGGCGCTGTACAAAACAGGTATTATATTTATGAAGTTATGAACACGAAGCTATACGAACATTGGATTTTTACATTATACAGTTTGCCGTTTTCGTTTGGAATAATTAGGCTTACATTTTTTACAGCAGTGAAATTTCTGGCGGATGATGGACCACCCCTTGTTCAAAACAGGGGGGTGGCGGATATATACCCCCTCCGCGATCTACGACCGTACACACATGGCTGTGGGGGTTAGTATTTTATAGCAAATAATGTAGCACTTGCACTGACCCCATTGACCTGTTTAAAGTTTTGTAGCAGAGATGCTGGGAAAACAAAGATACAAAAATGGTCTTCTTGTAGACTGATTCCCTGACCCTACTCAGTCGGCCGACCATCGCTGGAAAATGATGGACAAATTTCACTTTTCTTGAAAATGACAGCACACCACGGTGCCATGATTTCACAGGATGCTTCTTACTCTATTATTTACTTACAGTCAATTAAGATATTTCATAATAATTTAGTAGTTTTGTTTTTTGATGTTTGCAAATGTTGTATCTTTAATGTACAGGGCAATCATCCCGCGTAAAGTTAAGATCAAATAGATTGCTGGGTGTAGTAATCGTTTTAATTTTTCGTTCAAAAATACAGTTTTCCTCCATTATTCGTTTGCAGGATAAAATCCATTGAGTTGATTTTTTTTAGCCAAAGCACGGACATGTTTGAACTTCGCCATAGAGTCGAGTCTCAACGCTGATCAAGCGTTTGGTCTGGCATCTGCCTATTCGCCTCCGGTGATATTTGCCCAACGACTACGAAAAGAAGAATAGTTTCCCCATGGAACCAAAGTGCCCGTGCTGTTTGCTGCAATAGACATGAGAAAACAGAATAAGATATGCACTGACATTTACTTGGATCTTGTGTGCGCTTTCCATTCAACCTTTTAACTCTCATAATTCATTTTAATCACCTGTTGTTCCCATTTCGTTTGATAAGTGTTCGTGTTAAAGATCTGTGTCTGTGCTTTTTGGGCGTCGCACCCGCGGGAAAAAATTAGGAATTGAATTGGTAATTTGTACAGCATTAGATAAAGAGCTGTCCAATAAGACGTCCCACAAAGAATTGTTTAAGTCACACAGTTTATAAGTTCCAATTTTGCAAAAGGAGCGGGACCCTCCTATTCGCACATTGTAAATATACAGGGCAATCATCGCACGTAAAGTTAAGACCACACAGATTGGAAAGTGTAGTACCAGTAGGCCTCAGCGAGTTTTTGTTTTCGTTCCAAAATACAGTTTCACTCCATCATTCGTTTAGGAGGAAATCCATTGGATTGAAATTTTTAGCCCAAGCACGGACATTGCAGTTTTATTGTTTGCCTCTTGTTTCTTTTAAGTTGTAACAATTTGTTGGAATAGCTATTCATTCTAATTTAATCTATCAAACACCTGAAGACTTATTCATCAAAGGCAGTGCATGGATTGTCTCCCCTTTAAGCCCACGTTGCACAAAACGAAAGAAAAAGACAAAGGATATCTTTTGGATGTGCTTCCATCGTATATCTCCAAAACCCAAGTGGCCGCTAAAACACCACTCTCAAAGATTCCCGACTTCATCAGCCGTAAACTTGAAACTGGAAGTTTACAAATTGTACAGTTAGGGGATTGTCTTACGCGTACCGAGTATCAAGGTGCATTGACGCATTGCAGTCGGCTTATCACAATAATTCAGTAATTCCACGTTTCACTGCAAGTGACAAGATTTCATGAACAGATTAATTTATGGCAGAGACACTGCAGATTGTTGATGGCGGATCAGTAGGTACCGCACTCGGTCCTATTATAGCCAGATTGTCAGGTTTGATTACGAAATAAATATGAAACATAGTCAAGGAATGGGTGTTAATGACATACCATGGATCTCTTTCCCTATAGGCATATAGTGATGAATTATGGTGTCACTTCCCCTTTTGTTAATGCACCATACCAATGAATTGATGATACACTATCGCATGCTTGGTGCTCCGCGCAGCGAATTCGCAAAATTTGAAAACATTTCATTTTCTACCAGCTTTCTCTGTGGACTTTTTATGACTTCGTGAATTGGGCTTTAATCGGAAACAAATCCCAACAAATCATACTTGAATTTTCGTGCTTAACATAGCAGGTCATTGTCGTAACGGCTTAACAAACGAACACGTTATAGCCTCTTTAATATTTATTATCATTTGTTTCAGGACCACGAACTCGGAAGATGAAAGCGCGGGCGTCCATCGCTAGCACGGAGGGCGCCACCTCGCGGCGAGACGAGAAGCGCCCCCGCACGGCCTTCAGCGCCCAACAGCTCCAGCGGCTCAAGCACGAGTTCCAGCAAAGCAACTACCTGACGGAGGAGCGGCGGCGTGGGCTGGCGGCCGAGCTCCGGCTGAACGAATCCCAGATCAAGATCTGGTTCCAGAACAAGCGGGCCAAGATCAAGAAGGCCAACGGGGTGCGTAACTCGCTGGCCTTGCAGCTGATGAAGCAGGGGCTTTACAACCACTCTACAGTGGCTCTAGGCACCGTCGAAGGCGAGGAAAAGTCCATTACATCCAGGGATAATACCAACGATGCAACTGCTTCTTAACTTATACTGCCAGGGATCTAAACCAACCCTGGTTGATTTCACTCTTAATTCCAATACTGGCGACTACGCACAAAGTTCACCTGTATCTTTTATGGAGCAGATTAATCCGAGATGTGATTAATCCGAACACCGAATCCGAAACAATTCCGATTGAAGCCTTTGCAACCGAACGTTTATCGACATAGAGACCGGACTTCGCTCTCGTCATCTTTGTAGAGGACACTGTTGATTTCAACATTGGAAACTACACTTAAGCTGAACTTTATCCTCTGCGAAACAGTCTTCAGGTTCGTCAGATTTTATATAGCCTCTGCGCGCAAACTATTGTCGACGTGCGACGCGACATGTACCGTTTTGATGTCTTCACAAGAAGGCCTGGATACGCATCTACGGTACTTCAATTCGTACCCAGGGCCAGGGGCGGGTACCCAGGGCCAGGGGCGGGCACCCAGAATTTGTCTCCAGAAGATGCTCACCAATTTTATTCCACAAAGAATTGTTCCGAAAAGTGCCCTCCCACAACAGGTTTTTCCATAAAAAGGGTGCCACGAAAATAACAGCCGGGACGGGGACTAAGACTGGTTTTGACATTGGTGGCATTGTATTTGGCTACACAGCTGTACGCCTAAGACTATAAAGAGAAAGAAACTGACAACCTTCTGGGAGCTCAGACCCCCGACATCCCCGGTGAGCCAATGCTTCATCATTTTGACCGTGTCACGGGAGCAGAAAATTCCGCTGGGATGAAAAACACAAAAACCGCTGCAGTCTCTCAAGTCCCGTACATTATTCCTTTCATTCCACTGGCTGTCATCACTGATTAAACCCATCGTAGCTCAGCATGGTCTGGCGCAGATCCCATCCAGAACAAACTCCAGATATCAAAGCCGGATGATAAGGGCTGTGGACTTTACGGTCCTGATTGTCAGTTTCGGAAATTGAGTAGAAAACTATTCCATCACTCGGTGTTCCCAATGGCAAAACTCTAGCCATATCTATCAATCCTTCCACTTTAAAACTTATGGCATATGAGCCTATATTCTGGGATTTCTTTGGCTGCAGATTCGGTAACCCCTGAAACATGAAACACCAGCACGAGAATTATGTTTGCAAGACTGCCCCCAATGTTGATCACCTGAGGGAAACATGACTGCACAGTTCAACAGAGGGCGTTTTACATCGCCACTGCTCCGTTCTGTTGGCGAAAGCGTCCTTGGGAAAAACGCCATCATTGCGCGTTGATAACTTCTACATGGGTTGGTTGTACTTTTTCATTCCACGATTAGGTTGCAAGGTGATTTTTATGCAGCAAGCAGATCATGTGAAACTGTAAATAGACAAATAAATTATGTGAACTTTGCATGAATTGCTAATGACTTAGATGGATAATGCTCATGAACAAGATGAGAGCAAATCTATAATTTCTTTAATTTCAGATGCTAACTTTGCCACCATTAATTTGTACAATAAGGAAGGATTCTTTAGTTTTCATTAGAGTGTGTATTGTTGTCGATGCACCAGATTAATCCTTGATTTTGAACTTCTTTTTCGAAATGGATTAAATCGTAGGTGCCATCCCCAAATTACAAACTCTGATAGGCATAATGTGCAATTTTCGACCAAAACTACAAAGGGGCTTTTGGTTGCCAAACAATTTCCTCTTGCCAGTAATTTATACCGCCGTCAACAAAATTAGAGCTTAAAATAATGACATTGGGAAATATTTCACAGACCCATAACGTTCACCACATTTTGACAAAAAATAATTTGGGGAAAAATGAATTCCTTTGAACTATATAATATTGGGTTCTGGTTCTGATACTCGACAATGACACATTTATAAATTCTGACATAGGCGGGGCGCGCGATTTTTTTTCGTACCACATATTCGCTATGGCAGTACGTTTGCATGGTTTTTGTATGCTATTGTATGCTATTGAAGCTATTAATAGAGGGCGATAGATAGTGACGTCATTCAGACAACTACCTTAAGGTTGCAGTAAACCGATTCATTCGAGCTGCTGTTTTGGCTATATTGGTAGAGCTTAAGGCTTTGGATTACGAGGCTTGGGTGGGTTCGAATCCTCTACTGGGTTTGTTTTTCCTTTTCTAATTGGTGGCATGGAGGATTGTATTTAAAGGGAAAACAAATCTGAGAACCTATCTTGCAGCTCACATAGCCAAGTACACAAAAATACCAGTACTGATGCGAATATGTGGTACGGAAGAAAATATCGCAGGCGGGGCAGCATCGGGGACCAAAATACGCTTTATAACAGACTTGAAAGTATGCCAATAAATTCCAATGAATACGTTTATTTTTCAGCAAATGTTTATGATCATAATCAACATTATTGCTGTTGCCTATTGTGTAAACTGACATCTTGTGGTTTGAATTTAATCCACGATGTCATCTGCTTTAATCCGCATTTGTGCCATATACATGTATACAGATATTTCCTTAACCTTTGACAATCCTAAGTACATGCACATTTCCCATAATGCCTATCCATGACATAGCAGTGGTATTACAGTGAACAGCAGTTTCAGTATTATACAGTTTGAGCGTTTAAAGGTTTATTTTTTCGTTCTCTGAT
Organism: Hippasteria phrygiana; assembly: GCA_037893225.1. Classification (NCBI taxonomy): domain Eukaryota; kingdom Metazoa; phylum Echinodermata; class Asteroidea; order Valvatida; family Goniasteridae; genus Hippasteria; species Hippasteria phrygiana. Next base: position 404,115 of record JAZGUH010000338.1, read on the forward strand.
ATTTATCCCTTGTGATTGTTATTGCTTGGTAACTAGTCATTGACTTATTCGTGTTAATTAAAAACACGTTCAATTTTAACTGTGAATTTTTATTTCTTATCAAAGTGTTTTGGGCCAAAGTTTTAAAAAGATGTTTACAATTTGAAAAGATGTACGAAAAATGAAGCTACTTTAAAACAAATACTGTCATGGAATAAGGTCAGCACAGCGATACCGCACCGTGAGCTGTCAGTCAAGAAGCGATTACAAAGAATCGATATTTATGTTTGCTAAATCAAAAGAACTTTCAGGTGATGTTTCATAGACTTCTAATTTAAATAACCTTTAACTTCGCGCACATGTTTCTAGCACTTTTTATGGTTATTCTCCAAAAAGCGTACTAAATGATAATTGTCCTGTTTAAAAAATGTAATGTTTTTTGCAATTATAAGGATCTGTATTTTAAGATTGTGATGTTTGCATGATGTTTACTTAACTGCTGTAAGGGTTTTGAAGCTCTGTAATGTGAAAAAGCAATCGGGGTCATGGACGTATATAAATAACCTGGACTCGCTATACGTCCGTGGAGTTGAAGCCAGTTAAAGCCATCTTACAGTGCCGAAAACAATAGTTTGACAACCTTGTCCCCTTCACTGTAAAAAGCAACGGCTAACACGTTTTTAACACTTCAACGCGTTAATATTAATACTTTACACGTAAAGGTATAGGGGGCGTTGTACGCGATTAACACTAAAACACGTTTAAATAGGCGTTGGTGTTAATGATTATTAACATTCTAAAGTGTTAATATCTACCTAAATTAACACCTCAAGCGTTGATAATCATCAAACAAACGCCTATTTAAACGTGTTTTAGTGTTAATCGCGTGCAACGCCTCCTATACCTTTACGTGTAAAGTATTAATATTAACGCGTTGAAGTGTTAAAAAATTTTAGCCGTTGGTTTTTACAGTGTTGGTATATTTACATCCTTGTTTCATTCTGGTTCTCATTACTACACGTTAATCACTGTGTACTACAGTCACGGTAATATGGCGGCTGCTGGCTTCAGTAATCATACGGCTGTATATAGACGCATTGCTGGTTTAGGTTATTATTTACGTCCGTGCTTGGGTTGGGTTGCAGATTGTGGCCCTCTTGCGGTGAAAATGCACAGAGTCTCTGTTCGAAAATGCGAAGTCTGAGTCCACCATCAATCTTTGAACATAATGCGGACGTGTACACACATACGGGTAACTGGTGTGCACATTAACTCTGTTGTGGATGTACAGCTATAGGCATGTCTGGTTGCACATGAGTAAGCAAATTCAATATACATTTGTATTGGTTTTCGTGCCCTTCACCGATGTTTTTGTTTATAAACGCTGCATACTCAGTGTTGTCCCGAGAGATTATTTAAGTAAGCAAGCTAAAACAAAATACCCGCGCAGACCGCATCGCATTGTGGGAACTTTTAAGAATTTGTTAAGGACCTGACGCTCCGTCATCTGTTGTGCTTTAATATCCGTTAAGTTTGGTATTATGTAAAGGCTGTCGATAGCGTCACTCCCAAAAAGCAAACAAGCAAAAAACAAACAAACAAACAAACAAACAAACAAACAGAAAACCTGGAATCTACACCCTCTTTTCAAATTATTAGTGTTGGTGTTCCCCAAAAAATCGGGAAAATTGTTAAGACAATGTTAACATTAAGTCCTGAAAAGTGGCTAAACTGTATAGTGAGTACCTTGATTGACATCATAGCAACAGCGCCCTCACATGTCGGGAAATAGCTTGACCATTTTGAATAGTGAAAAAGAAGACTTTATCCTCATTTCAAGTCCAAAAAGGGAATTCCTTTATGCTTACACAGTTCAAAAGCATTGATTTTCGTGCAAAATATCGTTCACAGCAATTTTCATTTCGCTGGGCCTTTAATTACTATTTAAAATGATAAAAAGTGTAACTCAGAGTGTTTGCCCGTTTAATTGCAAGGAGCAAAGTAATTCTGTATAATATTTAAATGATAACGGATTGCAGGGTCTCTATGAAGAATCAACTCTGAAGTTGATCAGTGTCGAAATAAAGCATGTACATAATGTAAGTGTGAAAACCACAACTTCAGACAATCATGCTGATTGGTAAAATCCATCTGTATTTTTTAATGTATGATGTAGCTTTGATATTTGACCACAAACCAATTTGATTAGTTTGACGATGGTGCAAGTCCTGCAAGTACCCACCCTTTACAAAAAAGTCTCCCATGCAAAACCCCATGGGAATTGCATGGTGAATTGGACACCATGGGAATCCCATGGGAGGTTTTTGTAAGGGACAATCCATCCTGCTGAGAAACCTTTCCGTCTGAAATGCTGTCATCTTCGATAGGATTGTATTTGAAGACCTTAATCCAAAAATGTCGTGGTGTATTTCGATTTCAACAATCGAAATACGTCCATGTGAACATGCACAAAATCACTGTTTAAACACTCGGATGACTACGGAGCCCCTAAAGGGACTTCCAAATTATTGTTTATCTCGTGCGCACGATTATATCTTGTGCGCACGACATAAGTGCACGAAGAAGGAGTTACAGCTGCACGTGACGTGAAAAAGACTGGACGACAGTGTTGGAGCAAAGACTTTGACCCTCAAGGCCAAGCCAAGGCCAAGGCTTCGAGTCACAAGGCCAAGGCTTCGGTCCTCAAGGCCCAGGCCAAAGCCAAGGCCAAGGCCCTACAAAAAGAATGACTACATGTAGGCCTACTCATAAAATGTAGCCACACCATCATGAATCGCTTTTATTAAGAAGAGAATAAACTGTCATTATTTGCAATCAGAACATTCACGAGTGTTACTGTGAACACGTTTACATTTAACTGTCGTTTTTCATAAATACTTTTCTATTGTTAGGTTACTCGTGGTTTTGCATGCATGTCTTATTTGGGGCCAAATTTGAGGCTACATTGCCTGATATCGATTTTTAGCCAAGACTTTTCATTTTTACGGAAAAGTAGCCACATTTTAATCTTATATCTTTAAAAAGGCAAAAATGAAAATCAGCAGTTTGGATGAACGTGTTGGTGTTAACTGCGGAACAAGCCTGCCTGCCGCGAGCGCTGTGCTGCTACGACCATGAGTGGTTTATAACTCGTACGAGATATAATTCGTGCGCACGAGATTAATTAAGTTGTGCGCACGAGATATATGTCGTGTGCACGAGATAAAAAAATATATTGGAAGTCTTTTTAGGGGCTCCGTAGATGACGGATTGAGCTCAAACTTTCACTGGCTTGTTATTTCATGTACATGTTGAATCACACAAAGTACGAACGCTACCTGTCAGCTCTGCCAATACTATATCATACCGGTACCTTTGAAGAAAAAGTTTGAAAAATACTTTTTTTAAATGGGGAAGTCAATTGATAGGAATTATATTATCTTAAATGTCATCGTCATTGTCCCTATCCCCCTAATGCTATCGTCGTCATATCGGCCTTACTGTCACCGTCGTCGTATTGGCATTATCACCGTCACCATCGTCGTCATAATTTATTTCATCTGCTTGTTGAGATAGTGCTTTAAATCCAGGAATTTTTGTAAGGGGGGTGGGCTTGTTGAAAAATGTTAAAAATTTACCAAAAGTAGACCCCCCCCCCCGAACAAAACAATTCCGATGGCAAAATAAGTTACAGGCTTGGGGTGATACTCTTCTTTGGCGTTGGTGGCGCCATTCAACCCCCCCCCCTTTTTTTTGTTCCAACAAGGACCACGGATGTATTATAAATAACATGGAATACTTCCGTGGAGTCGAGCCAGTTGATGCCATCTTACCGTGCCGAAAACAGTACGTTTGACAACCTTGTCCCCTTACATCCTTTCACTTATATCATCGTTTCAAATAGTACCGTACATGTTCATCACTGTGTACTTGGCTTCGACTGGCTTCAGTAGTCATGCAGCTGTATACAGACGCATTGTGAATCCATACGTCCGTGACAAGGACCCAGAGATTCATAGTAACGTTAAACGTGAAAACAACGCTGTCCTGTATATATTCACGACATGAATATCCTATTGCATGGCCCATTTTAATGCATGTTAACAAATACTTTCCCACCTTTGACCTTCCATTTTATCAGTATTTTCTCTCCAATGGCTTTGTCTTCGCCCTACGATATTAATCATTACTCTCACATTCCCCATAGAAACGGACCTCTTCAGATCGAAGCTCATCACCTCTCCCCAAAAGTAATTTTATGCCTTAGAATATTTTTGTTTGTTTTTTTTTCCCGCAGGAGCACTTCGAATTCCCAATCCAACTCGCCCCTACATTCACACGCGTTTAAGCGCCTGTTGTTACATAACACACGTGCACTTTGGCTTTCTCCTGGTTGATACCTCCCGTAATCTCGGAGTTGACAAATCATTTCCCATCACCCTGACACACCGCAGGGGAAAAAACAAAGATAATACGATCCCATCCACAAAAAAGACTGAGTGTATAAAAAAGGGTCCAATTCCATCTCTGAAGCCTTTACAATTAGGTGTGATTTCAAGGATTCGTTGAGGTCATTCAGTATTATTCGATTCTCATCACATATATTTTTGTCATCGAGGTCAGAGGAAATGGACCACGTATTGAAGACGGCGATTCAGCGCGCCGCGTGAGGGTGTTGAGAACCAACATTGTAAGGGACTCCTCGGTGGGCCAAAATTGAAATTCACGGTAGGCGGTGCTCGGACTACCGTCACGCAATTGCTCTCATGCTGTGGGTCGTGCGTCGGTGTGTTGAGTAAGAATCTAGCGAGTCCATCGATTTGTTCCTTCCTCCATGCATGGAGAAATATTTCTCCATGCTCCATGGTTCAATCAAAAGTAAATTTCTGAAATGATAACAAGTAGAATATTTAATGTAACTTCCAAAACGATGATTAATAAATGCAGTATGATTATCGTGAGAGGTCTTTTTTATTAATTAAAAGTGGTATAAATTGATTTTGTTGCATTATTTCTAGACAGATACCTTGATGGTGTGGAATGAAAAGTGATGGCTTAATGATGCTTTCATTAGCCAAGCTGATGGATAAATGTGAACCATAATCTAGCCAGAGGATCGTATTTCATTCATGCAGATAACGTTTCCTTGTCTGTTTTTCATACACGCATATCGCTTGGTGAAATAATTTCGTGTCCTACATTGTGATGGTGTTTTGAATAGCCCGGGTAAAAGCCGGAAAAAATGATATCGGTAGCTACCTTTAAAAAGGTACACACCGGCCTCAACCGGCCTCAAATAAGCAATTCAGAATCATGGATTATACTATTTAAAAGGTTGTTGTGAAACAATTACCACAATGTCTTTTCATTAACGAGAAATTGTCAAAAATCCGAAATATGTCAAAGGTTAACGTATGCGCTTTTCCAGCCGCAACAACCGTCCAGTTTTTGCGCAAGATTGCCTGTAGACTGGTGCTTTGCTCCCACAACTATTGCAAGTCAAATAGAGGACACGGTGATCCAGTCTGCACGGTTGGACGGCCAGAATTATACATAAACAGTCATCACCAGTGAGAGATCAATCAACAAGATCATGAGTCATGGAGAGCATTGCATTGACTTCCAAAGATAGTGACACTATAGGTCAATAACCACAGGAGAATGGAAAAGTCTTCTTTGGATAAATAAACCATGTAGGCCTAAACTGTGACATACATGTACATGTACATGTACATGTACACACATTCACACACATACTTACCTATACTCGCGAGGACAATTGCTTTGTGTTTCCTATTCTTCCTTTAATATCGCCAAACCCCATAGACTAAGCACGTAGTCGTACGTTCGAGGACCGATTTTAACAAAAGACCGTCTCTCGAGGACAAGAAAGATTCTTTTGTGTTTTCTTTCTCCGCTTGTCCTCGAACGTAATACAGTACATGTACACGCACACACACACACACACACACACACACAGTCATGTAAACGGGTGCAATCGTGGACCTCCCATTGTTCCTCTTTTGTTTATACTCTAACTTTTTCGGAAGGCCTCCCATTGGTTTTGTACACGATTTTCAATCGTGGACGTTAGGTCAAACGTGGACCCCTTTGTCTGCGCCCGAATTCTTTTGTCCTAGGTCCACGATTGCCGGCATATACAAACTCACAGTCACACATGTGCGTTTTCCTATCCTCCTGAGGACCATGAATGGAACCCTTCTTTATTCCCTTTGTTTGTACTTTAACTTTTTCCGAACAGCTCCCATAAGGTTTGTACACGAAATTCTCCCGAGGACCCGGCCCAAGTCCTCGGTGTCATTGTTATCCCTAATCCCCCATTGTCCCAAGTCCTCTCTCGTATAGCTTGACCCACTCACAACCCCTTCCACGTACTACTGTACAGACATGGTCAGGCCCAGCATCACTGTCAAACGTAATTTTTACATACCTGTCCAACAAAATTCTGGCAAATACTGCATCTTTCATGCTGTCTTCATAATCAGTCTCAAGTTCGAGGGCTTGGTCCCTCCATCTGGCTAGGTTAGCTGGTCCAACCACTAGGCGGTCCTCACCAGCTCGACGATCAGAGTGCAGCGTTGATAGGATTTATGCGGCAGCTATGCTGGGTCTTCGCCCCGCCAGCCGCGGGGGCTATGCCGCGCCGGGCCCCACGCCGTGTCTCGTGAAACATGGGTCCGTCGCCCGCTCTTTCGGAAAAGTGTTACGACTTTTGCCAAAATGTCGCCAAATTGAAGTATAATCAACAATTAAACAATAGGTACAGTTTGGAAAAATAGTCATGATTATTATGGTTAAATTAAACTGGAATTTGGTTCAGTTATTGAAAGGTTTTACGGCTGGAAGTAAAACTAGCTCTAATGATCACGTGAGTTTCGTGAACCAAAATTTGGTGCAAGAAAGTCACGTGACTAACGTTTTTTTTAATTTCACGAAAACGGGAACATTTCAAGTTGTCGCGCTTGGACCTTTATAGAAAATCCTTCCAGTCATGGTGAAATCTAATTTAGCGCCTAAAATCGCCCAAGAGGCCGGTGTGTACCTTTAACATGTACACACAAGCGAACTAATGGTGTTTTCTTACTTAATCGTAAAACCCCAGTTAAAACAATTAATCATTGGCAAAATTCGCCATGTTTCCACTATAAACGGCGTCATCAAGAACTGCCCTTGAGAAGGTTGTTGATGGTTTGGGGTCAGATGATAGATAACTTCTGGAAATCTTATTCACATTTTCCAAGCCATGTTCTCAGCAATGCCACCGGCAGTTCATATAATTATAGGCCTAGCCTACTCTTTCAAATTCGACTATAGATTATAGTGCAAGGAGTACAACCGTGCTTTTCAGAAGGCAAAAAAAATCACTCTGCAAATCTAAATCGTCGGTAACAAAAAGCCCATTGCATGGTGTCTCGGTCCTTTATTACAACAAATATTTATACCCAGCACGATATGGGGCAGAGGGGTACCCCCCTTTTTGTCCCTATACCCTATACACTCTCCAGACTATTGTTACCTAACACATCCCCCCTAGACTTCTGAAAAGAATTCCTGAGATTCCGGGAACACAATGACCAACACAAAAGAGGGGGGTTCGCTCTGCCCCATATCGTGCATCATATGCAAATATTCCCCTTAATCTTTGAACAACTGACAAATGAATCCCTCTATATCTACCATTTTCAGTTTGTAAGATCCTCCTGAATGTCTTGATGCGGCCTTTGTCAATTTACGCCCATGGTTTGGCGTCTTGTTTGCTAGCAACATCTGCCCCACCATCTCAATAGAAAGCGACAGCTGGGTAAACGTACAAGAAGGAGATGTGAATCCTTTATCTAGTCCTTTCTACACATAATGCCGAACTATACTTTCAGATCATCTTCACTTGTTTATCACATTGCCATTTGACTTGTTTTAATACCCCTGGGTCAATTCTGGAGAGTATACCCGCTTTTCCTTGAGAAAATAAGAAAGATCAAAAATACGGAAAACAAGTTCCCAGCGCTTGCTTGCTGCCTATCTTGTGGTTTAAGATTATCAAAAGAGCCGATTATAAGGGCCCGTCGGTGCTGTTGGGTGCGTCTCCAACAGTGATCTTTCAGACGCCACAAAGGGCCCAGGATTCAAGTCAGAAATCATCCTTTTGTTCGCGTCAAACATTCGTTAGTTTTCTTTTCACGTGAGAGAAGACTGGAGACTGTCGTCTGCCATGCCTAGCAGGTCGCGTCAGTTCTGTTCACGGGTGGGCCCCGCCACTGACCATTCAACAGAGTGTAAATGCGGAGGAAATCTGACGAAGAACGAAGTTACAAAGAAGGCGAAGATTGCTGTTTGCGGGGGGTATTCGAAACCGTGCCAGCGAAGAAAAACATCCACTTGAGATTTTGAGTCAGGGTCGAGGGGGAGATGATATGGGCTGGGAACACAAAGGGGATAACTCGTGGAAATTTGGGATCTTTAAAAAAACAGTTCAGAGCTACAAATAGAAACACGCAAAACGGAGGTCACATCGGCGAGATTAATGAAATTAGAAAATCCTTCAACTGAAATTAAATTAAATTAAATTGAAAAGGTTGTATTCTCACTGCAATCATATGCGCTACCCAAACAAAATATTTAAATTGACAGTTATACCAAATACTGGAAAACTTAACAATAGTTATAAACTGCACACGATTCAGAAGCGTGGATAAAATTATACTTCAGACGTACCTATCTGTGTAAGTCCGGATGATATTAACGAGATTCGACTGTAAGAAGGCCTACATACTCTGCTGTGTGTTTGCAGCGTTTCAAGAATCTGTAAGACATAAAAAGATGAGGCAAGCATACAGAAGGAGAAATACAAGTTGGAATGAGGGTGTGCATTTACGGGTAGTACGGGAATTGGGTACCCGATTGAAAACCAGCACGGGTACCCGGGTAGCCGAAAATTGCTGTTTGTATAATGTATTGTTGTTCTACAAGTTAGTACTACCACATCGGTGCATCAATGCAGATGCAAGTGTATAATAGTAAGCTCTATAGCTTTACCGTGTAAATTGCATTTTCGCAAGCGTCAAAACGTTAATCTATTTTATTTTCCCATGTATCCTAGTTTTCATTTTGAAAATTCCCCACAAATGACATTCACAAACTTTCTTTTTCATTGTCTGAGAAATTAATAAGTAATATGTTACTGTAATTCAGTTACTGGTACTCGAATCCCTGCTTTTTTTTGCGACAAACACAAAGACTACGTTTTTAAACTCATCTGGAAACAATAGTTTCCTTTTTTCCCAATACGAAGTAAAACAATTCCTACAATGTACATTTTGTCGGACAAACCGTATACCGTACGACGTGTTAATATTTCCGCGTGTCCCTATTTGGCCGTGTTTTTTTGCCATCCAACAACGCAAAACTGTATACAGGTGAGTGGAACGATATTTCCTATAACATACTAACCCACAAATCCGCCCATTTTTGAAAATTGCAACAATGACCAATCATGTACACGGCCTTTAATTACGAATAACGCGTCCTTTAAAAATTCAATTTACATTTTTGCCCCCCCCTCCCTTAAAGATATAAACGCAAACAATGTGGCTACTTGTAAGTAAAAATGAACAATCTTGCCCCAATTTGGACCCAGATAAGACACCCATTCAAAACTGCGTAACTTTCCAAAATGAAACAGTTTTCCTCTTCGACAAACACCCCACTCCACCACACTTGGCAAAACAAAATAATAAATGGTGGAAAGGGGTGTGGGGGGTGAGCATTGTTTCAGTCGTGCGCATGCTCAGAACTACGAGCGCATGCTCAGAAGTACGTGCGCATGCTCAAAACTAGCAAAAAGGACCGGCATGTCTGCTGCCACTAGCGTCTCAAAAGTCTCCCATTATTTGGAAAACGGGGGTTTTGAAGAGTGCATTGGCAGACAAATTACTCGAAAATTTCTCAATAACTACCCGGTATGTCATTCAAACGCGAAATTGTAATTAATTGATATTTTGAACAAAGAGAGAACGAAGATTTGGCATGCGTAATGTACATAGGCACAGCCTCTGCGAGACGTAACATTCCTGGTGTGCTTGAGCAGTTTACACATCGAGGACCACTCGATGGCTTCAAATAAAATCTATTCTTGTAGTCATTGTGTTAAGCAATTAAAGGACTTGTAATGTTGAAAATCCTATTAAATGTTGGCAATACAGCTCAACACAATAAATCAAGCCGAAAATCTGATTTCCAATTTCAAAATTTTACTGCATCTCCGGAAATCGGCTAAAAGGAACAGAACAAAAGAAGGCACCTTTGTTTTCTTGTTCAGTAGCTTCATTTTCCTCTCACACGGAGGCAACAGCCACTTGTTCTTCGGGCGGCGAAGCACTCGAAATACGACTGGCGGGGACGTGATTTTCAACGGGCTTTTGTGCGGGATCGTCCAGTCGACCTTGCCGACGCAGAGACGCTGTGAGGCCGCCTGTCAATGGAACTAATTGCCTGTGCCTTAATGAGCTCTTCTCTGCGGCGGGATCAAAATCCACAATGCCTGGCAACACCACTCCAGATATGGAGTTTAGAAATCTAAAGACTCGCTCACTTTGAAAAACACTGGGATGATGATGATGTTCTTCATATGACAACAGAGAAAAGCAGTTTGGCCATGTTGTGCAATTTTATACAAGAAACTTTGTTTTCCCTCGATATCAGAATGAAGACCTCAACTCTTAACATTCTCAAGAAAAATCTCCTGTTTCCTAAAGGCAGCAAATCCAGGGTTTCTTTTCGCAAATCTAATCGTCAACAATTTACAGAGAACAGCGAATTTAAAGGGTTTATATCGTCCTAGGTATAAAGCCTGTCATCCTATAGTACAAAAGCTAACTGATTGGTGCCGATGTGTCCTCACAGGTAAATTAAGCATGCCTAATGATCGTATAATTCCCCTGATTCAGGTCTAATCACACAAAACTTTGCCTAATTACAGCGGCCTTTTCGCCCGGCCTTTTTTGATACCGGTGTTGCGTGAAAATCGGACTTTTTGGAGTCGCTCAATTGAGTCACTTGAGTCACTGCGCAAACTCAGTTGGTCCCCGTACACTAAGAGAAACACAGGGATACGGCAACGGTGAGGATTAGGGTGAGAAATTGGATAAGGGCCAGGGACGGGTTGGGGTTTAGGATAGAGTTGGGATTAGGGTTAGAATGACGTTAAAGGTTATTTATGCCATTCCAACAGTTTCTTGAGTTGATTAAAAAATAACAGTTTTGTTGCAATGCATCGTGGGTACAGTAACCAGTATTCGCTTTTTTCAATCGCTTGCAAATAATAACTGCAACAGTATGCATATTCACTAAACAACTAAACACGTGTCCGAAATTTGAAATGTCGCAGCCGAAACAAACGAATGCAGTCAAATCTCAAGAAACATGTTGCCAAAGCTCACACTCACATCAAAACTGCACAGACTATCCACAGATGACAAACTTAAGACACACTGTCGAATGTAATGAAACCGGTGAAATAATGACAAAGTACAAATTGCCAAATTATATGTTCGATTTTATAATTAAATTTCTGCAAACTCGTTCCAAAAACAATTTGTGAAATTTGTCGAGAAAACAAACCAACACAAACATGCACGTTGCATGTAATGTTTCTTTCGAGGCAGATACCTCGTTATATGAACAGAAACATCTTTGATTTATCCCCATAGAGGCGATCATTTCTTTCACGTCACATTTTGTTCGTCTGCATCGCAGCCATTTTTTTCTTTCGCGACCGCAGGTATATGCATCTGGGGGGAAAGCGTCTTGTGTGGCGGATCCATGACTGGCACGCCTCTTCATCTTCGCATGCCCCCCCCTCTCTCTGTCTTCTTGTGGGATTTTTATACAAGGCATCCAATAATGTCAATGAGTTTTTCGGAGTTATAGGGACCTAGATTGGCATTGCAGGGTCTTCTCTCAGATCTGTAAAAAAGGAATAAAACATACAGCGTGCTTCTTCTCATTTCTAAATATCCGTATGACTGAATTGACTGGATAGATTTGGGGATACATTGGGTTACACTCGCTGTCCATGATTGATGACATGATCAATAAGGGTTGCACATCTCGTCGGACAAATTGGGTGCATGTCGTCTTCCTCTACCCAGGCCATGTTGTTCTTATTTGTAACTAGTCAATGTCTTTATGTGTCGTTTACATTCGCACGTGTGTTATGTAAATCATTCCAGTGGGACGTCACTTTTTTCAAGTATAAAACAATACGCTTTGATTTTCGACAGAAATGCATTCAAATAGAATCCGTGTGAAATGTACATTACTAACATTTCATGGAAGCCAACATTCAAGTTGTTTGTGTTTTTACTTTTGTACGAAGACAACAAGAAATGTTTTAAGTTCTGCACAATGCGCAAGGTTATGAATAGTGCGATTTCACTTCTGATCGTCGTCACCTTAGTTGCAGTTACTGCGCGCAAGCCATTGAAAGAAGTGTAAACTTTTCAGTCAAAGAGCTTATATAATAATACGGTTCAACGCCTTTGTAACCTACATGTATCTAGTAAATGATCGTTTCTTTTATCTTATACATGTATACATAACCACACTCTACAGGCATTTTCTTTAGTGATGGCAGAGTTCTTATTAAAACCCCTTGCGTACGGAAGACGCCAAATGGCGCAAACAAAATTGCCACCAGGCCGGATGACGCCATTTGCCGCTATTTGTGCAGTTTCAATCCATTGTTGGATTATTGTGTATGTTACGCTTGACTGCACAATGTGCTTACATTGTGGCCGTTTCGCTTGGCTGCAAAGGCAGGCGCGATACCCCGGCGCCTCTTGTAAATAAGCGTACTCAAGGGGTTTTAAACAGGCGGTATTATCAGCAGTTCCGTTATTTTTAAGGTAGGCCTACCTGAGTCCCCGCCAGGTGGCTCTGGTAATGACCTCATTCTTGATTTGTGATTGCACACATGGTTTCGTCATAAAGTAAGCTTTTACAGACGAATAGTTGATGAGTTCTCCGCTTAATTTTTGACTTCATGTTAAAAAAAAAAATGGGACACCAAAGATGGCGAAGTACTGAATATGCTACCTCAACGAAAACAGCTCATGGTGGTGTAAAAAAATTATATAAAGAGTGACCCAAGTTTTCGTCAGGAAAACATTTTGAAAATATTGGTGGGGCTATATCCGCCAGTGGTCATTATGTTCAAATTGACAAAAATGTATTGTCAACATACACATCAACTGATGGGGTAGTTTGTTATTATTCTTACAAATAAGGGGATAAAAGTGTGATGACCCACGTCAATAATAACCGAGGAGGGGCGTGACCGCTGTTAATCGAGGTTATTATTGACTGGTAAAGACCGGGTCATCAAATATTTATCCCCATTCTAAATGCCTTCATACGAAAAATGCCTTCTTACGAAAAATGCAAAAACCTCCCGTAAAAAGGACAAAATGCGAAGCTTTTTCACCCCACTTTTTCTCCCATTTGCTAAGTACAAAACACATGCGTACGTATCCATCCTCGACTCCATGGGCGCGTGTGCGTTCCTCCACTAACCCCTGGCCGTGAGGAATACGTTAACGACGCTGACTGGCTATTCGAAATGAATAGTTATGTCTGAAAGCGAACCGCGCGCGTAATCCGAATGTTGAACGCCCTGTGTGCGCTTGCGCTCGCGCCCGCGCCCGCTTTAACATCCTGTTCGTCACGTCACATCAGCAAAACGACTCCGAGCACTTTTTTCCATTATCAAGACAAGGCCACTAGTCTTGGTGGCTACGATAAACGATATGGATTTTTTCTGGTCGGGAAATTCATGTATTTTATGTTTAAACAGATAAAAAAGGCACACATTATAAATTCGAGTCGAGGCCGGAAATCAATTTTTCCAATCGATAGTAAATTTAATTTACTTATTTATCCAGTTGAAGAAAGCAGCTCATTCTCAATGACAGTGTTTTCCGCCGCTGCAGAAGATGCATCGAAAGGTTTGACAAATTTGCGAAAACAGCTGAGAAAAACATTTGGAAAATTACAAAACTGACATCCGGCGATAATGGCGGAAACGGTCATGACGGTCGTCATACTTTTCCTTCCTCCCGATCCCACCAGGTCGGCTGTTACTACTATTCAGTGCAGTGTTAGATTTAACGTCAGGCGGGAAAAACATTAGGCATCATTATTAGAAGCTAATCGCATCCTTCCAAACGATTGATTCTACAAATAAAACCTTCCTACTAAAAACCACTGCGTCGCGCGTTAAACACATCGACTGCAGTCCTAATTACCATATCCCACTATGTGGGATATGGTAATTACACAATTCCAGGGGTTAAGATCGCGCAAGGCATGGTGGGAAAACATGGCGCCGCAAGATCGTACCCATGGTAACGAGGTTGGTACGTATCGGCCTTGTGAGCGCGTGAAGGCGCTCCGCGCCCGTCTGTCGTGCGCGCGAACACACACGCACGAGATGCAGCGTTTTATACGCGTGCATTAGCGTTGTCTTACATTATGAAGTTCAGTACATCTTGTGCGGCACCTACTACCTGTTGTGTATCGGCTGAGAACAGCTGGTTATGACGCGCCGTGTTTAATCAACGGTTTAAACACACCCACGTGACAGGCTCTCGACCAATAGGGATAGTGAAACTCTCTGAGGCATTTATGAATGTTGTTGAATGAATGGCACATGTCCCCCGTCCCCGTCCACCCCCCCCCCCCCCCCCAGGATCGCCGCCCACATCTGTATGTAAATTACTCATGTTTCATCCATCAAGGGAACATAGCAATCGACTGCCATTTACACAGTGACACTCACATCACACCCGATACTAACAGATATATTACCCTGACCTTTTGTGAAACACCATGACTCAATGCCTATACGACAGGGTGTTTCTGATGGTAAAGTGCGCATCTTGATGTGTGGCCATGACTTGTTATCAGTGGTCTATCCAGGGGAATTTGATTAATGTGATCGTTATTTGTTTGATAGGGGAGGGGCTTCAATAACCCTTGTGGCACATTAAAGACCAACTAAAACTATTTAGTTTTTGACTTTTTGGACTTATCTGATAGTTTATGCCTCCCCAAAACTAATGTAACAAGTTTCATGATTCTGAAAAAACAAAAAATGTTTTTGAGCCTTTTCCTTCTAAGCCACTTTGACTCGATTCAGAAAAGGCCGAGGTCAACTGCGTGCCGTATCGCGCGAGTGATGACGTATAGTGTAGAAACATATGACGTCACTGTATTATACGACAATGTTTTACGTAGAGTCTGTACGTATTTTTTGTCTAAGGCTAGTATAACTTGCTGTGCTTTTTGCTCATGATTCAGGAGTAACCCTACGATAAACATATTTTAAAGTATTGACATCTTTGTGAGACAGATTTAGAATTGGGGTTGTAGGCTTGTTCTTGCTGAAAAGCTAGTTATGAGTCATACTTTCCTTTGTTTGCAGTTGGCTTGTATTGTGACCTGCGCGGTGAGTTGTGTGTGAGCTGATGCTATACTCTAGTCTGGCGACTTTGCTAATGCAGCCCTAAGGACCCGCACCTTCTCATACACACAATTTCTGTTACAAGGTACCAGACTCAATCGCATGCAGCGCATGCGGTACCGTGCGTGTACAATGCATGTTGAGTCAAGCGAGCGTGGACAGGGAGACGGCCGGGGCTCCGGCTGCTCGAGCCGGCAACCAGCCGGCAACCGCAGGGAACATCGTCGTGGTGGGGCGCGTGACTAGGAGTCCGGGAATGCTCGGTGCCTTTAGAGTTAGAATGGCTCCAGCCTTCAAACGGAATTGTGCCTTCAAACTCAGCTGAGTTTTCATACTAACACTATTATCAATACAGTCTTTGGCGAAATGTTCTGCACATATTTGAACTCCATTCAGCACTGGGAATCGCAGAAAGGTTAGGTCAGGGTTTTTGTCGCTGTTCCTCGTGCATAATGATTATCTCAGAACCATGCTCATACTGAAATAATATCAAAATTAGACAAAATAGACGGGAAAACGCAGGAGTTATGTCGACCAAAACTCTTCCAGCAGCATCAACTCCACGTACGTACATGCATAGTGTTTGGCTGTAGTATCAACCGACTCTACACGTGTACGTCACGGGGTCACGTACATACATTTAACATACATAATGAGCTTTCGCGAAACTAATTATTCTTACCAATTAAACAAAAGTGGCCTACCGGGCAAGTTAACAAGAAACAAATGCTTGACTTGTCCGCGAGAGTTGGACAAGCAAATTGTCCCACCCTGGATAATTACAGCAACAGAGCAGCAACAGCAGCATCAACAACAACACTCAACAACAACAAAAACAACAACGACAACGACAACAAAAGCAGCAGAACCAACAGCAACAGCAGCAACAGCTTAAGTAGCAGCAGCAACAATTTCAAACAAAACCGCTTAAGCTTATATACAGTGGACGCTTGTCTTGACCCATACTGGACCTTGCTTTGATACATTGTGTTGCACAAAGGGAGTGAGATTTTACATCACGTTTGAGTCGCTACAACGCACAGGCCATTGGTGCCAGCAAAACTGGTGCCAGTTCAGGATACATGTAATTAGTGGTTAAATGACGTAATATAGATGGAGGTGAGTGGCTTTTTGGTCCAATGAGGCAAAATTGCCACACAAATCTGAAATTTCCTTTATTTAATCGAAACGCACTGCCCCCTTCCTTTATAAATAAACACATCACAAAAAGTAAGTTCCCCCCTAAATAACTCCTCATAATTTCTAAAGTAACAATTTCTTACAGATTACACCTAGCATAGAATATACCTATGGTTATCAGGAAAATGTTGTGTGAAGATTGGAGGCATCCATGACTTTATGGTTGACTGAGCACAAATTGAGGACAAAAATCACCCAAAGTCAAAGTTCACATGTTAGTCCAGTATGTTGTCTGACCAGCCTCATTCACTAGTCATACACAAAGAACATTGGGAATCAAAAAGCATGCTGAAGTTCTGTACTTCAAATCATGCCCAGATTATCTGACCAAGACAGAGCCATTGCAATTGGGATTTTAGAGGCTAGGACCCCTGTTAAACAGGTAGCCCGAAGGATGGGTGTTAGCCCAAATGCCATCAGAAAATTGCGCCAAAAGTTCATGGAGACTGGTCAAGTGATGGATAGACCTCGTAGTGGACGACCCAAAGTGACTAAGACGAAGAACATCAAGTAACATAACATGCTTTTCACACAATTGGAGTTAAACTGTTTCTTGTAAACACATTTGATAATCAAGCTTCTTTCACTCTTGTGAACTTTGACTTTGGGTGATTTTGTCTTCAATTTGTGCTCAGTCAACCATAAAGCCATGGATGCCTCCAATCTTCACACAACATTTTCCTGATAACCATAGGTATATTCTATGCTAGGTGTAATCTGTAAGAAATTGTTACTTTAGAAATTATGAGGAGTTATTTAGGCGGGAACTTACTTTTTGTAATGTGTTCATTTATAAAGGAAAGGGGCAGTGCGTTTCGATTAAATAAAGGAAATATCGTCGGAGGGGGAGGGGTTACGCCCCCCCGCCCCGCTGGATAGGACATTACTGTCTTTAAAACAAATAAGGAAACTCGATAGAGTTCCACTGCACCATACTCGCAGATGACAGGTGAGGTCAAGTGAGGGGCATGTACTGTGCATGTAATCACTCAGCAGGAATTTGGACTCACACTATGTTTTCTGTTTGAAAAGACATTACTCATTTATTTACAACGGGAATGTGGCTCTTGGCATATACATGTACATCTAATGTCTTACTTCATTTGCGACATTTTTGTTGCAGAAACAATGCAATTCAGTCGCATTTCTAACGAACAAAAAACATGTTTAGGAGTTTGGAGCCCTGAAAAGAATAACGTCTGGAAATGTTGATTCATTTCTCATAGGCCTACGGTACCGGTATTCTAATAACGGCTTCACATAACAGCGGGTTTCCAATGAAACGACCTCAGTCTAAACATTCGAATGCATCACACTCTGAGAAAAAGATTAATGTCGGATCCTTTTTCGAGTCATCCTACATTCTTGTATTAAAGGCAACTATCTGTGTAATATTGATACACAAAATGAAGTTATATTGAGATTGTGAATTTGTATGAACAATGATTACACCAGTTACAAACAATGCAACCAGTATGGGTACACATACTGGTACACCTACACATGGTTCAACTGCTAAAAGCTAACAGTCGTACATGACCCATAAAAGTTTCACATACCCGAAAAAAAATATCTGGTCGATACAATAGATATTTACAATTTTTAAATTGAAAGTTGCGCAGAATTTGACCGAACGTACACAAACACGTTCTTTTAATTCCTTATTATACATCATGTTGATAACTTAGACTAACGGTTTATTTCCTCAGAATTGTCGAATGGACAATGCCAGAACTTGCGGACCATGTCTAATGAGAAAATAATGTTGAAGGAGATCACCGACGAAGAGAACAACGATGATTTCTTCCATGAGTTATGTATCATACATTGGCAGGACCAATGGCGTTCATCGAAATATTTTTAAAACGAAGGTGCATTGGGTATCTACACTGCAAAAACTGTGGTGTTGAATTAACACCATGTGGTGTTTATATTCGGCGAATGGTTCAATATAAACACCACACGGTGTAAATTTAACACCACAGTTTTTGCAGTGTATTTTCTGAATTATACTGTACTATTAAAAATGTAAACGATACATAAATTAAGATGGGCAATGTACAAGGTGTAGATACATTTATATTATCTATTTATGTCAAATAAAGAAGTGGGGGGGGGGGGGGGTACTTGGTATGGACTCCCTGCCTAACAAGTGGATGTGTTTGTAGGGTGGCCTTTCCCCTACCCACCCTATCGATCGACACCCGTGTAGGCCTATTATGTGCATAGGACTCTTTTAACTATTCAGCTGTTCAGTTTGTTCATCTTCAATTCCTATAGCATAATGCACATTCACTTCTGTTCAAACAAAGAAAAACAATTCATAACAGCTAGGGGCCTATACCCGAGCAAGCTGAAGCTGGTGTTTAAATTCATGTTGAATTGGCCAAAGAAACTTTCAGCTCTCTTGACTTCTAGATATATGTAGCTATTATGTTGTCACTGATAAAAACGGTTGAGTTTGCGACGGTTTGGCTCTCTGTTGGTCATTGAGGTACGGGCGTCAAGAGATGCTGGGGCGGCATCCCAGTTGACACATCCTGCCCAAACCAGGAAAAGTGGTGATGGTGATGCGAGTAATGCTGCTGCTGTTGTTGCTGGTACGGGTCCGGGCCGGGACGGGCAGCCTGCCCGAGGACCTCCCTGCTGTAGTCCCACGACGGTGTGGGGCTGGAGTGCGTGGAGTCCGCGTCACCGTTCGGCACACCGACGTGCTGATGGGGCGGGTTGTAGCAGGACTCCACGCCGGCAGGCGGGGCGGGTATGGGCGATGGGGTCCCCAGAGGATGAGATGATACCGCGGGAGGCGGGCTCAGAGCGTCTTGCTGGGTCGGGGTCTGAGGTGGGTCGTGATCTGAATCCAGGCTCCCCGTGCTGCTGGTCGGCGTGGAGCCGTGCTGCTTCAGTATCTTCTTGTACTTAGAACGTCGGTTTTGGAACCAGATCTTTACCTAAAAAAAGAGAAAAAGAATATCCGAATAAGCTAATTGCTTACATCTTCACATAAACTGCTTACGCTCAGCTACATGTACTACACGGTAATTTGATTGCGATCTAATGCAGTTTTACAACTAGCTTTAAAATAACTTCTTCATGTAGGGTTTATACTTCGTGTTGTCAATACAAATTCATGATGCGGGCTATTTCGAAGATGTTATTCACAAGTGACGTCTTCCTAAAAAGAAAATTGTAAGTCAAAATGTTATCAAAGACGAAAAGAGTCAGGATGATACAACAGTAATATCATTTTCCTGAAATATATCAAGTTAGAACCTTTTCCAGCTCCCTTTTCCACACCGTGTTTGTTACTTTTGAATATAAAATTCACTTAATGATAGGTTGCTCGTAGAAAGTTGTTTCAAAAAAATTAAATCAACAAGTTGATACACAATCTGTTGAATTTGTGACGATCTCAATAGGAAAAGAAAAATGTCACATGAGTGTAACATGCAAAATCCCCCGATACAATGCATTTCTGTTTGTTATAAGCAGAACATTATTCAGTAGGCCAGAACGCTTAGGGTTGTTGTGCTCGATTACAGGGATTACTTCAGTTTAACTGTTAATCGCAAAAAAATGCTTAGCATTAAGAAGTGCTGCTTAGTAAAAACATGGAGGAAGAAAACAAGTTACCAGCCAAGACCTTGTGGGATTTTCCGGCCACAATGTAAGAAAAAAAGCTGAATGGCGGTCACGAGCAAGAAACATGACCTATAAATTCGGTTGGCAATTTTGTTTGTACCGAGAAAGACTTTTGCTGCTAAGTAAAGTTGTGTGCTTATCGGCCCCAGACGGCTTCTTATTTGACTAGCATCTCACTTCCTCATCAGGAATCATTCCGTCTCACAAAAATCAGGTTAACAAGATGGCCCCACGCCAATATTGGCTTCATAATTATAAGCCGGCGTGGCACGCGCTTTGGTTTATCTGTGACAAACTTGCTGATGAGGAAGTGAGATGTTAGTCAACTCCAAACCCCCACATATTTGTCTCGTGGGGAGGGTATATAGACCCCTGGCATTTACAACCCGCGTTACGGGCTTGTTTGTCGCCGTAATTGTATAGCCAAGGGTCGTCGTGGTTTAGTGTTTACGCTTATCCTAAGAGCTTCTTTGTCCCCAGTCTAT
This sequence comes from Hippasteria phrygiana, assembly GCA_037893225.1. Taxonomy (NCBI): domain Eukaryota; kingdom Metazoa; phylum Echinodermata; class Asteroidea; order Valvatida; family Goniasteridae; genus Hippasteria; species Hippasteria phrygiana. The sequence goes on from JAZGUH010000338.1 coordinate 424,959, forward strand.
GGGGGTTTCTGGTGGGTTTTGTCCGAGACGCAGTCCACCAGTCTGTGGGTTATTTGTAGCTTGTTTTCTTCCATATTGCGGTAAGAAAACGAGGCTTACCTGTTAACAACAAAGAAAGGGGGGGGGGGGGGGGTAAACTGGTAGGTGGATACATTGGAGTTGAACAAAGATGTGCCGGAATAATGTTTTTCAATTTAAACCAAGTGTACAATTGGAGGGGGGGGGAGATAAAATTCCCGAAACCTGCCTACCGTTGAAATTTCAAAAAGCCAATACATTTCAGTATTGGCTCTTAGCCTCTTCCTTTAATTTTCTTCTTTTTCGCTTCTTTTTTTTTTTAAATCTGGTACCCCCCGAGTCTCCCAAAATTTTGCTTTCTGAGAGGAGTAACCCCATATCATAAAAGCGCTAAAATAAAGGAACAAAAACGCCTTTTTACGTCACCCCGCCAAGCCAAGTACATGTACAATTTTTGCGTATAACGGTGACAAATGTACATAGTTTTGCAGATGAAAAATATTCCATACTTAGAAAAAGTGCGGTTCTGAAAGAACTTCCTACCATGTTCATTTTCCCTCTGAAGACGGACAGGCTCTCTGAAACGTTCAGATATTAATTCACACCCGGGTCTTTTCAGAACCGCACTTCTTCAAAGAAGCGTCTATTTCATATCGTGTTGTCTGATCAATATCGGGACAAGTTAGAAGCCATTATCGTGAAGTATCCCTCTGTGTGACTTGTGCGTTCGTGGAATTGGAACATGACTCATGACTCCGCTCACTCAGAGAAGAATGAGCTGACAGACCCGTGTCTCAGAGAGAAAAACAAGATGGCTGTACCATGATAAAGGTCTACTATATAGATAGGACACAAACAGTAAGCTTGCCCTGGTGATTTTCTTGAAAAGTTTATTTTCAGGTGTGCACCCCAATACTAACCTGTGTCTGAGTGAGGCCGAGTGATGCCGCCAAGTCGGCCCTCTCTGGTAGAGCCAGGTACTGTGTCTGGGTGAATCTCTGGTTAAGCTTCTGCAGCTGCAGGCTGGAGTAGATGGTCCGTGGTTTCCTCAACTTCTTACCCTTGCTGTTGACTTTGCCCAGTGCCTGGTCCTCTTCGTCCTCATCGTCTAGGATGGTCTGCTTCTGCTGAAGGGGGTAATCTGGCCAGAAATAAAAGCAAATCAAAATTTAAATAAACCATATCAGTATATCTAGAGATAATCTTGCTGATACGCCTTGTATAGACCGTGTCGAATATGACGTCACGGTAGCCATGTTGTGGGACACACGCGTACAATAATACGTGCTGATATTATCATATGCCTGTCCCCCAATATGGCGATGCGGTATTCGATGCGGTGTAAATAAGAAAATGAATCTCTTTTAGTCACATGTTTGAACCCAATTCCAATATGAATATTTACATAATTACTATAATTTTATTGTAACCAGGGCGCTGCATCAGTTAATAAAGCATTTATTTCACGATTTTTTTGGAAAGTTTCAATCAATACTCCGTTATGATTATTGTAAAACTAATCTAGTTCTAATTTTAGTTTTTGTTTTGAATTTTGGTTATCTTTGTTGACTGATGTTTTTAGTTTGACTCATTAAACCCGTTTGGCTCATTAAAAACCGCTATTTCGGTTATCTTGTTATTTTTAGTTATTTTATTGTCATTTATAAATTTTCTCTGGCCCAAAATGTGAGGGTAATATGCAAAATGCCATTTTTTATCCATTTTGTTATTTTCCTACTAAGTCAGGGACCATGGAAGACCAGCCTGTGGTGAATGGGCCAACATGGATAACCATTTACAAATAAATGAATGATACATTCATGTTTTAATTATAATTTTAGAATACAATACCTTCCCGTGCTGCAGGTGGTGTAGGGAAGTGATGATTGTAAGCCGGGTGGTGACCGTGTCCTCCCATGGGACTCATCGGGAAGGAGTACCCTAGATGACGGACGGAATGTTGCATGGACGGTGCGGTACCGTACGCCGTCTCTGGAGCGCCCGAGCCCGGCTGACCCAATGGCCGAGTGGGCGTCGGCGTGTACTGCATATGCGGCGGGACCGAGTACGGGGACGGAGGCACCGCGGACGCACTGCAGGTCAGTGGGGCGGTGGGCGCCGGCGGCCCCCCGGCGTAGTGGTGGTGGAACGGGTGGTACTGCTGGAACTCCGTGAAGGCGGATTTGGAACCCGGTGATGGGTCGAAATACTCCAGCATCGAATTCATGATGAGATGGTCGATGTTTGTTGCTCGTTACTGGTCCGGCCAAAGTGTAATCGATTTTGATTAAACCAAAAGTCACTTTCAATCGCAGAGTTGTCGTGGGCTTAGTAGTCAGAGCATGGAGGAAGGAGGGCCGCTTACCACTCAAGGTTCATTATCTAATTGTAGATCACTTGGGTCAATGAGTAAGAAACACCCACTTCATCACAAAATTATCGCTGATGACTGTTCACCTGGGATTGTTCACTGTAATTATAATATAACTATGGAGCTTTGATGAAGCAAGTTCAGCGTGGTCCAGAAACTGTTCCAAATTGTATGAAATCAACCACGTGTATAGCAAAATCCGGGCTGCCCAAGTGATGAAGAAAACCCACTGGTAGAGATGTGTAGCAAGTGCGATGGACGAAACACTCCCGCAACACCAACCTGCTCCGACTTTATCCCCAAGTGTTTCGTAAACACGTCGCTTTATGACGGTAAACAATAATAAATCTGCTATTGGCAGCAAAAACCTTCCCAGCCGAGACTCAGTTGAAGATCACGAAGACAGCAGTCTTGCCTCCTCCTGCTTGCCTGAGCGTTGATTGGTCTATCCGTAAAGATAGAGAGAGAGAGGGAGAGATAGATAGAAGGATTCACCCGCGCTAATTACCTCTCGATTAATATTTCATTGTATTGGGATACAAGCCCCAGGGGTTCTGGGAAGCCCGTCTTTGATGCAAATCAAGGCGGTCGGCTTCGTCAAGTCCTCCCCGTCTATCGCTTCTCTCCGTTGGGTGCCAATACAGCCCCTACCCCGATATGTACCCTAATCCCTCTATATATCAAGCACTTGTCGACTCCTAGCCAATCAAGCATTGACGAGACAGACAATGACACACCCAAGTACAATGGTATCGGTAAACCAATCTGACTTATTCTACTCAAATTGATTAGATGTATGAATGCCTCCCTCTCCGCAGTCGCTTGCGGACAGTGTAAACCCCTCACCACAAGGAGGTATTATTCCACTCCTCCTTTGACACTCTGGGGCATGGCCTTCCCCCACGGCCCCAACCGCAACGAGTTCTTGAAAGAAACCAAGTTTGGACAAAGGGGAGATGCCTGGGCGCAAAGAAAGGAAGTGCGCCATCTTTTGCCAGAATGAGCGGCACGGTGGCGCCTACTCTGAAAACGCATTGACGCACGTTCTTTCATTGCAACTATTTCATTGCATTTTCATGTCCTTGTGTGTTTCCCCCCTCTCTCCTATTTTGTTGCCGGCCGGGCGGGCATTAAGTCGCAATTGCTTCGGTGGCTGGTGACACATTCTGCCGAAACATACAGGTACCTTCTGAGAAAGTTGGAAAAGTTGGAGGGGTTTTGTTTGGTTGAGTCCGGTGTTGTCTGCCCTGTGACTTGTCATTTGTGGTCACCTGTGATGGCGCACGCCGTCATCTTCTAGACGTCATTAAATGACGAGTTTAAATTATATGTGGATGTAAAGCCATCCCGTTGGCTACCGGTCATTGAGGAGCGACAAACACACACCCAAGTGTGCAAACAACTTCAATCGGGGACCTCCTATTGTGCTTCTATTGTTCATACTTTTTGGCAAGGGACTCTCATCGGTTTTGTACACGGTTTTCAAACGGGGACCTTTCTATTGTCCTCTATAGGCCTACTGTTTAAACGTCTTCTATTTAATGCAAAAACAAACCCACACACACACAACATGGTGACATATTGTTTATATACTCCATACCCAAATAGATAGCCATACATCCATCCCAGAACCAATTCAGGTTATTTGAAAAGGAAGAGGGTATAAAAGGGTATAAGGGGTTTAAAACGTACATGCGAGTGTACATTCCTTCCTCCATGTGTGTGTCTGCGTATGTGTGCTCGTATATGTGTACATGTACATGCGGCTCAACATAAAATGGCATGCAGGATTTGCGACGGGGAGCTGCGCCTCTCAGTTTTTATGGACCCGCGGATTGTAGAATTGTCTTTGCAGACGTGATTTGAAGTAGTACTTAGCCTTTGCGCTTCAGTTAAAACAGAGTGCATGCATATCAACATAACATATTATGAGGCTATTCCTCATTTATATTCTGACTCCCAAAAAAGGTCTAGATAGAGTAGTAACAACTTCTGACTGGCCCAGAGATGGCTCATTATGGGCGTATTCGAAACCCCGTTCTAGTGTTGAATGACACGCGAACAGAGTTTCGAATGACGAGAACCAACACGCGCATATTTTGTGGGGAGTATAGATGAAGAGTACGTCAAGAACAAAGATGGCGGACTTAGCCCTTCCGGAACTTGCGTTATTTTTGTGTGAAATTGGAAGCACTCATTCAGTCCAGGAAAGGTATAAAATTATAAGAAAATTAAATTGTACGTGATCATAGGAGTGGGATTGTCTTTGGCAATTGTTATTGCTGTTCCAGGATTTAAATTATTTTCGTAAGATCATGATTTTTTTCTTTCTTTTCATTCGGAGTATATAGGTTTTCTCGGTCAATTTCGGCAAATGAGCAGCTAATTTAATTTTCGTGCGTTCGAATTAAAGAGATTTTGCCTCTCCAGTTGTTACTGTGTTTCAAATTTAGAATTCGGGCATTCAATTTCGTTTGGAGGCATTCGAATTCCTTTAGCAATGTGTTCAATTTAGCATATCGTCTTCTTTTTCGTGACGCGCAATCATCCTTCATTTTAGCAAAGCTGGTTCGACTGGAGATTTTTTTCAATTTCGTAGAGAGGCAATCCATTTCGCTAAATGAGAATTCAAATAAGTACAATAAAGAAATGCGAACAAACATAAAAACAAATTAATTGTACTAGACAATTACTGTTTCGTATCTTCACTTTAAGTCTTTGTTTTTCTTTATTCATTTATGTTTCCCGTAGATTTTATGTGGGACCTATTGGTCGTTTTGTTTGTCTTCTTTCCCTGTGCCATTCCCTCATTTTGTCTAGGGGAGGCTTAATAGTCACCCGTTTGAAGCCAAAATCTTCAACTTAGTACAACCATGTACGTTTCAATGAGAGTATCGCTGTACATGCGCAATAATATAGAGCTTCAGACATATGACGTCATCTTGTTTCATTTGTCGCGGTGCACAATTTTCAGATTTTGTTCCATTTCTAGCAATGGGTAAACTGTTAAGGAAAAGAGCTGTGGTGGTCTGAAATGCAGCGTGCGGATGTTCAAACGCGTGATGAAAGCTGAAAAGACAAACGCGTATTTTGTCCATATGCATATAGGCCTATAGGCCTATTAATTATAACATATCTCACTGCCAGCGGCGGCGATTTCTCGTCAATGTTGGCGGACGGAGGAAAAAGCACACAACCAACAATAATTGTTAAGCATTTTGTACTCGGAGTCTCTTGTGCATACTGGGAGATTGTATTCTGGTGCATATATACCACTGGTGCATGTGAAAGCCAATGACCCGCCCAACTTTGACACGATTTCGGACATTAGCCTCCAGGCCAACCACACCATACACAATGTGTGCATCGACCCGTGCATATCATACGGAGCACATAATAGATGCAGTTGATGGCGCAACCATTTTAGAAAGTAGGGGTAATCAAAAGTGGAGGGGCAGAGGTACGTACATGTACGTACTGTTTTATCAAGCAAGATCTAAGTGAATTTCAGCATTATTTGGTGGTACTCAAATAAAATACATGCATTTTTGTACACGTACACGTACACGTACACGTACACGTACACGTACACGTACACGTACACGTACACGTACACGTACACGTACACGTACACGTACACGTACACGTACACGTACAAAAATGCATGTATTGTATTTGAGTACCACCAAATAATGCTGAAATTCACTTAGATCTTGCTTGATAAAAACAGCATAAATATTTTATTTTTAACCAAGTGCGAAAGGTCTAAGGTTGACAGAAGACTTGATTAATGCTGAAATTTAATATAGAAAGAAATAATATTGAGTAGAACATTCGTTCGCCACCTCAATGTTGAAATTGTAATTCGGATCAGACCTCAAACACAAAACGACATAAAAGTGCATGGCAAATAACGGCATAATAATGACACTCGTTTGTCATCCTACGGTGCACCCCTCTCAAAAAGAATGATGTGATCCGACGCGAACTTTTGAACTTTTACCCTTAATTGCTGGATATTTACACGGACCATGGAGAAATAGAACATCTCCATGCATGGATTTAGCACATAACAGTGATCACGAGAGGAACTGGAATATATATTTATTTGTAGAAATCATTCACTCATAAAAGGAATCTCCGATTCAAGCAGTACGTAATTCGAACGACTAAGATGCAAAATCACAAACCTTGTGTTTCACTATGACGAATATACCCAGCACGATATGGGGCAGAGGGGTACCCCCCTTTTGTCCCTATACCCTATACACTCTCCAGACTATTGTTACCTAACACATCCGCCCTAGACTTCTGAAAAGAATTCCTGAGATTCCGGGAACACAATGACCAACACAAAAGAGGGGGGGGGTTTGCTCTGCCCCATATCGCGCATCATATGATGACGAAAGCGGCGTGCACTGAATAGTTCCCAGCGCAGCAAGCGTGTAGGTAGCCTGCATACCGGAAACTAATGGAACCAGACTATACTAGGATTTGCATAAACGATTGGGGTCATGCTTGTAGATGAAAGGAACTCACCAATTGGATTGAAAAAAACAAAACAGTTTTCCTCTCAACCAATCAAAACGATTCTTATTATCGTTGGAAAGAGAATTTTCTACAGTTTATCTCGACAAGCGATATGGCAGTGTAAAATAACGGTACGCTTTTGCCGTTCGATTTAGTGAGCGGGGCCCCAGGAAAACTGTCAGAAATCGTGCTGACCGCCTTCGGGAAACAGGCGCGGATCCGGGGGGGGGGGGGGGGATTGTTGGGGGTTGAAACCACCACCCCCCTGCTCGTTGCCATTTTTTTCTTGTAGGGGCCTACGCCTAAAGTTGCAAACCAGAAACCCTACATGTCTTATTTTGCCTATAGGTAAGAACAAAACAAAAAGGTTCAATGGCGCCACCAATGGTGAGAAGGTGTGTCAGCCCCCCCCCCCGCCCATTGTAAAAAGAAATTCGCAGAAGGAACATTTTGGAAGTCACCTTTCTGGGCAAATTTCAAACCCCCCCCTGCAAAATATCCTGTATCCGCCTCTGGGAAATTCCATTTTTGAGCATTCCTGATCTTGATTTTGATCGTTACACTGATGTGGCTGTTAACGTGCAGTCCCCCTTGCATCGCTTACATTTTGTCTTGAATTTTGACCCTAAATGCTTTAACATCAGGTGGCAAGGCATTCCACTCAGGAATAGTACGTGGATTATAATGACTTTCTGTATAGAGTACCGAAGTGATGACGTCAATGCAATGTTTGGAACCAGAATACTTTTGCTATTTTGTGTCAATGTGTTTGCATGACTGGCTGTTAACAAATGAACAGTCGAAATCTCCATTTGTTCAGAGCCAGTTGTCGCGCCAACTGACATCAGACTTCCGGTACTCTAAATCAGTCCTTTTAGTAGTTTAGGTGATCTTGCAGTTTAAATTGAACGTGTGGTCGGTTTACTGAGTGATGACTGGTGTTCAGCGGAGTGAAACCATGAGTATATTTGTAGAAGGTGATCAGCCGTGCACTTTTTCTTCGTATTTCAAGTGTAGGCCCTATCCCATTTGAGCTCCCCAATCATGTCTGTGATCGACGCTGCTGGTCTTTTTGTAGTAATTTTTGACAAATCTCTGCACTTTTTCTAGGTGGTCTATGTATGTTTTCTGATGGGGATCCCAAATTGAGCCAGCGTATTCCAATTTGGGTCTAACTAAGGATTTGTAAGCTATATCTTTAACTGCATGAAGGTTTGCAATTCCAGAAGTTTCTTTTAATCAGACCAAGCATTTTGTTGGCGCTATATTAACTGTTGACAGCTCCACAGATTCTTACCGATTTTATACTCGAAAAACGCCCTATTTTCCCGGGCTCCCTGAAACAAGAAAACATATCGAACACAAAGGGGATCAGTCAGCGCGCAGCGTACTCGATAATGAGGTGCCCGGCGACGTTCTATTTGCAGCGAGTTGACGGTCTCGGACCTACGAGAATTCACGAGGTTTTTGCGAGCGTTCGGTAGTGCCTCAAGAAAATAGATGGGAAGCCCATTTTCGCTGCAGTTTCCGGCCAACATGGAGTTGTGAGTAAAAATGTATTTCTTTCTGCATCGAATAATACAATTTTTAAAATTTTTTTCGTTGTGAAGGCTGTTTACTAGGCTTGTAAAATGAGGTATGAAAAATATAGTTTGTTTAAACTACCTGCACGTTTGTGGTGATCCTGACTGTTTCGAGATATTTTGAGATGAAATTTGTCGTTTGCTGGACACTTGAAGAGTTATGCTTTCGATCGGTACTATTTCCATGTCTGCAGGTTCAACGAGCTAAATGTTGGCGAAAATTGCAAACTTACACGGGGAAATATCTGATGTCAATGACGTCACGGTGTACGTACGTGGGTGCTTATTGCGCGATGCGGCGAGAGAGAAAGGCATGTCGACAATATGTTCCTGTCCCGTTTCACATGATGTGGCATACATGTTCATGAAATGCAAATTTGGCTGTGTTATAAAAACATTTATAATGTGCTTTTTTTATGTTTCAGAGTTTCTCGGCCTAGTACTGTGAACTGGGTAACAGGACAACTCGTACCTTGGCCAACTCGTACCTTGGCCAACTCGTACCTTGGACAACTCGTACCTTGGACAACTCGTACCTTGGACAACTCGTACCTTGGACAACTCGTACCTTGGACAACTCGTACCTTGGACAACTCGTACCTTGGACAACTCGTACCTTGGACAACTCGTACCTTGGACAACTCGTACCTTGGACAACTCGTACCTTGGACAACTCGTACCTTGGACAACTCGTACCTTGGATTGGACAACTCGCACCTTGGATTGGACAACTCGCACCTTGGATTGGACAACTCGCACCTTGGATTGGACAACTCGCACCTTGGATTGGACAACTCGCACCTTGGATTGGACAACTCGCACCTTGGATTGGACAACTCGCACCTTGGATTGGACAACTCGCACCTAGGTTTGGACAACTCGCACCTAGGTTTGGACAACTCGCACCTAGGTTTGGACAACTCGCACCTAGGTTTGGACAACTCGCACCTAGGTTTGGACAACTCGCACCTAGGTTTGGACAACTCGCACCTAGGTTTGGACAACTCGTACCTAGGTTTGGACAACTCGTACCTAGGTTTGGACAACTCGTACCTTAGACCATGGAGGAATAAGACACTCGTTTGCACAACTCGTACCATGTTTTAAACATGGGAATTGCCCATCACTTAAAGACTTATATTACTCTCGAAATGTGTTTAAAATTTAAGAAATGACAAAAAGTGTGCTGTCATTGAAGTCCAGTGTGTATGTACGAGTCCATGTATTATAGACAGATTTTTAGAGATGTTGAAACGACTCCAGTTTTGTTGAAACGCATGTACATCAGGCATGCAACTTTTCATCGGATCAGCTGATTCCTCGTTTTTCACTTCACACTTTAGTATGCCATTGAAAATTGAAAAACACAAACTCTTGTAAAGATTGGAATTTCCTCATTTGTTTGTGAGGTTGCATGCCTGGTACATGTACATGTGATATATTTTTATTGGACATTCCACTGCACAGTCTTCTTTTAATTCTAAAGACCCTAGTTTTTGCAATTTTGAATCATATCTTTTGGTAGAAAATGCAGTTTACTTGGGCATTTTTCAGCAATGCCATATGCCTCTAAATGTTTTGTGGTTCATTAATTTCCCTCAAATCTCAACACCGAAACCTTGCAAGATGTTATGCATTGAAGAACTTATTATTTATTGGTGTTTGATTTAAGTATACTTGTAGAAAAACTTAACATTTAGTTTCATGTTTACTCTTGTAAACACATTTTCATGTCTTTCGACTTAATGTAAAAAGTGTGAAAATGTCATTTCTGCAATGTCTTGTGCCCTTCTTTGAAATAATATTAAGGGGATAAAAGTCTTTCAGTTCCTTGTATACAAAACATTTGTAGCTGCTTGTGAAAATAAAATAGAAGTGAAAATGGTACACAGGTTTTAGTTGTATTCATTAAAGCATCATTTTCTGTTATTTATTATTTGTCATCCATGATCTACAACATATGAATGTTATAGGAATACAAAAATTAATAGGGTATCTCCCCCCCCCCCCTTTTACAGGAAATAGCATTGTGGGTAGCCTATATTTACATTTTACAATACTTGTTTTGGCCAAACCCGTCAAAGAAAAAGTGGTTTCCCTTTTTGTTTTTAATCAGTTTGAGCCAAAACTAAATGAAAAGGAAAATCATCAATAGACAACTTTTTATCGGCACACAATAATTTCGATTTAACCCCATTTTCAATTCCAGGCTGTACAACTTGGGTTGTGGATATATTACATTTGTCATTGAAAAAAAATAGACAAAAATGACAAAAAAGCAACCTGGCAATCTTTGTGATGTGTTTATAATAGATCATTTTACATGTCCTTTCCCTATTCCGAGAAGACATGTGCATTACGCAACGATTCTATTTTCTAGTCTGGCGCCTTTACTCCGCCTTCACACTTTATTATAAGCCTGTATGTGGAGCAGGGTACCTGACACATGAAAGCGCCCTTGTGTTAAATGTAGCGGTGCCTGATTGGTCAAGATGCAAAGTCGTTTGGGGATATGACCAATGAGGACAGCACACTCGTGCCATCCACGTGCTTGCAAAGCTGCGTTGTTTTCCTAATCTGGGCATACGGAATGGACATCATTTTTTAGTGATCCTGACTGTTTCGAATAATCAAGAGAACCGTATTTATAAAGATAGGTAACTTAATATTATAGCTTGTCTCCAACCCGTCAGATTCTTCTGCCCAACTTCGTTTAGTTTAGAAAAAAGACATTTTTCACCGACCGTAAATTCACTACAACAACGGTCACATTTTCGTTCATATATTTCACAAAATGGACGTTTAAAATTTGAATAATCTCACTAAACAATAAGGCTATACCATTTCCAGCCTGTCTGTTAATTAAAATCTTACTTTTAAAGACACGTTAACTGGAAAATGAATTTCGAAAATGTGATCTCCAATCTCATGAATATGCATTTACCGAGCGTTTTATGCATACGCTGCAAATAAACGAAAGCACTTTTCAGCACGCTGCGCGCTGATGACTGGGATGTTTTATACTTCCAAATGATGCGCGATATGGTAAGGCAACACCTTTCACTAACAGAGCCGTGAATTTCCCGTGTTAACCAGTTCGCGTCGGAGGACGTGTTAACACGATCTGGCTGTTCTTATACACGGGCACGGCCGACGGGTTAAAACATCAAGCTTGCCCTCGACTCACCTCCGGGCCGGGTGACGTCTCAACATGCTTTACCCCTCATTTGTTGTGTACAAAGTCCGAGAAGTCTGTAGAGGCGGACCGTGTGTTGAACTTAAACATGGCCGCTGTGCACGGCCTGTTCTACAATTTACGCTCCGGTGGGCGCACCCGGAGTATTGAAATATATGAGGTTTCGGCAAGAAATATTGTACAAATACTGTTGAAATGACTCTTGCAAATCAGTATTTGTGGCGTTTATATAGCTGTATATCAGAAGTTAGCTGCTATATTTTGCCTTTTTTGAAAATCAAAATTTTCGGC